>JAHLJT010008446.1:289013987-289128074 GCA_031308135.1 Acheta domesticus | reverse complement strand
TCACATTTGTGCCGCACTGCTTGTCCTGATTTCTTATTTACTGTTAGGTTTACATTCAATATATTTGTGGAAATTTCAAACAGGCTTGTATACTAGACTTGTAAAGAACACTATATTGCATTTGGAAGTCCATGAGTTATTTTTTCCTTCCTTTTTGTTCGGTGGTGAAACAGTGTCCATGCCATCGCTCCCGCCGCCCTTACCTGCGCGCCGCTCACTGAGGCATATTCATTAAGGCTTTCTCAAATGCCAACCATCCTTTTTTGCAGATTTATTCTGCATTTTCAAAACGTCAGTTAATGAGATTTATTAACATTTCCATGAATAAGGATCATACACCCGGAAAGTAAACAGCACACGGCGCCGCCGCGGACGTGACGCGAGAACTCTGCACCGAACGTTGGGCAGCAGTATATTGTAATGAAACCGGGGGGGGGTCACATTATCACAGAGGTGGAAGCGCGTCACGCTAAAGGTGCGACGGTCGTTCCCGGACAGCAGGGAACACACGCTGAATTTGAAGGGCGCCAAGCGCATGCACACTTACCTGCTCCATTCGCCGGCGTCGAGCGTCTCAGGGGGAGTGTCCTGGGTCGAAGGATTGCATTTGCTGTTGCTGCTACTTTTATTAATAAAAAATTGTTTTTGAGAACAAGACACAGTTCTTGGCGGTTTTAACAGGCTACTGATAATGATGACGGTGAACACGTACATAATGGTGATGAGGTTGCATTTACGTCACCGCGAATTGGATTGCTCGCCTACCAATTGGCTGTCGCGGCCGAACCCTCAGGGCGACGCTGGAGCGTTGGTGGAACGCGCGTTGATGTCGCAGTGACACGGGGATGGATGCTTCGGCGCGCGAGAAGTCGCGATGAGCATCCGCGAAGCGATGACTAGAAGCTGGCGCGCGTCTCAGGTCGTCAAACGTCGCCTGGACCGCATGTGAATGTTGAAAGCCAAAAGTCTGGCTATGCACCCTTGTAATTGATTAGACGGTGTGGATCCCTTTAGTCCCAGCCTGGCATGCGGAATAAATTCCGATGCTGAGTGAAGGCTGGGCGGATCTCGTAGCAATCGGAAACAATGTTGGTCTTTCACGACTGCTGCTACTCTCTCCAGCCACTGCTCTCTCCCGTGATGCTTCTAGCTATGATCTACTGCTCTCTCCCGTGATTTTTCTAATAATGATCGACCTGCTCTCTACCGTAACTTTTCTGCTAATGCCCTTTTCTCGAGCGTTCTCCGCTCAACCCGGCTTCGTTCCCCTCCCTTTCGCACCGCGCATGAGTTCTGTCACGTGCTTCTGCTAAGTGTTTTGATAGGCCGGTTTGCTAGGTTCCAGAATCTTCTATTCTTTTGGTTACATGATTGGGTAGGATGGGCATCGCCATGTCGCGACCTTCGCCTCCTGACATCTCATTGGGTGGCATTGTCCGATCAGGGAAACGCACGCGGGGCTTCCCTGCTGTGACAGTTGTGTTTTTATTAGGCCTAGGGATTATGGTACAGCGTGCTGGCGCATGTGTCCCTAATACGGTTGTTCCAGAAGTCTATCATTGTTGACGACACAAAGAGGGTTACATTTATTGTTCTGAGTTCGGGATTCTCTGGAAACCTTATACGCAGCTGGGCGGAAACGAATCAAGCAAGGCGGGAGGCCCTGTCGTTCGCCCGAGCTTCTGATAATGCGGCGTGACGCTGGGTGGCGATGTGCGATGGGTCATAAGATACATCGCAATATATATATATATATATATATATATATATATATATATATAGTGACCGTACTTACCTTTTCAGTAATTGTGGTCGCACATATAATTTTTATTTGTTTGGGGGCCAGGGATATCATTTCAGGGGATACTTTTGATATAAGTATCTGACATTGGATTGACTCTGAACACAGAAACAATGGTTTATTACAAAAAGAAAATATTGATCATTATAAACAAATGAACTTGAAATCAACATTGACTAGTGAACGCTTAATTATTAGGAATTACATTCAAATGAACACATCAGTCCTTTCATAACGATTCTGTTTCTAATCATTTATTATCTTCATTTTACCTTTGAAATCAATGGGAGCTCCAGAGCACGTATTCTCTGGCCATCGCCGCCCAGACAAAAGCGAGATGCATCGCTGAACAGCGTGTGCGTCTGCATTTCCCCATCTGCGTCCGTGCACGCCTCCCACGCGACGCCATGCGACCTTTGATTCCGCTGTGAATCGCTAAAGGGAGTCTGCCGCATGGCCGGTATGAGCGCCATCCCACGTCATCGGCCCAGCCTGTCGGACAATCCTCCTGTCTTCTAGACCCTTCGCATGGATGGCACGCGCGTTCTTGTCGCTACTGCTGCAAACATCCTGCAATAGTCACATCTGCACGATCCAAATGCTCCGCAGTGCGTCGAAAAGACCAACCGGCTTGACGGACTCCCACGATGCGACCTCTGTCGAACGAATCCAGCTGCTGATATACTTCCGCATCCGCCTCTGCGGCGTATTCAAACAACTCCGATGCTGCCGCAGCGGATCCAAACGACAGTGACTGTTCGGCGCCAAAAAACGCCTTGTTTAGCAGAGCGGATGGGCCGCGAGGCGCACTGCGCGCGGTCAGGGCGTGTCAACGCCAATCAGAGAGTTGTCTTCCGATATTGAACCGACCTGTCAAGTTTGAAACAATTCGGTCGCTTCCTTCTGGGTGCAACTCTCCTTTGTCTAAGAGTATGTAATATTATATATCCATATATATGCGTGTGCATATTGCACGCGCGCGCGTGTGTGTAAGCGGCTTTTGCCTAGCAATAAAACGAATAAACGAATGTAACTTGTCATTCGATTCTACACAATAAATAAATGAACCCAAAATCAATAACTACTGTTAATAAAAAAACTAGTTATTTATCTTACAAGTGGGTAAAAAGAGAATTATATGCATTAAAAGAGAATTAGTTGATCATTCATTAGTGCGGTAGCGTGGGCGTATAATTACTGAGGTGCGCATAATAGCTTTTTAACCCAGCTAATACGGTATACAATGTATACTATACTATATTTCGTATAAACTCAATTTTTAATCGGTACATGAAACACCGTGCTTCGGCCAAGGCATTGAGGTAATGTGGCTAATTACTAATATAAAATTACATGTAGTAATTTTACATTTGCAAGCAGGTTAAGAAAAACAACTAAACAAATAAGAAAATATATGAAATTAGAACTACAAAAGTCACATAATTAACAATTTAATTTTAAATTGTACTTTTGGCTTTGTTAGTGGAAGTTCTAGTTCTTCACCCATGGATTTTCGCACTAGGTGACACCTGTCCAGAAGCACAGACATCTGCATCATTAATGTTCCTGCTGCACCCAATACTTTGTATTGATTTTTTTGGATTGTAGAATTATTCCCGTGGCCGAGATTATTATGTGTCGAATAGTCACTTTCTTTATTTTCCAGAGTTTTTAAGTTGGTCAAGCAGGTCCATATGTATTGCTATTTTGAAACTGTATGAAGTGTAGTGCCAATATTGTTAGTGGGATTGCAACATCAATTATGTGAACTTCTCTCCGTGTGTCCAGCAGCAGAATATCGCAGAGGACGATTTGCTGGTATAGTGGCATTATTTCTAATTTCACGGTTCCAATATAGTTTTATGTTGTTGATTTCACTGGCACGCTTATTATTATTACCCATGCTACGAGTACGAAGTGGAGATCCCCCACCACATTACTCTCATTAAGTTCAAAGAAAATTGGTCATTTACTAAAGAGTATGGAATAGGAAGAACTGTTTTCAACGCTTTTATTTTCTCCCTTTTACGTTCATATTTGAAATTAATTCAAATGCAACTAATTTACTGTTTAATTTATTACTTTCAACTCGAAATAAATCCTGTGACTCATGGCTAGTTTTCCATGCCGTGACCCCGGAGTTCATTCCGGTTTGGGGAAAAAATAATATTTTTTTGTTAGGTCCCGGTTCAAATAGCTGGTTGACACGGTGCAACCTTCTCGCAGGTAGATAATGACAAACAGATGGCTTAAGGGGTGGCGAGCTGCTTGCCAAAGGTCTCCTCAGTCCAGGGCTGTGGGGTTGGGACGCTGGGACATGGCTTGTAGTCTGACGACGCTGAAAGTGCCAAAGTGCATTAATGAAGTAAGAGTATGGATGAAAAATGTATTATATGAGGCAGTAATTTCTTTGACGTATGAAATTTACTTATTTTACAAAATTATCTATTTTTAAATTGCAGTGTAGTCCAGGTGTTCACGAAGATCGTGTTTGCATTATTGTGTTATCTTCTCGAAAAGCAATATTAAAACTTTAAGATTGATTCAATAACCTAACCAGAAGGATACTCTACATTACACGACAATGCCTTGATTATGTTTCGAATATTTTGTCAAGTTAACCATTTGAAACCGTGCGTTTTTCTACCAAAAATAAGTTTGGCATAGGTAAAATTAGAAGATACGTCATTTTGAAAGAGCACGCTATTGGTTATTCCTGTAAAAATAATTATATACATAGATATTGTGTGCTCTAATGATCGTTTTAATGACAGGTGTGAATAATGGGTTTTTCGAAACAAAATCTCCTGTCGGCATGGATTAACGGTATTAGGATCAATTAACACGGTAATTGCCGTGTGTATAGATTTTATGCATGTTGTTCACAGGAAGTCACGTGTATCAATCTGATACACAAGTTTCTTCATCCGTGTGTAACTTGTGTACACATTTCAGTTTTTTTTTGTGGCATGATGTGTTGCTCTTGTCTCCAAGAATAACGTGTGTTTTGTTTCTGAAAATTACCATTGATTTTATCGCAGCGGGAGTTCATTTATTCCATGTTGATTTCAACTCACATCAGACATTGTTTGCGTCACATTCTTGCTAATGAAGACAAGTAGGAACAAGTGAGTTTCTAGATACGTTACTTAAGCAGTGTTCTATTCCATATGATTTGTTGACCCTTCGATTCCATTTCTCCTCCTTCTAGGAGAAACTCCTCCCCATATGTGACTCATGCGATGCGGGACGGTTCTTTCTGTGGAACACGTCCTCCCGAACTGCAGGAAATATGTTGGCAACCGACGAAGACATGGCCTGGGCAACTCGCTAAGGGAGATGCTCGGGGATGACGATTCCGCACTCTCAAAGCTTTTTTGTTTTTTAAGGGAAAGTGGAATATATAATCTTATTTGAGAGATAAGAATAGTGTTTTTATGTGTTTTTTTTGGCCATTTTCTCAGCCGATTTTTAGTTTTACGATGAATTTTACGTGTTTGTTTTATATCCTTTTGTCATACTACTTGAATACTCGATGCGGAATTCAAGTCTCTTTTTATGTATATGCTTTTAATCAGGGGGTAGGTTCCATCTGTAACCCGTACTGAAGCAATTCCCTTTTTAAAATGCTTCGACATGGGCGCCAATGACCTTAGGCAGTTGAAACGCCCTCTAAACCTTATTCAGTCAATCAATCAATCGCTTCCATTTCTGGAGATTTAGCTCTTCTTGGATCCCTTTTCCGTAGAATTGATCAGATATGAGCAGTAACCTGAAATCAATCTAAAGTAAACCCTCATTAACACGAATTCCAAGAGACCAAAAATAATCAGAGATAGTGTAAAAATTCGTGTTATCCGATTATTATAAATGTCCGTATTACTGTAATTCCTTGCAGGGACCCAAGTTTTGTTAGTGTTGTGGCGAAATTGGTGGAGGTGATTTCGTGCTAACGAGGGTTTACTGTATATTTGAAATTGCATTAATTTCAGATTTAAATAAGCGAAATCAGCCCAAAACTTGTACATGACCTTTTTTTAAAGAGCTGATTTTCTACAACAGATTTTCTTTGAAGCAAAAATCGCTATCTGATATTTTGTAGTTTTGAAATGGTAACCTTTTTGCAAGTTTCGAAAAAAACTGAGAGTTAGCCGAAAATGGGACTAGCACGGTACTTTTTCCCGTCCTTTATTACATATGAGGACCAAATTTAAAGGAAAAAAATGTGGTTTTCGAGAAAAATTGCCTATTATTCGCTCAAAATTACACGGACCTAGGAACAGATTTCATTAAGGAAAAATCTCTATCTTCAATATTATAACTGTAGGATGACGCCACGAAAAAATTGTACTTTTTTAATTTTCAAAAATCGGTGATTTCAACGACCGTGAGGCTACCACCAATCCCTTAAGAGCTTTTTAGGCTATCCGAGGACAAAGCTTAATAAAAACTTGGAGCCGAGAAAATTTGAAATGTTTTTGAGGCTTCATATAAGTATCTTCAAAAATAAAAATATACGTTTGGAAATCCCAAAGCCACGAGTTCATTCAGATCGAATGGGGGGATATCAATTTTGAAGAAATAGGGTGAACAGTTTAGACGCTAGCATTTATCACACACGGACGAACAGAGGTTTGGCCGACCATTCGAATTTTCCGTATCAAGAACGAACAAAATATGAATTTTGGCTACATCATGTGTTAGATTTTTTTCTAAATTTAGCATTAGGAGTTTTCCACTTTTTCCTTCCCACATCGGCGGCCAGATTTGCAGTGCACTCACTGTTCACAAATGAAGCTAATGAATGGTGCTTCGACTCTTGCAAATACACACGAAGTTATGTTGCAGCTATTTTGCAGCAACAGATATCAATACAGGAAGTTATATTGCGGCAAGAGAACTTTGCATGAAAAAAGGCTGCGAAAAATTTGTAAAAAAAGTGTGTACGGAAATCTGACTGTTGGTGTCAATACAGGAAAATAAATATTTTTTTGTTAATATTACGAGAATCACATTGGTGTGTTCTTTCCACGGAAAATGACTCGCCTCTCTAAACATGGCAGTTAGTGTTAAAAAAGGCATTCCCATTACTTTTGATGCCCATAGAGTCGATGAAACGTGCTCGGTAAAATAAATTCAATCATGTGTATCCATATCATGATGTTTCTGCTGTTGCTGCTAACGGTTTTTTGTAGTGCAGATGATGCTTACTATATAAACGTATACTTGTATAATTATTTGTTATTGTATTCTTATACGTGTTTTCCTCCGTGATAACTGTCATAAAGAGGAAACTTGCAATACAAACTAATCTTGTAACATATTTGCAAAATGTTCGAAGAAAATTTTTTTAAAACGTATTTATTTAAGGTCGCTTTTAAACAAGAGGGTCATAAGCGACCACGAGTATCAATTAACAATTCACAAAAGATACATTGATAATTTACATAAGATACATTCATATAATGTACAAAAATAATGTAGAAAATGTACATAAAACAAAAATAATGTACAAAATGTATTTACAAAACATTTGAATGGTTGTGCCGGATGAGTATATGAAACAGGTAGGGAGGGTCTTCGTATTAATATGTCAATTTTTGAGATTTTTAAGAATTGTAATGCCTTTATACATTCTTCTGGGGAGGAGAAGGAATTAAATAAGAGTCGTTTAATTTTAAGGACTGTCCTTTGGGCTAAGTCAGGGCACTGCAGAATAATGTAGGTGGTAGATACATGGGACCCACATTTCGGACAGGGTAATGGGTCAGTTTTTCGAAGAAAATTTATTACGCAAATTTAATTATATTACTCTTTCGAGTTTGTTCGAATCTTGTTCGAATATTGAGAACATTCCTTATTTACCGCTGAGTAGGAGGTGTAACTTGTGTAATTTCTTTCTGTACAAGATTCGTTTTATTATTTTTAGGTATAAACAAATATAAAAATGTCGGAAAAAAAGGAATAACTCAAAAGTGTATAGAGAACAGTTGGCAGTGAATATTGTAATGAATTGTGATGACCAATTGCAAAAGATGTGAACACTATTTTTCTCGGTAGACTAAAAAATCAAGGCGTTGCGAAAGAGAAGGAACCGTGCAAACTTGCGTGTGGAGGTGCGTGTGGAGGTGGAGGTGCAAATGAAGTTGCGAGTGGAGGCGCGAGTGGAGGGGAGAGTGGAAGTGTTGGTGGAGATGGAGGGGAGAGCAATGGTTATGAGGCGCCTGCTTGGCCTGGCGTTTGCAGCTGGCGGTCCAGAGGCGCGCCCGACACGCGCAGCTATTGACCAGCGGCGGAGCAGACGCGTCTGCCGCTGCGTTTCCGCCCTGCGTCCCGCCGCCCCCGTCCCCGCCCCGCAGCCGCCGCGGCCGTGTTCGATGTACCTACAGCAGGCAGACAACAGGGCAACTTCTGCAGCTTATTGTTAATTTACCAGAGAAAAGAAGATTAGAGTTGCGAGAAATTTCAGCCGTAACTTTCGTCGCGTCTATTTGAACAGGATCATGGGAATTATCAGGAACCCAAGTTGGTCGTAACTTAGCCGAGGTTCGCGCGCCGCTCCTTTTGCCTCCGTTCCCGTCCTCTGCTCTCCACTCCTCTCCTCCCCCCGCCGCCATCGGTTTTCCCTCCCGGTTGCGGACCCGCTGCGCTCGCGTCGCTCCCCTCAATGGCGCTCCGCTGCGACCTGCCCCGCCCCGTTTCCCGCCTCGCCCCGTCCCTCGCCCCGGTCCCGCCCCGTCACCACGCCGCGCCCCGTCCCCCGCCCCCGCCCCGTCACCACGCCCCGCCCCGTCTCCCCGCCCCGCCCCGTCCCCCGTCACGCCCCTCCCCGTCACGCCCCTCCCCGTCACGCCCCTCCCCGTCACGCCCCTCCCCGTCACGCCCCTCCCCGTCACGCCCCTCCCCGTCACGCCACGCCTCGCCACGCTCTTCCGCGTTGGCGCGCTTCGATTGGCCGTGCGAATGCGCTGTAAAATATTCAGTCGATTTTTCTTGCAGCGCACCTCCGAGGCAGGTGCTCCGCCGCCCTCTCGCGGGCGCTTTTCACTCGGAGTGGCAACGCGCTGTCAGCCATGTGTTGCATTACTTAACAACGTTATCAAAATATGACGAAGTATTAAAGCGTCAATGTAATGGAACTTCGAATAGCGACACTTTCAATATTCATGTGTGTCGATATATTGACGATACTGCAAATACACAGAATGCTTTTTCCAATAAGCATTTTAAAAGAAATCAATTTAAAACTTATATTGTATAATTTGCATGTATTCTTGAATAAAGTCTTCGTAATGACAGTACTACAGATAATCCATTAGTTTAAAAGCCCAAAATGAGAGGCAAAGAGGCGTTTTAAGAAATCAACAAAATGAAAAATCAATTTAGTAAATTAGCTAATGTAACATTTTCTCTTGACGAGAAATTTTGGTTCAATACTATACCATTATTTGAAATATAAGAATAGGGAACTGCTGTGATTTCGCTGCCAACTGCCTCCAGGTGCGAGTGGTGCCGATGCTGCGAGCTGTGAACAGGGCTATTCCCAATGAAGGATTTTTATTGAACGTCAAAAACACTTAAAAACCGAGTGAGACCTACTATGGGGAGTTGTTCATTCTGTGCTTTTCTTAAATTATGAGATT
Organism: Acheta domesticus; assembly: GCA_031308135.1. Lineage (NCBI taxonomy): Eukaryota > Metazoa > Arthropoda > Insecta > Orthoptera > Gryllidae > Acheta > Acheta domesticus. The sequence goes on along the minus strand of JAHLJT010008446.1, from coordinate 289,118,630 downwards.
CCTACCCAAACCCTTATAGAAAATGATTTTGAAAGGAGATGGAAACGAGATTTTTGACAAGACTTGCTATATATTCGTTTCCGTGAAAACAAAATTGTAAAGGCAATCAGCTACATATTTTGGCTATTATCCCTCATCGTGACTTTCGTGCAGAAATCGACTTACTACTGCGAGAATATTCAGAAGATGATTTGATTAACTCTTGTTGACTTACGGTTCAGATTGTCTTCATATTTATTTGGCTAATCATATTCATCAGGTCCTTGTTATTTTGACAATTATCTCTCATAATTTTTATCCCTTTTATCATACCTTTATTTTAATGGTATAAAACTTATTGGGAGGTGATTGTCAAAAATAACACGGACCTGATGAATATGATTAGCCAAATAATTGATTAACCCATTTTTTAAATGTTTTACTTCTCGTTCGACAATATTGTCTTTCGAGGATTTTAAGATACCGAAACTTATATAATTTGTTAGGATATGGCCATCCTTAAGTCGCGGTTAGTTTCTTTACTGTATTAATGGGTTTTGAATATAGTTCTTATTTTAAAGGATGGTGTACTGGGGAAATAGGTATGTGGGAGCTGTCAAATTAGGGAGGTTTGAATTGTCTTTAGGGAATCGTGATAAAATTCGAGGAGTTACCCAAAGTTCCCACTCAACTTTTTGAAACTTGCATGGATAGTGAAATTACATTTATGTCCAGAAGCAAAACAAAGGAGCATCTCAACATTCGCTTAAAGGATAAGAAAAAATGGATGAAAAACTCGTTCAAAAGGGGTGTCATTGACACAGAACCTGATACTTATTATATGCTTATGTAATATGTTAGAATTATAGTCAAAATGTTAACTAATTCATTATACATAATTGTTAAAACTATTATTACTGTCCTTTTTGATTCTAAGTATAACTTCTAATTGTATAGAAACGGTTGTGCTGGAAAATATTTTACTTAAAATTGTGTATCGTTTGTAATCGTTTAGTCATTTTGCAATGTGTTTTGAAATAATGTATTTATATGTATTGTGTGTGAAATTTTTAGTGACCTGTTAATACTGACATCTGATGAATATGATTACTACTCTCTATTACTAGCAGCGTAAGAATCATTCTCACAAACATGATGGTTTCCTAACTAGTAAAAATAATTTCAATTGAGAAATTGATTCGTGATTTGGTTACAGTTAAAAAGTCGGTTACCAAGCTTCTGCCTGGCAACTATCGATGAACGTGTATGTGAAATCGACTATCCTGTGTTCCCATTTGAACCTTTTTCCTACTTACTGTGTGCTGTGAGTGATAAGCATCAAGAGGGATTTCAGCAAGAAATTGCCGAAATGAAACGACGATATTCAATCTGGAGGGATCTTCTATCGTAGATGATTTTGCGAGTTCCTTTGCAGGGAAACTAGCATTTTAACACACAAACAGTAATATACGAGTGTTATATTATTAATATTCTTACTTTCTTGACGAGGATTATCCAGTGATACCAAACTCGACTCCGCACGCCTGTTCTCCGAGGGTGAGGGTAGGGAAAAATAAAAAAGTTATTTCGGAACTCGCGTTTTTTTATTGGAGATTCGAATTATCCGGGAAAAATGCGTAACTTGTACTTAACTGAACTTTTCCGTTTCGTGATAGATGGAGCTGTAACAGACAAAAACAAAATAAGAACCAAAATCGTTTAAAAACGAGTTTTTCTGCACAATTACATACCAAACTGAAAAAATAAAAATAAATTGTTCAGTAATTTGCAAGAAACTAGTTAATGATACCAAACGTCGCAGTGAGCCTTCTTCCTTAGAACCCCTTTCCCCCTTTCTCTCTTTCTCTCTTTCTCTCTCCAGAATGGAGGAATGAGAGGCGCCGACGGCAGTGCCACTCTGATCGCTTGATGAACTACAAAGTTTTGTAAAAGTCAGTGCAGCGTAGAACTACTAAATCCGAACTTACTACTGTCACTTACTACTCATTAAATCCGAACTTGTCACTTACTATCGTAATTCTAACTAGCAACATTATTACGTAACAAACCTAAAATGTTGATAATTGCAGACAATTGATATCGTTGCTTGTTTTTCGAATCACGCTAAAAGTATTTTTTTAACATTTTTGATAATCAAACTGCAACGTTTGGTAGCATTAAGTAGATTCTTGCAAATAATTGATTTTTTTTTATTTTTTCGATTTTTGTAGAATTATCGAAAAAACTATTTTTCTTAAACTTTTGGCTTTTTTTGATTCTTGCCGATTACAGTGCTAGCATAAAAACAAAAGTTACGAGTATTTTATTTGGAGAATCCGAATCTGCAATAAAAAGGGTTTCCATTTAACGTTTCTATTTTTCTCCACGTTCACCCTCGCAGGGTGGAGTGAGGGATTGAGTTTGGTATCATTGGCCTCCGATACAAACAACTTTCGTTACCTTTTTTTCACAATGCCCACTTTACTAGGTATTCCCAAAATCCTTTTTAACGGACTTATATATTTAATTACTACCTCTTACACTTGTAACCAAAACCCACGTTTTGTGGGTACAGAACAATCGATTGACTGCAAAACGGCAAGATGAGTCTGTCCACCCGTCTGTGAATGTTCGAAAATTCGAGTTGGAAACAATGGTAGAGGCGAGTAGTAGTAGTATGTCTAAGCCTCGGCTCAAGTGAGTGCGTCGGAGCGACAGCGTGTATAAAGCGCCTGGCGAGTTAACTCGATGGACCTCAGTTCGCGACTCGGGGCGGAAAAGAAGTTGCTGCTTGAAAATGCTTTTGCAGGTTCATGTAGTAGTATAATATCGCGGAGCCGTTACAATTAGCGCGAGAATGTATTTGCTCATGTAGCGTCACTAGTTAACCATAAATGTCTGAAAACTATTTCCGGTCCATTACAACCGAAATAATGCTTTATTATTAGTAATAATGAGACATGAAATGCATATGGGCTGTAATTCGGTAACTCATAAATGGGACGTGATAGACATTTTTTGTGTAGAGCATCTATTTCAGCACGCTCTAATTAGAATAGGATATTTTCATTCTTACGAAGAAAGGTTTTATTTGTTGTGTAGTGTTTCCGATGATCTCTCTGTATTTTTCAAAATATCAGAAAAATCAACATCGCGAAAGAATATGTTGAAGATAGGGATTTTCGTCTTAAATGAAATCTCTTCTAAAAAAATCAGATCTTGGAAAAATGTCACGCACATTGTTTTTTTAAACACAAGAGTGGTTTGTGTAATTTCTTGTTGAAGTATATTCAATTTATTTAAAAAATGTTCTCAAAAATAGCTCCAGATTTTTTCGACGGTTAAAGACGCATATTTCATTTTCGTTGAACTGTCGGCACTTTCGAAAATTGCAAGATAGGAATAATGCTAGAAAGTATGTGCTGTTGAGCACCATTCGTTTTTCACACGTATAGTGTGTGACTGTAGTGAGTTCGGATTTAGTAGTTCTACGCAAAACTGCGAATGGGAAAACGAGAGGAAAATCTTCACGAAGGAATTGAATTTAGTCTGAGCAGAAATACTCTCATTGTATTCATGTCATGTGTGGAAAAATACACCCACACTACAGAAGTTATGTTAGCATTATGAAATATGTTATTTGGAGAGAGGAAAACTCTTCCACACACCCATTTGCCAACGAAATACATAGACCTCACGATGGATGTCCTCACGATAATGGTTTCCTCTATAGCATTTCCCCTACACTACGAAGAGATGCATTCTCGTCGTGCAGTGGAACTGCAAGAAGAATTATTTTGTTGGTAGCTCTCTATTCTCAGACCTAATATCTTATCTTGGCTTTGTTCTTCTCCCACGTTTCATTCCCTCCCAAAGTTATTTGTCTAGTGCAGTTTGCTTCGAATTGGCGTTAGTTGTTTAGATCCTGCCGTGGAAATGAGAGGCATATATTGCTCGAAGACACAGGTCTAGTCGATTTCGGATTTGTTATGTTTTGTTAGATTTATTTTCTCAAAAAAGAGTAAGACATTGTCCACATGCAGTCGTATATTGAAAAAAAAGGTTTCATTGAAAAATATTACAAGAGAAAATTAAAAATCAAATTGTTCCATTGACAATCTAGTTTTTGTATTGAGGTCTTTACTACAGTTTTTGTATTAAATGGTTACACAAGTACAGTTGTTCATTTACGAATCTTTAAAATGACTAGAACTGATAAACAAAACGAAACATTTTTGATAATGATTTCCTTATAGTTTCAAAGTCCGATAAATTCGAAGTACCAAAATATCACAAAGTAACAAAATATTTCAGTCATACATCTTACATATGGGCTAAGTATTTTTTGTATTTAGTATTTATTGATAGTGCGTATGAAACAACTGAAAACACCAACAAGTAAAATAATTGACAAATGTATGTGTTCGTGCATATTTCCATTGAAGAAGCATTATTCGCAATGAAGAAGGTGATATGCAATGAACATTGACAAGGAACAACAAGTGCATCACCTGGGAGCACTCTATTGCATTGTAATGCCGTATTGCGCTTCGGCGCTTTCTGCGCGGGGCACGTGGCGCGGTAGAGGCATCTCCGATCTCCTTCGGATCTCCGTCGGTCTAGCAATTGAGAAAAGGGAACATCTTTCGGTTCACATGAAACCAACAGGACGTGAGCCACAAATACTGGTTTCAGAAAATGCATTAATGTAGGGATGAGGGAGGTTCCAGTGATTTTATCACTTCAAAAGAATTTGCTGTCAATAAATCCATTAGGGATGTTACATACCTCCTTTAAGTATTAGCAGGAATACTGTCTTACAATACTGACAAGCTTTTAGTAATAAAACTTCCATCAATACAATAAGTGGCTCGTGAATTCTATGAAATCGGCATTTAATATTGATATTCGAAGAATTCGTTATATTAATACGCTGTGCGACATTTAATGAGGGTGCAGTAAATTGCTGCTCTCATTAAACGTCGCACTCCCTCAGGACGACACATTTGGCGCAGGCCCGTCAAACCGCGCGCGCGCGAGCTCCTGGCCCGCCTGGGGAGCCCGGCGCTCGTGCGGGCACGGCCAACTGCCCCTCACCTCGCACTCATTGCCCCTTGAAATCCAGAAAGGGCTGGAGATGAGCAAGCTGGAGCGGCACGAGGTGGTGAAGAGGGGCTTCTGTGGAGACACTTCGACGTTTAATATCATTGAGTAACGTCTTGCAAATTACTGAACAGGTTTTTTTATTTTTTCGATGATATGTAATTGTCGTGAAAAACTCATTTTTGACGTTTTTTGTTGCTTATTTTGATTTTTGTTGATTGTAGCACTCTCTATCATGAAACAAAAAATAAATAATTTTCGTATCTCCCCTGGAGAACCGAACCTGCTATAAAATATTGGCGTTCCGATTTAACATTTTTTGTTGCGCCGCCCACCCGCGGGACGTACGAGTGGTCCGGTACCATTGGATGTCTCCGTCGATAAAAAAATACTTTCATTACGCACTTTTCTTGATATATCCCCAAACAAATTTTACACTAATCACCCGGTATAATGTCCCATAATTTTGTGTTCTTTGGTATGTATTATTTGATTGATTGCCTTCTGTGAATTGTTTGTAGTCCGTGTAGGTACATTTACTGGGATATCGAAGGTGAAAGAAATAAAATAGAGAAATTGCTATTGTTCAATTTGACCAGAAAATCAATGTTAAAATCTCCACATGCAACAATAGTTTCAAAAGAGCGATTGCTGACATTGTGTAGAGATATCTCCAGTTTTTCTGAGAACATGTAATAATCTATATTCGTTTTGTTGGAGGCATTTGTAGATCCAAAGTAAGATAATTTTTACAATAGGCAGACGTATAATAGAAATTTCAAAAGCACATTCAACTAAAAACACACTTAATTCGGTCAAGGAAATGAAATACCTTGATAGAATTCTCAAGGAAATAGAAGACCACCTGGATAAAATGTAAAAATTGGTTCCCAAAATGGTGGGTTACAGTCAACGTAGCAACATATCACTTTCTAATTAAGAAAACAATATTTGAATGTAAGACAAAACAATACAGAACTCGTCAAAATAGAAATAGTAAAATATGTTGAGCTGGATTGATATAGACGGTTAAGATGGAAACCGCATATGAATAGTGAGGTAAGAATCACAATTTAAAGTATTAAAATTTTCATTTTCTATTAAACGTTAATTTACAATGTTATCATAGATGAGAACAATAGGTAAGTTTGTTGACTAGATGATTATCATTGATTGAAGAAGATACTCATTAGTATGTCTCCTTTAATACAATTGATTACACAAATCTGTGAGGCAAATCTGTAAGTTTGAACTTTTTAAGACGTCTTATTTCCAAACCGTTTGCTTACAAATTTATGGCTAAAGTATTGGCATGTCATTATACTTTTTGAATATATTTACAACTATAATTTTTTATTTCTTCGATAGCTGTTGGCATTTTAAAATCAGAGTGAATTACATCATTTGTTACATACCAAGGGGCATTGGCAATGTCTCGTACTACTTTGAAGTGAAAGGTTTGAATGATTTGAATATTGGATTTGCTACTGGCCTCCGGAGCTGTATGCAGTCAGTCCAATTATCATAGCACATAAACTGAAGATTAACACTTTCGTTATACAAGGTAATTATAAAACGAACATGCATTTATGGTGTAAATTTAGGGCGTTCCGACAGCAATTCGATTGTGAAAATTCTTCGAAGATTAAAAACTAAAACGTCAAGAAATCTGTGTAAGCTTTGTGGTTCGTGAGAAACAAGACACTTCCCATACTTCAATATAATTTCAACTATGAATAGAAGACCTCGTCAAGAAAAGTTTTAGATACCATAATAGTTTAAGGAACACCCATATCATTTATCAATAAACCTGCTGTGCAACAGTCAACATCAATACAGACTGCAATCAAACAATTTAAACTTCCCAAACCTCAACGAGGTGTTTGTTATAATTTATTTCTATTATATATCTCTTACTTGAGGTCATTTGATCAGTGTTCAAATACGGAAGAACATATTCTAGCGAAGACAAAGTGAATATAAAAAAAAAAATCAAAAACTTGTACATGTGAGCCGAGATAACCAATAACATACTATGTACATTTGAAAGATCTTTTTGTTGGCTTATTTTCCCAAATAACTGCAGTCATGAATGACGGTGTTATCAGTTCGCCCCAGAGCAACCGCAGAGCGTAGGAGGCCGGCTGGGGGCGCAGGCGCGGAGGTGGCCGGGGCGCCGGGAAGAAAAACGGCGGCCTCATTCGGCCACAAGGCCAGCGCCCCGTCCCCGCCCCGCCCCGCCTCTAGTAGTTGCCACTAACAAAGTCTTCATCTCAGGAAGCCTACTTAGCTCATGGTTCATTCTAATTCCGCAGCCGCGCCTTCGTTAACCGGCCCATAAATCCTTCTCAGGATTTTCCTTTCCCGGGTAATCAGTCTTCAGGTGCCTTAAGACAAGAACCTCAGGCTAAAGGAGTTACAGCGGGCAGAAAATCCTCGCGCCTGCAGAATTTCGGGAGCGGCTGCGGGGCGGGGTGGGGCGGGACGGTGCGGGGTGGAGCGGGGCGGGCAGGAGCGGACGAGAGTACGGTGCAGAGCGGGGGAGAGGGCGGACGGCGTTAATAACCCCGCCCGTGAAACAAGGTGCGGGGCAACCCAAAGGAAACCGTTCGCTTTATGGATGGAAAATAGCCGAGCCGAGGAGAGGAAAAGAGAGGAGAGACGGGACTCGGGGCGAGATGGAGGGCAGCTGCTAACGAGGCTGATGGCGGCGGCGGGGGGGGGGGGGGCGGGGCGCGGACAGAGGGTAGGGCAGGCTCCTCGATGGTCTATCGCTCTCTCCTCTCACCCACGCGTCAAGTCCGTCGTTTCAACGTCGCGGAGCGAGCATGCGCCAACCAAGCAAATGATCACGCGGAGCGGCCTCGGCAGAGCGACTGCTTGCCCCTTTGGTTGCAAGAACGAGGTGCGCTAGTACTACGACCGGGTGGGCGGATTGGCGTAGTTTTCTTGGTTGGTGCTTGTCGTCATTCAGGCAGGTTTTCAGCTTTTCAGTCAGCTTTTCTCACTTCTTGGCGCCATTTGGGTGTATCTTTGTTACTTCTACATTACTACTGCAAACCGATGTTCCTTTCGTATTTTAAGATTCTCGTTCTTGTTCTTTCATCAATGTCAGCCCGTACTTCGCTTCAGTTCTCACCCTTACTTCGTAAAAAGAGAAAGTATTGCAATCGTGCGCCGGGAAACGGCGAATTTCCGACGAAAAACTCTTTTTGTCGACCCTAGTAACGAAAAAGGGATAAATCATGTTCCTATATATAGTAAATTATTTCTTGTAACTTGTAATATAGCCAGAATCCACGTTTTGTATGAATTGACCGAAAAATCCATTGACGGCAAAACGTCGATCTGTCCATGTCTGTCTGTCCGTCTGTGGTCAACGCTAGCGCCTAAACTGTTCAGACGATTTTTTGCAAAATTGGTATTTCCTGGTCAATCTGAACGAACTCCAGTCTCTGGGAGTTTTAAAGGGATATTTTGGTTTTTGAGGGTACATTACATGAAGTCTCAAAAAACATTTTCAACATTTTCTCAAAAATGGCACCAATTTTTTAAAACTTAAATTTTGTCTTTCGATAAAGCAAAGGACGATTTAGTGAATACTGTAGGTCTCACCCAAATCTTTGACTTTTCGAAAAATACAAAATGCAATTTTGGGATATCTTGCTACAACTACAGTATTGAACATTAAAGATTACAGATTACTTTCTTAATGAAACCTGTTCTTTAAAGATATCGAAATAAGTGTGTAAAATGTTTCGAAAATATAATTAGTTTTTGTATTATTTTGCCTCTTTTAAATACATGCAGTATAATTTTTTAAATAAGTTTTTTAAAAAACGTTCCAAATTTTTGCTTAAATTTCTCCTTGTATGTATCAAAGGATGGTAAAAAACATAATGCTGGTCCAATTTTCGGTGAACATGGAATTAAGAGATTTTTTCCTCAGATAACGTCTGTTCGAACAAATCAGCTCTTTAAAAAAGGCCACGTGCATATTTTTTTAAACCATTATTTTGTGCGTGGTTTACGCAAGTAATTAATGCAATTTATTAAAAAAATCTCAAAGATAATTTCAAATTATTTCTTTAAATATTTCGTCGGATAGACGAAGGAATACTTCAAAGAATGGGGCAGGTCTAACTTTCGTTGAGCTTTCTGAACTGTTGAAAATTGAAAATTTAGAAATAAAGTGAGAAAATATGTGTTGTTGTAACACCACTGGTTTGTTGTAACTAATAGTATGCGAAACATTACGATAAGTGCGCGAAATGTCGCGATGCATCTGCAACATATCTTGTGCACATAACGTGTTAAAAAATATACTACCATCACGTGTACCAGGTCACTTTCTATGCCTCAAACTACTTTTCATGGCCTTTCAAATATTTCCTCATTTTTTCATTGTTTTAGTTTAATCAAGAAGTTTTTGGTTTTCGTCGTTGTTGGTACGCTGTAGTAAACCTCCATTAATGGTAGAGATTTATTTTTCGATGTAATTTATTCCTCAATTTTAGATCTTAAAAAATGTAGAATTTTCAAAAAATAGTTGTTTTTTTTTTGTAATTTTGACGGAAATGTTGGCACTGAATATCCATCGGTGGGCGTGGAGTGTTCTGTTGATTTTAATGCTAATGTAGATGAAACGTAGACTGAACATAAAACTATTGATAGTATCCTACATATTCATTGTAGTGTTAGCATTCATATCTCTTCACTATGGAAATCACGAGAAACCAATAAATATATTGTGCATATCAGAAACAATTCACTAAAATTAAAAACACTGCTGTTAACTATTATTTGTCTACAATTCTTCTAAATAAGTTCGCCCTGCATCAGAACAGCGTTTCGAGCGTACCTGCCTCGCTTCGTAGGCTTCCTGGAGTGTGGAGAAATAAATAATGTTTATGACCTGGCGACATGAGCTCTTTCCACAGACTTCAAACGGCTTCCCTTTCAGATGGACTTAATTTTGGGAAGCGGCCGAAGTCTAGTGAGGCCACGTCGAGCTGTATGGTGGTTGGAGCAACGCTGTGAGGCCGCGCTTGGCCGAAAGCTCATTCACAAACAGCGACGTGTTTGACTAGGCGCTTTGTCATCGCGGAAGGTCCAGATGGAGGCGATCTCTCCTTTCAAACGCAAACGACTCTTTTTCGTACTCGTTTGAACGCTTCCAAAATTTCGTATTTTCAAAATTGTTCATTTTTGTCTCACTACGGCCGGTGGACGGAAGTCGCTTACGTTTTTTTTGTCTTCCACAGTTTATTTATTTATTTATTTGTCAAAGAACAGTAAAAACTGTATATGACGTGTGGGGAAAGAGATTTACAGTTCCTCTTCTCTCACCAAGTATGTATTCAATATCATTGCATTATACAGTACCATTCAAAAAAACCTTTTTGGACAGGGCTTCCTACTCGTGTACGTATCGTAACAAATCTCCAAGTTGGATATTTCCTTTTTCAAACAACATTTCGTAACATTGTCCTAACGGACCCTGAATTTCAAGACAGTGATATATGACGCGTTGCCATAACACGGTTTGCTTGAAGCGCGTTTTCTACCGCGTCAAGGCTCCGAGGCAATTGGGGCGGATTGCATTCTTTACGAAAGTCCCCCACTCGCCACCCACCACTTCGACACGCGCGTCTTTATAGCACTTTGGGTACGCTAGAAACAATAATACTCTTACTCCCCGTACAAACCTTGTGTGTTCATTCTATTTCCGGAAGCGTGAAGAGATGTGTGCATCCGAACTTTTAGTATTCTTTATAATGTACAATTCATGCATTTCTTAGCACCATCAACATTGTGTAGCACGTACATCATAAAATGTAGGTTGGCATTTTATGAAGATTGAGACATTTATTTTTAACTCTTTTTAACGTCTCAGAAAATTCGCAAAATCAGTAGGTTGCAAAGGTTTGTGTTGAAAAATGAAATAGATGTTCATTAAAAGTGCCCCCCCCACTCGCGTGAGATCACACGACGTTGAGAACAGCCAACCTAGTGGATCAGAGCCGCAAACACTAAGAATCCCGGTGCCGGCAGGGGACGAGAGTTGCAGAGTGGGTGGAACGAGCCACTGCAGACGCCACTTCTCTTGTCGCACACCTTTCCTTTCCAAGGGGCTTGCGCTCTCAGCACCTCAACGCATTCCACATGATCTCCCCTCCTCCCCCCTCCCGCCTGACGCACAGCGTTGGCCCCTCCCCCCGCCCCCGCGCCCCGGCGCCGACCCCCGGCGCACTGCACCTTCCCTCCCGCCAGCGCCCTGCAGCCCCTTCGGCACACGGCGCCGCCCCGCCCTCCCCACCCCGCCCCGCGCCACGCCTTCTCTTTATTAGCGCCGCAGCCAACACCGCGGGGGATGAATCCATTCGGCGGAGGCGAGGAGGCGTTCGCAGCTGAGAGCTGTTGGAATTACGAGTTTGCATTGGGAATCGCAGAGTTGATCCTCCTCGTCTGCGCGTCGAGGCCGCGGGGCTCGCCCCGCCCCCGCCCCGCCCCCGCCCCGCCCCGCCCCCGCGCCACCCCGCCCCGCGCCGCCCCGCGCCGCCCCCGCGCCGCCCCCGCGCCGCCCCCGCGCCGCCCCCGCGCCGCCCCCGCGCCGCCCCCGCGCCGCCCCCGCGCCGCCCCCGCGCCGCCCCCGCGCCGCCCCGCGCCGCCCCCGCGCCGCCCCCGCGCCGCCCCCGCGCCGCCCCCGCGCCGCCCCCGCGCCGCCCCCGCGCCGCCCCCGCGCCGCCCCCGCGCCGCCCCCGCGCCGCCCCCGCGCCGCCCCCGCGCCGCCCCCGCGCCGCCCCCGCGCCGCCCCCGCGCCGCCCCCGCGCCGCCCCCGCGCCGCCCCCGCGCCGCCCCCGCGCCGCCCCCGCGCCGCCCCCGCGCCGCCCCCGCGCCGCCCCCGCGCCGCCCCCGCGCCGCCCCGCGCCGCCCCCGCGCCGCCCCGCGCCGCCCCCGCGCCGCCCCCGCGCCGCCCCCGCGCCGCCCCCGCGCCGCCCCCGCGCCGCCCCCGCGCCGCCCCCGCGCCGCCCCCGCGCCGCCCCCGCGCCGCCCCCCGCGCCGCCCCCGCGCCGCCCCCGCGCCGCCCCCGCGCCGCCCCCGCGCCGCCCCCGCGCCGCCCCGCGCCGCCCCCGCGCCGCCCCCGCGCCGCCCCCGCGCCGCCCCCGCGCCGCCCCCGCGCCGCCCCCGCGCCGCCCCCGCGCCGCCCCCGCGCCGCCCCCGCGCCGCCCCCCCCGTGCCCCGCCGGCCGCCACGCACACGTCTCCGCCACTGCGCCTTGCCGCCACTGCGCCTTGCCACCACCGCCGACGCCGCCACGGAAAGCCAATTATATTTGCGACGAGGGCGGCGACTGCCTGCGCCGCGCCTCCAGCGATCTGCGCGCGCAGGGTCGGCGGAGGAGGGCGGAGGCGGCGGCGCAGTGGCAATGGTGTTGTCGTACTTCCACCCGCCACATTTTCTACAAACCTTCCCGTGAGGAAAGCTACTGAGAGATCTCTAGATTTCATATTATCTTGGCGCTGGCGTTGTTTCAAATATATCAGTCATTTCTGCTTTAATATTTACTTCTTCCTCTTATCTTTTCCAAAAGTCATTTTCAGACCTTTCTTATTCAGGGGCTACTATAAAGAACCTATTGGTTTCCCGTTCTCCAAAAAATTGTTTTCCATTAAAAAATGTATTGTCTATCACTACATTTTTTCCATTTTTTTTATTATTATCCCATCCGTCACATAAATGTGAGTAATTTTCCTTACGTTCTGTAAACTTTCGCCAAACAACGTGTGTTTTTGCACCACAAACTCACCTTTTTCTTCGTTACGCAACTTTACCCACGATGAGACTGAAATTTCGCTTAAAGGAAGGAAATTGTCTACGGTCATACTTACTTTGCAAAAGCTTCATAGAAAGATAAAGATTTTCATGAAACATAAGTTTACTAAGAATGTAAGAAAAAATTTCGATAAAATGCCACTGATTAATAGTTATACAATAACAACATATTCAACTCATGTATAATATTGCTTTACTGCACTCTTACAAATTTAAAAACGTTTTAAAAACGTATACTCATGCAATAAAGTTTGAAATTATAAACTAGTTGCATAAAGTTCTATAATTGAGAGTCCAAATGTGTCAGCGTCTTGCGCGGCCGGCTTCTACAGCATTTCAGCGCTTTATACGCGGTCTTTGTAACAGCTTTGCTGGCCATGATCTGGTGAGGACGTGGCAGTAAGCTCTAGAGTAGACTGGAGAGAATACTCTGTGTTCAGAAAACGTGACGCGCCACCATGATGGTGAACGTCTGTTCTGTCCTAGTTACCTCAGAACCAAATAGCAGGAAATAGGTTCTCATTCCAAATAGGTTCTCATTCCATGTTCACTACAACGTAATAAAAGTTGAAAGTAATCAATATTTAATACTTTGAAATTTCAGTTTACCTATCATACTTAACTCCAATCTTTCATTTCTTGGAAACTTTTTAACATTAACGGCGGGGAGTGTTCTTGGTTTGCGTATCTTTAATAATTTTGTTAGATCGACTTCTAGCAAACAATAGTCGTCGAAAACATAAAAAATGTTATAAAAGTAATGGCTAAATATCACATATAAAAACATTCACATCTAGTTTGCAGTTTGTTAGCGTTCTTTACAATCAATTGATTTTGGCGTTTTCTTTGACAGAGACGATTGTAAGCATCGCTAACAACACACAAGACACATTTAACTCGTAAGAATGTCTGTAGGAAGACGTTCATTGCAGCCAACCTAACGAAAAACGACCGTCAGCATTTTTATCATTTCAAAGCATTGCAGTAGTGCACCCAGTTATTATGTTGAGATCACTGGAAGGCGGCATGGCGACTTCCTGCGACGAGATGTGCCCGCTGGCGGTGGCTGGCCGAGGGCGGATAATTCTGCTGCGATGGGCAGGCCCGGCGATCGCCCTAGGCCCCGCAGTGTGATTTTCTACACGGCGCGGCGGGCGACTTCGACAAAGTGGCGGGCAATGTAACGGAATTATATCGTCTCTCTGGCGATCCCAAAAGAAATATTGTGAGTCAGTTGCGAAGCCAAAAATTAACATGGTAGCTTGTCTTGGGTTTTGCACTTTCAGCGGGCACTGGCGCCTAACAAAATACCTCCACCTTTTACGGAACATGAGGAAAACGTGGACCTTCCTTTTGAATCGGGGGACGGATGGCGTCGGCAGCGAATACTCCTTTGGAGAACTCTGGTCGTCCCTGGACAGCTCCTCGTCTCAGATGACAGGTGTCGGGCGTCGTCCTTATTAATTTTACGTTGTGATGTAGTTCGGCTTTTGCTCTGGCTGCCAGAATTCAATTCCGGGATCCACCCCAGTCCGTGAAAATGATGTCCGGGACTCGTGTCGTTACGAGAACGTATGAGGCTCGGTCACAATCAGCTCCAGTTGAATTCACTTTCATACCATTTCCGCCACCATGTGATGCGCTAGTTAGGATGGGAAATGAAATACATAATTACTTTAAATGGAAAGTAATGGAAAGAAAAAAAAGAAAAGGACTGTGGAATAGAAAACATAGTATCAATGTATTGCTTCTACGCGTGTTAACCTCTTTCGCATGCAAAAACTTGAAAATTTGTTATAAATTCCTGAATAATTAATGGCTGTGAATAGTATTTCACGCACAATAATTACCTCTTGTTAAGAGCCTTCTGAAGTGATTTCTAAACAGATTGTAACAGATTTCCATTCGTACGTCTTTACTTCTGACAGAAACGTTTTGGTTCATCCAAAGCTGTTTCTATTCAAATGGGGCTATTTGTTCTTAGGAATCGGTGAGGTGATGAGGCGCAGGTCGATTCGAGATATCGATACTACTACGCTAATCATTTTAATATCTTGTTCAATGTTGCAGTGTCAAACACTGCGTAAGTCAATAGTCGTCCATCTTGGTAAGAAGGGCGAAGTATTTCTCATATAACAATACGTGGTTGCTCACAGTATATCGTAAAATAAGAAAATGCCTGTACCTTTGGAAGCCCACCCAAGGTCATTTTTACGGTCTTTATTTATTTATTGACTGTTGTATAAATATACAATAGTTTAACATGATTTACGCATGTATCGCTATTTCCCGAGGTAATAAACCTGTGTGCGGAAACTGAAGGAAATATTTCATTATTTTTGATTACATATTTTCAATAATTACTAATTAACCATTTATTATTATTTGATTACAATATTAATTTTATTGTTTTCTGTTTGTTCAATTTTTAGCTTAGAACTATAATAATAATTGTTAAATTAATATTGTTGAAAATATTGAAGAGCTTGACGGTATTTTGAAGAGGTACCACTTTGATTTCTCTGTGAGCTGGCGTTCATTAAATAATTGTTACACAATAATCGGTACATAATAAATTGATAAATCAGTCATAGCTTCCCTTCTCCTCTTCATTATCACAGAGATTTTTCTTTAACAAACTGGACAGAATTTCCTCTCTGATGCCTGCTCCCCCCACGCCACCCTGGGTCGTTCCTCGCTCAGGCCGCAAGGGTTCCGACATGTGAGCCGCTTCCACTCGCTGTCCAGTGCCTTGAAATGGAAAAGCACAAAAACAGGACAGTTGCTGCAGCTAATGATCCGATACTTGTCTCCTACTTTGCCGCCCCCACATGCCAGCCATGGCTGTCTTAGATGGAGGCAAAGATATGCGGTTGCCAAATTGCCAAAAAATACCAGGTAGAACTAGACATGGGTTGCGAGATAAAATAAAGATTCGGTATCTCGTCTCTAGTGGGGATTGAAAGGCATCTTCGAGAATCCCAAGCCCTAGCGATTGCCAGAATTATTTCTTTAACTCACTTCTAAGCGTTGACAGAAAACAGTTTGGGATTTTGCAAACCCCGCGCCGCATTGTAAATGGGCACTAGTGAGTTCTCCCCTTGGCATTCAATTTTGTTCCTTTGTTTTTCTATTTGTATGTTTATTTTCTTACTCTAAATAACACCAAACGCAAAAAAACTGTTTCTATGTAAAAATATAAAAATACAGAAACTAATGTGAAAAATTCAAAATATGGTGGCACCGCTCTCTCAAGCAACGTAAGATTTCCTCAGAATTTTTCATAATGCTTTGAGATTTACAATACAAACTCAAGTGTAGAAAAATGAACGTCGACGCAAATACATAAATATAATAATAAATTAAATATAAGTATTATTAATAAATGTATAATGCAATTGATGAAGTTAAAGTAGAAATGTCGGTGAAATATCGGACTATAAAAATTACTTGCATTTTGTTTGTGCTGTAGAATTATTTTCTTGAAAAAGACGCGTATGTGGTGTGAAGACAACTCGTGCAAGTATTCACACTTTAACAAAATTAAAGTATACTCACGAGATTAAAAAAAATTACTAATCAGCACTATCAGATATCAGAGTAAATATGCCCCTAAGGAATACTTGGCCTCTCAAGTACTCGTTTCACTTTCGACAGATTTTGTTCGCCAAGTGCTCAGAGGGCAGACCAAACAACGCCCGTGCCCGCGATGCGAAAGAAAGATATTGCTTCACCGTTACTCGCGCTTCACAAAATGTCTAACCGTTCTGCATTTATTTCAGTGCCATTTACGTTTTCACCAAAGAATGAAAATGAAGCACGTATTGGTTAGATTTAAGATCTTTCGATGCTTGGGCGTCACTGACCAACATTTGCTTTCATAATTGCCTTGAAATGGAATGTGTGGTATTGCCCTAGATAGCCTTAAAATCCTATCATATAAGAGTATAAATACAATACTGTAACGAAAGAACATTATTTAATGAACTTTCCTAATCTTATTCAATTAAGCGTGAGGTCCCGCAGGCTTTGATCTTTTTTAATACAATTTTAATAATTTTTTTATGGGGTCTACATTTTTAATACATAGAAGATGTTCTTTCGTTCATATGAAATATTCTCTGCACAAAAGAATCAATAAACAGTAGAAACTAAGGTGTTTTGAACTGGTTTTGTAATAATAAATAATAGCAAACGAAAAGAAAACAGTTTCAATGCAGTTTTTCCATTTCAAATAAATAATAATCGAATATACATATAAACGAATTGGACACGAAATTAAATTCGTTATACTACGCATTTAGAATTCTTACAAATTCAGGCAGCCTTCATGCAGCTCGTTCCTTACATTTTGCGGGTGTATATTCCCACCTTAGATATGGATCAATATTCTGAGGCATCACTCTCGTAGTACGCAGAGTTTAGATTGAAAAAGAAATTGAATATAAGCAAATATGCATCCACGTTGTTCCTACAATCCTCTCTTCACTGAACGTGGAATCTTAGGAATCTCTGCTGGATAACTGTTTGTATACAAATGGAGACTACACTGACCTTCAAAAACAAAAATATATATTTTAACAATGATAGTTAACGCATTAGAATATATTTGTATTGGATAATTTCAAAAGGTTGCATATGCCTGTAACAAATATGTACTTGTACAACTAGGAAATGACCAACATCTCGATAAGGTTTCTTGGTCTAGTTTCCTTACTCTAAGGAGCAGATGCTGAGTAGGTCCCTTGTGTTTCTTCTGGATATAAGTGTAGCTTCTGCTTTCCTTTTGCTAGTTGTGGAAGGAGTAGACACAGGGAGGGGGTTCTACTTTGTTAGCAAACTCAAGTGCAAAGAAACAATAAAATGCTCTAACATCAAATCTGTAGTTCGTATTCCGATACAACTAAGTTTTCTTTAGCTCAGAAGTGAACATTTCTACATTTTAAAGGTTGGAATGAAATGAATTAAATAATGTTATCTCATATTTAAGGTTTTTTTTGAGATCAGTCACTAAAAGTATGAAGTCAAAAATTACGGTAAGAAGATTGCTTATTAAATGAGTTAGAAAAAATATATTCCACACAAAATGCAAATTTCTTCTGAAAATTTGTACCGTAAACGGGTTTGGACAATAATTGTAAGAATGAACTCAAAATTTTATAAATGTATTTTTATTTATAAAGTGAAGCCATTAGAAACAATATGAAAATAAATTTTGATTAAAAGGAATTAAAAACTTCTTTATTCAAACATCTGCCAACAATGCAGTTGCAGCTAGATACTTGTGTGATTTTGAAGGATAAGGTATTAAAATGCAAATTGGACCGCACAATAATTTTTCCTAGTTTTTCAGAATTTCCTTTAATTCTATTTTTCTTACTTCAAAAGCGTCCGAATTATTAACTAATTTTCAGTATTTCAGTTACATATTTTTTTTATTTTATAACGTGCTTTGCGCTTAAACTTTGTCGAGATTTTTAATAACCCGATCTTTTCTTGCTGCCAGAATAGAACACTGCTGCTGTTTGCTTTCGAGTTGGGCTGTGAAAATGAATACACACGAGGTGTTCCTTACCTGCAATTTAACTGTATGACGCTAAGACTAAACTACTATGAAAATTAAAAAGCACTACATAGAAGTTTCCTTCATTTGGGTCAATTATTCGAGATCTGGAATCATTGTGCCCGACATCTCTTCATTTTCCTGTGATTTCTGTCGCTCGCTCATATGCTGCCTTACCGAAATTCTGACCACTACTGAAAAATCGGGTTGGAACAGTGTGTAGCCAAGCGTCCAATTTGGTTTGCGCCGAAGCTCGGTCCTCCAAATTGAGCCGTGTGTGGAGGACTTGGCGTTGGCACAAAATCTATCCGGCTTGGAGGGGAAACGAGGAACGTCGACCAGGGCGGCGCCTGGAGCTCCGAAGCGGGGGGGTTCCCCGGGGGGGCTTCCCCTGCGCGACAGTCTTCAGCCTCCCACCCATCCACCCACCCCACCCCACAAATTCGCTCTTTGGAGGGAGGGCTCAATATTGCGTAACGCATAGTTGAAGTTTGATTGGATGCCGCCTTTTCCTACTACTCGCCAAATGTTTAAACTAGACGAAGCAAGGGGGCAACAATCACGGGGAGTGAGAGACATTCGCTGGTAGAGTTCTAGAGATGATTCTCTGAGAAACTTTGGACAGGAAAGGACCTCCGATAAACACGCGCACTGGAAAAAAAGTTTCCCCTATTGATAAATCCAAAGCATTAGTTGATTACTTTTGAAACTCCTTTCACACTTCATAACACTCCAGCTCATCCAGAACATATAGAAGTTGAAAATTCTGTTTCCGTTCCAAACTATGTCCCCCGAAAAATAAAATTCATTTCGCCAAACAAACTTAAGAATATAATAAAAAAACTCTCCTCAAAAAGTGCGTGCGGACATAATATATACAATAATATTCTAAAAATCCTACCCGCATCAACAATACACCTCATAAATAATATATACAACTCAATATTAACAATCGGTTACTATCCAATTCCTGTGAAAACCTAAAAACATATTCCTGTTCCAAAGCCAAATAAAAATCACAGCAACTCAGAAAGTTACAGACCAATCATATTATTACCAACACTGTCTAATGTTTTTAAAGAAGTTAATTATGAAAAGATTGAACAATAATTTATATAATACACGAAACATACCCAAACATCGGTTTGGCTTTAATAACCAAGTTTGAGCTTCACATCAGCTTCTCAGGCTAACGTAACACGTTCATTCAGCATATCAAGATAAAAAAGCACACAACAGCAACTTTCCTGGACGTATGACAACCCTTCACAGAGTTTGACGCAAAGGCCTACTATTCAAATTTCAATCAATAGGAAAACCACTCTACCTGGTCAACATCATAAGACATTTTCAACAGATTTACTTCCATTTACAGTGTAGTAGTAAAACATAATTGAAACACCTATAAAATACACACAACCAGGCCTACCACAAGATTCCCCATTTACACCAAATTTATTAACATTTACTTAGATATACCGTTCACAAACCAGATCCATGTAGCATAATTTGCAGACGACACAGTAATTTACAAATCCTGCCGATCAATTAAAAACCATTAGTAAAAAATACATCTAGACAGAGTAGACAACAGGCCAACAATTGGAAAATTTAATTAAACCCAACAAAATTTTCTGCCAAAATATTTTCGCTAAAGCAACCTACACTCCTTTCCCCATGGCAGTCAGCAAAAAATACAATACCATGGACTCCTGTCAAAGAGCTAAATACCTTGGGCTAAACTTAGAAACACAACTGAACTGGAATTTCCATATTACAACCGAAACTCAATAAGCAAAATGCAAAACAGCACAATAACAAACTCCTAATAAACTCCAAAAGCTGCCTATCAATAGACAAAGTTATCGCATTATACAAATCAAAAAACACCCTTAATGTTATACGCATACCTCGTCTAGACTAACAGCTACAACCATAAATAAACTGCAAATAATACAACATAGATGTGTCCGATTAGCAGCACACGCTCCATAATTTATATCCAACAAACAAATATACAAAGAACTTACTATAACATCCATCAGTAAACACGTATCCCATCTCTCCAATAACTTTTACTCAAATATCAACTCTATACCTCACACCATCCACTACAACCTCGCCTCAACAGACTGCACTCCAATACAAGTAAAAATCCGATTGACACCTTCCTGTGCATATTCGCGAATAATTGTTAACAATTCTAAATTCTAACGTTCTACCCCTTCTTGTAGTCGGAGTTATGTATAAAAAAAGTAAGGGGTCAAATACTATGGGAGAACTGTTCCCACGCACACTAGTGCACTTGCGGACTTTGAAAGACATCGGAGAAAGCAAAGGAGCCCCTCTCTCTCTCTCTCTCTCTCATACACACACACTCACACTCTCTCACACACACACTCACACTCTCTCTCACATACACACTCACTCTCTCACATACACACTCACTCTCTCTCATACACACACACTCACACTCTCTCTCTCACACATACACTCATACTCTCTATCACACACACACTCACTCTCTCTATCACACACACACTCACTCACACTCTCTCACACACACTCACACTCTCTCACACACACACTCACACTCTCTCTCACATACACACACTCACACTCTCTCTAACACACACACACACACAGTCTCTCTCACACACACACACTCACACTCTCTCACACACACACTCACTCTCTCTCACACACACACTCACACTCTCTCACACACACTCTCTCACACACACACACACTCACACACTCACACTCACATTCACACGCACACTCACACACTCACACTCACACACTCACACACATACACACACACACACACCTACCTATGCGTGGCCAAGCCTGCCAGAACACTTGTACTTGCAGTCAAATAAGTAGTATTCGTGGAGCATATGCCTCATTTAATTAGGCGACCGCAAAATAACTTAAAGTCGCGAGTCGACCGGCCGTAGGTCACGTTGCTAAGCTGCTATCTGCACGGAGCAACGTGCACAAAGGGCACTGCCGCAACACTAAGGGAGGGCGAACGTTTGTGAATAAACATAAAAAAGTATTGGAACCGTGCAAGAGGCTAATTAAAAGTATGTTCAATGTATCCCTGTTACTTTTACATTCTCGCCTTACTGTGTAAGAAGAGAAAGGATATTGTCCCTTAATTTAGTAAATTACTTCTCCATAGACCCTGCGAGTTTAAAACGAATATTTGGATTTTTGGGAGTATTTTCCATGAAGCCTCAACAATTTCAAAAATGGATCGACATTTTTTATTAAACTTTGTCCTTGAATACCGTAATCGTTTACGAATTGACCATTTAAAATTAACACAGAAATATCTGATAACCAAAGAAGTTAAATTTATTTACGTCAGAAACATTAAAACTGTTTGTGACGTGCAACTGTGAGAAGATAATTTGTGCAGGTTTTCATAATTCTGCGATCCCTGTCCTATGTCATATTATTTGAATCTTGAATATAGGGTATTTTTTGCAGGGTTTGTTAACAATATGTTCGCACCAATGTAATAAAACGTATTTCCAAGGGTAAATCAGCTATAGATTTGGGCTCTTATTCCTCATCACGTCCTTCGGGAACGAATAATACTTCTACCGCGACAACATGGAGAACGATAACTTGAATAACTATATTTCCCAATGAATTCTAGAAGAAGTGCACAAATAATGAAGATATATTTATGTCAAGAAGCAAAACAAGGGACCATCTCAGCATTGGCTCAAAGGATGAGGGAAACGAACAAAAAACCTGATCGAGATGGAAGTCATTGACCCAGAAGCTGAGAGACGATACTCTTTACAGGTTGCTTAGAATTATGTAGCCCAAATGGTAAATAACACATTAAATATCATTGTTAAATAAACATTTTCTTTTTTGATACTCGCTACAGTCTCTAATTGTATAGAAACAGTTAAGCAGCTGAAAAGATTTTACTTGGGACTTAAACATTTGTATCCAATTTAATCATTTAATGTCGTCTGGGAAACTGTTGTAAAGTAATGTACATGAATTGTATGTGAATTTTTTGTAGTGAGCTGTTGATACTGTCACCTGATGAATATGATTACTACGTCGAATGTTATGGTTATTATTACATCGGCGTTTGCTGAAAATGTATTCCCGCCTTTATGATAATTTAATTACTCGTGAATTTGTGCATTATGGTCAGTGTATCCTAAATCTTTTGATTAAATTACAAATCTAGTAGTGTTTTTTTAATTATTATTTGATCGATTGCCTTTTTTGAATTTCTTCTTTTAACCTCTTGCTTTTTATTTCTATAATAGAAGTTTATATATATATATATATATATATATATATATATATATATCTAAACTTTTTATTTTATATTTTTAATATTTTATATATAATATAAGTTTAAAGAAAACAACAATAACTGTGTAATTTTTCCACACCTTCTCTTAAATATTATGTCTGATGTTAATATCAGTAAAGGAAATTCTGATTTTGGTTATTTACAGAAGAGGCGTGAAAAGCTTGTTGCAAACATCTGACCTTTTTTTAAACACAATTATTTATGTAATATAAATCACAATATATTTAAACTTTTAAGAGAGTAATGCATTTGGCATAGCCTTCCACACACATGACGTTGCAGTTGCAGCATATGTACTAATGGCACAAAGCGTGATGCCTTATAGACATGTGCATATTTTACCATTTACTAAAACTTATGCTTTTGAATTATTCTTTGCAATACATGAAGTGTGAATGAGAATGAAAAATATTGGGTGTAAAGTTGCAAGCATAATTGCAGACAACAATAGAATTAATAGAAATGCATTACACATTTTGTGAATTCACGTAAACAGAGCATTGTTTTCCAAAATCTCGGAACCAATTCCCGCCCAAATTTTTTTACAGTTAGTAACAGTCTTGTTTGTACAGTTCATAATTTGCTCGAAAATCATTAATTTTAAGTGGAAAATTGAGGCTAATGCAAATTATATTTCAAGATAATTGAATAATTCCAGTTAAATATTACGTAACTTTGTACACCTTGACGAAATGGCCTCGAATTTGTACGCAGTTTTAACTGGAATTATTCAATTATATTGTAATATATTTTGCATTAGTCTCAATTTTCCTCTTAAAGTTAATGATTTGGAGCAAATTGTGGAGTGTACAAACAAGACTGTTACAAACTGTACAGTGAGTGCCAAAAGTATTGGTACACCTTGAAAATTCGAGAATATGAATACATTTTACATAGAAAAAGTAATATAAATGACAAACGTTCAGCAGAATTAATACATTATGTACAGTAAAGTTGCTACAATTAAAAACACATAAAATTATTTACAGGAAATCGAAAAACCAGAAATTTAAGTAAATATCTCATAGAAAATGAAAGCGAAAAGTATTGGGAACACACAAAGTCTGTAACACAATAACGGCTTTCGTGGAAGTTACCACAGCTGCAGCCGACTGTGGACTGACCTTCACCTTCTTAGTCACTTCTTAACCCTTAGCTGTAACGGTTTTGTATCAATTTCCTTTCTCGTATTCATCAGTCGGTGATTCAGGAGTGTACGATACTGAAGTACTTGTTCATCAAAAGCCACCAAGGGGGTTAAAAGAAACGGAGACAAGTGACGAAAAGAGAAAAACAATAATTCGCTTGCGTAATGAATGCAGATCTTTGAGAGAAATCGGAAAGATTGTATTAAGATCACACACTACAGTGTTTAATGTAATTGAAACGTACTGTGTTCGGAAAACGGTGACGAACGAACGCAGCAGTGGACAGCCACAGTTGCTGAATGAACGTAACACAAGACATTTTTTCGTTACAAAACTTAGTGCTCCAACCTCGCTTCTGGAACAGACATTTCCCCAAGTGCAGTTCAAATAATACTAATACACAATGGGTACCATGGACGTGTGACGCGTGGGCAATTCTGCATCAACGACATTAATAGAAAAAAAAAGCACTTAGAATTTACTAAAACATATTGAAACAGTTCCCAATAAATGTGGAACTAATTTACGTTTACTGATGAAATTAAATTTAATATTTTGGCGTAGATGGGAGATATACGGGGCAGAGCAAGAGAAACTCCGACTTTCACGAAGAGAACCTCCGGCCCACAATGAAATTCAGAGGTGGCTCTGTACTCGGCTGGGGGTGTATGAGTGCTTCTGGTGTTGGGAATCATCACTTTATAAATGGCACAATGGACCATGCATTGTACATCAATATTGTGCAAAGTAAACTACATAAAAGTGCTGAAAAAATGGACCTTCATTTTTCAGCAGGAGAATAATCCAAAGCCTTGGGCTTGAAATACGAGAATGTGGATCCTTTGTAATACATTACGATGTCTGGAAACGCCACCACAATCTCCAGACATTAATCCGGTTGTATTTTTATGGAACATTTTGAAGAAAAAATAGAAACAGACCAATTTTGTATAAATGTTTCTTAAGCGCGCACATCTAGAAGGAATAGGACAGTATCTTACCACATATGACGGCAAAGCTCATAGAATTAATGCCAAGACGTGTAGAAACGATTATAAATGCCATCGGACATCTCATGACATATTAATTTGTTTATAGTTACAATTTTATTTAATTTTTAATCGCCAATCATGAACCTGTTTCAATACTTTTGGCTCCCTTTATTCGCGAAGTAATTTTTGTAAACTTCGTTTTCAATTTTCCAGGAAGTTACGTTTGTCTTTGGTGATATCAGTTACAAAATATAGGCTACATTGTTTCCAATGCGACCTAAAATTTTTAATTTGTTTTATTTTACACCTGTAATTTATTCATTTTCTAAAATTTCCGAGGTGTTCCAATACTTTTGACACTCACTGTTTATAATTCTCTGTACATTTGGAAATGTGTAAAAGTCAGTTGTATGAGTAAGGTATATAAGTGAAAGGACTGTAGCCATTTTCATTTGAAAAGCAGAATGTCAAACCTGCAATGCATGTTTCTATTTATTGCATTTCGTCTCTGCCCTTTATTTTATGGGCGTCGTTGAGCTGGCCGGAAAAGGTAGTGCGTATTCAACTTGAGAAAAGTGAGTTGAAACCACCTTGAATGGAAGCGCAAGCAATGTAGGTAAAAGCAAAGAAAGCCGAATTGTTGGAGGCAATGTCGTGAGAGCGTCCCCAGTCGGCATGAAGAAGCGCCTGGAGCGCCGTGGCTTTGCCGGGAGGCCGCCAAGTGACGCGAGCGCTCCGCCGGGCAGGGGGCTGAGCGGGGGCGGGGCGGGGAGGGGGGGGCTGTGAGCTGACGCGGCTGGGGCAGCTGATTGGTGGCGTGGCGTCGAGGCTTCGGACGCTGCCCTAAATCACCCTGTCGTAAAGCGCGCCCTGTCCGGGGCGGCGCACAGATTGCCCACTGGCTGTTGCAATCAACGCCGCCCTTCCTCCGCGCCCCCTGCCCCGCCCCGCTCCGCCCCGCCCACCCGCTCCGCCCCGCTCCACCCAACCCCGTCACGCCCCACTCCGCCACGCCCCGCCACGCCACGCCCCGCCCGCGCCGCCCTCCCCGCCCTCCCCGCCCGCCTCGCCCCGCCCCACCCCACTCCGCCACGCCCCGTCACGCCCTGCCACGCCCCGCTCCGCCACGCCACGCCCCGCTCCCCGCCCCGCGCCAACCGCGTGCGCTCGTGTTCCGAGGAAGGCGGCGTCTAATGCGTATTTATATGTGGCGCAGGAGCCCCGCCCGCCGCGGGCTCGTGCGACGGGCCAGCGCGATGTTGCTGGCGTGCGGGCGGGCGTGTGTCCATAGCGCCATAAAGCGCCAATCCACGGGCGACGCCAACTCTTCGCCCCTCGCACCTTCTTGGCGCCGCGCTCTTCATTATTCTACTCCACAAGCTCCACACGAGAGCCTTCCAGCAACAATGGCCATGAGAATATCACTAATAATAATATTATCCACATGCTATCATTCACTGACCGTAACAAGAACAATATAGAAAATCAGTTTTCTGCTGTGCGACGAGGACTTGAAGCGTCATTGTGCTGTCCGGTCACAACTGAATGCGTCGCTTCAAATACCAAAAGATCTTGAACCAGGCATTGTTTTTGAGATCCGAATTGGAGGCCTGGAGAGAATTCCATTTTAAACTCGAGAGAGATTAATAAACATCTGATTCACTTCCATGAACAAACTATGGTCAAGTAATTATGGACAAGTACATGCCTACCATCGTTCTACACAATTAAATATGAGACCTTATAGCAATATGTTGTAATACAAAATGTGAAAGAAACTTATTAAAAATTGAAGAGTATTTAGCGTCCAGAAATGACAGAAAATATTCACCCTTTTAACCACCCTTTCTTTTCAACGCCCTCTTCAAAAATAATATAAATCCCTCATTAACCAAATGTCCTGCCTTTGTTCTAAAATCTCGACGATCTTACTCGACATGACGACGCTGCCTGCGATCGTTCTGCTCTAGAAGCACTGCGCCCCTTCACATCTATACCAATCTTCGCGGTCCCAGTGGTGGAGAAAGAGTCTGAGTTTTCTCGTTAGCTTTGAGTGGTACCCCTGGCCTCGGTACAAGGCATTTGGCCATCACGAAATCCCGCTCTGCATCTATTTTGGATTTCACTGAATATAATACTTATTTCTTACCCACCCTACCAATTCTGTGAAAGAACAAGAACTTTCTTCGGACTTTCGCTTTCACGGCGGAAAAATGAATGAGTGTGTGTCCACTGAATACCTGGACATCTTGCCTGTGTTACATCTTGTCTGTGTTGCTAGAACTCGTAGCTTTAACAATATAACAATCAATGGGAGACCGTTTTTAATACTTATTACAACAATTACGACACATCTGAAAATATTGAGTGTTTTAACCTAGAGGTGGGTAGAAATATGTACCCGAAACGTTCGTTGCAATTATGTAATTCATTTCTCAGAACAATTATCACTAAATAAACATCATGTTTTACATTTGAAAGTTTTAAATGTGTAATGTTGTATACACAAACCTGTCTGTCGAATAAGTCAAGTCCAAAAATAAAAGTGTTTCAAAATATTTCCTTTTGTAATTACTCTGTAATTATTAGTTACCAAGGTTTGTTTATTATTAATACAATTGTTTTCTCTATTATAATTAGAGAAATCTCTGTAGAATATTATGCTTTATCTAATGCGGAAGTGTTTTGGCCAAATTTTCGACACTAGTTGTTAACTTGTATGTATTCTAACAGTCACTAAGTGGACGAAGTAAAGCTGAACAGGGTATTCTTAAAATGTTTGTGAGAACGCAAATACATATTTATTTTCATCGTTATTGCAATCGAAAAATGAAGGGGTTATACAGAGTGACCGGGTAGGAAACGTCGAAACTTCGAAAATAAGCTCTTAAGACAATTCTATGGATATTTTGTCTAATAAACACTCAAATATTGGTTTGAAAAATTGATTTCTAGACAAAAGTTTGCATTATAGAAGCATAGAAACACTCCAGAAACATATACGTTGTGTATTATTTACAAAAACAATGAATATATTTGTTCAGAAAGACGAATTAAGCGAGAAATAAAAAAGCACCCAATTTACACAATTCGACTGCTTTTTTATTTCTCGCTTAATTTTTCTGTCTGAGCAAGCATATTCATTCTTTTGTAAATAATAAACAATTTACATATTTCTGGAGTGTTTCTATGCTTCCATAATACAAATTTTTGCCTAGAAATCCTTTTTTCAAACCACATTTTGAGTGCTCATTGAGGCCCAACCATTCGTAATATCCACGTAGTGTATTAGACAAAATATGCTTAGAATTGTCTTAAGAGTTTATTTTCGAAGTTTCGACGTTTCCTCCCCGGACACCCGATATTTTAAAGTGTAAAGGGGGGGGGGGATATTGAAACAATGGAAAAGATTCGAGTTGGGAAACATTAGCATTCTAGCTGCGACACTACAAGAAATCTAGCGTTTAGAGAGTCTGGATATTGTTCCAATGAACTCCAGAACTCAAATCATTGGTCAAAATAATGGTTATAATCATGAATTTACTTTCAGAAATTTAGCTAGTCAGAAGGTAACGATAAGTTTGCTTTTCTCTACAATTATTTAAAAAATATATATTGTATCATCTTACCTCAATGGTCGACATAAAAAATTAAGCGGTCAATTAAAATTCTTAATTCACATGGAAAAGTGCATAATTGTAGCTTTTCGACAGAAAAACTGGACTGACAATGTAGTGAAGATAACATATAACATAAACCATAAAAAGTAAAAATTGGAAAGCATCGGATTCCCATGTTACAAACTAAGCCGAAAATAGTAATTAAGAACAAATTATACAATGTCTGTTGGGATCGATAGATTATATCAGATATTTTCATTGTACACAATCTCCGTGATATAAATGCACAGTCAGAAAAATAAAAGTACTACTCTTATCGAAGTAGGGGAAGTGAAAAATCAATATCCCGCGTGTGTCTTGCGCGTGCATGCATGCGAACTTCGGCATGCGTGGATGATTTTTTTATTTAATTAATAAGCATTTCGCAAAAAGATAACCGAAATGAAGTTATTTTCTGTGTGGATTGTGTGAGGGACATTATTTTTCATTGAAATACCGGTATAATACCGCTATAACCTTTATGGACGTTCATACTATTATAGACGTCCTTCAAAGATATTTCACTGGTATACCGTTATTATAAAAAAAACTGCTAGTAAATCAGTAATATCAAAAGTAATATCAAAAATTGCTCCGATTTTTCACTTCAAATTTGTTCCACTGATTAAACAAGGTACTCTTAAAAGAAAGGCAAAGTCTCATTTTTGTGTAACTTACGGAATTTTCGAAAATTGTACGTTGGAAGAGACAATTGGATATTTAAGCGGCGGCGCTAGTGAGAGCGACTATGTGATGCAGCGATAAAGTGCACGGCGAGATCACTGGATGGACGTGACTTTGAGTCTCAGCGCGGAAAAAAAATCACTGGTTGAAAACAATATTGAAGATTCATGTGATATAATATTGCGGGCCGTTACAATTAACGCGAAAAAATATGTGCTGTTGTAGCACCACTACTTTTTATAAACAGGGATTTGCAGACTTTATTTCTTTATTAAACTGCATTTGATTGTGATTTAGTAATAAATGTTTTTCATATGTAGAATTTGTTCTATTGAATTCCAAATGTTGGCAGTACTATGTAAATATTGATAGTGATTCTGCTTTCATTTAATTTTCAAAAGCTTCTGTTACCATCCCCCGGCTTCCGGAAATGGAGGAATTGAGATAAATCATCCTCATAATTGGAAGAATGGGAGTCCGGAAACTCCATTCGGCGGAGCACAGAGATTCACCTAGCACACGCACCTGCCGCCCCGCCCCCCTCCCCAACCCGTCCCGTGCCCTCTTCCCGCCTCGCCCCGATTCGTGTCCCACCTTGCTCCAGTCTTTCGCGGCATCGCCCTCTCCGTGTCGCCCTGCGCAGCTTGGCCCTTGTGTCGCTCCGTCTGGCGCCGCTTTGAGTCTCCGTCCTTCCCGCCCTTCGCCTTGTCCTCTCAAAGCGCCGCCTCCGTCCGCGGTTGATCCCGCTCGCACTCCTCATCCCGCTTCGCACCGCCGTCCCCGTCTTTTCCGCCCCCGCCCCCGCCCCGCCCCCGGCAGGGCCCTCGGGCGGCGCGCCCCCCTTCCGCGCGAACGTTTCGTGACTTCACTGCTGCCGCTGCGCGGAAATCACCGCGCGCTGCCGCCGGCCCCGCTCCGTCCCTCCCCTCCCCGCCTCGCCCCGCCCCGCCCTGCCACGGCCCTGCGGCCGTTACATGGCCGCGCCCGCGCTACAGCGTATCTGTCGTCAGGGCCTCAATTGCCTTGCAGGGCGTGGAGGATGACCAGCCTTGTTTCGGACAGTTTCGGAAAGACAGGAAGGTACGAACACATACTTCAGTCATTCAATACAGTTTACTGTAAACACAAACGCTCTCTGAAAATATCCTATTTATATAAGCATAGGAATTCGGGGTATGTTTTCATAATCAGAATAAATAAATGAATGAATAAAAAATAAAAGTAATAAATGAAGATAAATAAATCAATTCCATTTTGCAATGGAAATCGTAATTACAGTAATGGTATCGACCAAAAAAATGGTTAACTAAATTGTAGAGTGAAGACGCAAAGTGCGCCGTATGTTGTTTTCAGTTTTCTTCAAAACAACATTGATTTAGGAGATCCTTAAAACAAACTTTTCTAGGATTATTAACAACTAATGATTTATTATTTCATGTTTCCGGGCGGATGATATGGTTATTATTCCCGTTAGTGAAGTGCACGTTTTTGTCATGGGAGGGCTGACTTTCCCCCACTGGACGTTGAAATTGGACACCGTACTACACGTCGTCTTGCACGGTTTTCCCGGTCCAGGAATCTTCCATCAGCGAGGTACAGCCTCGGCCGGGACGAGTGGCCGAGACGGCGTAAGGGATGAGAATAGGACAAGTAGGAGGAAGGAAAGATCGCGCGCGGCTGGTGGCCTGTTTGCGAGGATAGTGCTCCGTTCTGGGCCTGGTGTGCATCACATAAACCAAGGAAAATTATCGACAGAGCAGCTGGTATCTAGAATATTTCTCCCGACAGCGTCTGCCTATGACCTCCCTGTCCCAGGCACTCGAGTGGCATGGACGGGACAGGAGTATGGACGTCTAACTAGAAGGGAACCGTTGGATACGATCATCGCCCTTCGGCTTGAACGACGAAACGCTTAACGAAATCTGACGCCGGTTGATAGACGTCTCGTAACTTTTCCAGCGTTGCCGATGCATTCGTTCACTCGCGAAAGCCACGGAGCTCACGTCAAATTCTGATCCAAAACGGTCTTTAAAACCGTTTCTGATATTCCATACACCTTCAAAATTTGAGTTGTGTTTAGCACGGTGCTGTACCCAGCAGTAAATTTGACGCTGAGGTAAGAAGCTCTTCCAAGGGCGACCCCCTCTTCTTCCGTCCCCTCTGTCACCACCGCTTCCCCCTCCCTCGCCTTTGCCCCTCCTTCATTTCTGCGCCAGCGCTGCCGTCCCCGCCGCCCCCCTCCCCGCCCCCGCCTCCGCCGCCGCTTCCTAATTGTAATAAGGGCGACGGCTAATGAAGGATCCCCTCCTGAATCTCGCCTGGCCTCGCCTCGCCTTCGCTTCGCCGCCCCCGCCCCCCCGCGCCACCCCCTCCGCGGCCCGAATACGATTAATAGCAGATATCTCCGCCCGCGGCGCGCCGAGCCAGTCGATTTAACAAATATAATCCGGTGCCTTTCGCCTGCCTGGCTCTTCCGCTTCCCGGCCCCGCCCCCCGCTCCCGCCCCCCGCCCCCCGGCCCACGCCCCCGGCCAGGCGCGCCGCCGCTGCCTCCATCTAAGCCGCGTCGGATGCTTTATCAATATTTTATCCCACTTTTAATTATCCAATTTGTTGCGTTGTATCTCTTTGGAAAGAACCGACCGCCGCTTTGGGCGTTGGAGCCCTTTGTACGCGCTGCGTTTTTGTGGTATCATGTGACGATCCAAGAAAAAGAAGCTTTTTTTCTCTGGGATTTCTTTTGTTCTGTATTTTACCGGATATTAAACGTCTTACATAAATGACGTTGGAATATAAAAGACGAAGGTATGCTACTTGAAATCACTATCACAATACTGTGGAATATAGTTACATTCATTTGCGTTGATGTGGATGGTGTTATTACAATCCATTTAATTCAACGAAAGGAAAATTGTATACACTAGAAATAGGCGGTGATTGTTCAGCATTTTGCAAAGATGGAAGATGAATATTAATTACCCCTTTTTCACCCATTGCACAATTTACTGGAAAATATTTATAGCTAAGACGTTTTCTATTATATCTGAGTTTGACGATGAAATTGATCACGAAAGTGCTCATCCGCTCCCAGTGTAGTTGAGCTATACCCGCCTTGCAAACACGCTGACCGTATACGCGTGGAGGCTGCGGGCCAGGGCCAAGAACAGAACCACCGCAAGCCTCCACGCTCTTCTCTGAAATTGTTAGCATTGCCCGTTGCTGTATCAATCTTCGTTTGCCTACTGATAAGGACGTGGTGTATCCAATTAAGTCATTTAATTTGCATGAGTCTTCAATCACTTGGATGGACAACCCTGCAGTTTCGCTCCAAAACAAATTTCCATGTCTCTATATCATAATGCATGCATATCTATTACGTTTTTAGCGTGCAGTAAATGACAAGTAAATGATATTCAAGATAGGATTGAACGGTTTTGAGTTACCGTTTGGTGTATTTGAAACGGCATTTCTTAACACACTATTTTGCAGAGTGATGGAGAACCATCTTAAGAATACATCGATATGTAAAACTAGAAACCCAGCGGCCGTGGAGGTACGCCCCATGGGGACGGGGTGGGTGTGCGCCTCCGCGCCTGTCGTCTTGCTCGAAGCGTTTCGCCCTCCCCGCCCCTCCCCTCCCCTCCCCGCCCCTCCCCGCCCCTCCCCGCCCCTCCCCGCCCCTCCCTGCTCCTCTTCGCTCCGCTTCATCGCGCTCCGGCTCGCGATGTTTCCAAACGACTGGAAAAAAGCCCCGTTGATAATTAACGCAGGAAAGTTTGCAGTCTCCGTGGGGATTACGCGCGAACGGGTCTGCCCATATGGGGGAGGGCAGAGGAGAGCGCGGATAATAGCGGCGGGCGTGGGTGAGCGTGAGGGGCGGGGGCCGAGCAGTGAGCGAGGCGCAGCGGCGGGCAGGGCGGAGGCGGGGGCGGAGAACGGGGTCAGCGGAGCGTGAGGGAAGGGTTGGGCGAGAGGAGGCGAAGAGAAGGGCGAAGCGAAGGAAAGCGTGGAAGACGGTCGGCCTAGGGGCGGGTGAGGCGCTGGCGGGAGGGAAGAGCGCTGGAGCACGGCAGGGCGAATCCCACCACACGCGCCGAGGGAACTTCCCGCTTTTATTTGGAGTTTCGCGCACATCTCCTTTGGTCCCACTGCAAAAGAATGCTATTGTTCCCACTGGTTGCCGTTATCGGAAAGTGGCTCTAAGTAATTACATCGTGTTTCCAAACGTAAGGGGGAATGCTTAATAAAATGGTCCAATATTAATAATGCGTATTGTTCGTTTCGTCTTTGAAAACGCGAAATTATGCATTGATTTTCACGAATTTGCATACGCCTGTGTTTTGTTTGCCGAAGCGATCGGGTGATTTCCGATGGTGCAATTAAACTAGCTGAGAAACAAAGGCCCTCGTCCGACTTATACTTGACATCGTTCCTCTCACTCATATTTAATGCCTATCTCTACCCTGCGATACGATGGGATTTCTACAATACGATGGGAATTATTTCCTTGTGTGTTCCACGCAGACAACTGACAGAAGACTCTGTGTTGTTGTGCCAAAATACAACCACCGTTTCCCGTTCGTAATAATAATATGAAGGTGGAATATCACGTTACACACATTCATATGAAATGAGAATCATTCCTTGAGTTTTCCACTTTTATTTCTACAATCTGAAAATAATTGAATGATGAAAATCAACTATGTATGTGGAACTATTATTTGAGTGTATCCCACGGGAGAAGGCAGACAAGGTCGCAAAAAGAAGTGCAGAATTTGAGTCGGGAGGCGCGTGGCGCGGGCGGGGAGGGAAGGTGGGCGAGGAGATGTTAAGAGGAGATGAGGGGCAGGGATGTAGAATGAAGTGAGGAGACGATGCACCCTGGCAACGAAGTTTCCGTTGTCCGAAGCAACCGTTTTCCATATAGTCGCGGAAAAAGTATTATTCTTTCATGAATAACACGATGAAGGTTAAGGGCACAAATTTATAGCTAATTTACGATCGAAAATAGATTTTATTACATAGAAGCGAATATTTTGTCAACAAATCTAAAAAAAACGCACAAATTTCACATCTCCTCATAGCTCGTCACACAGTTTTAACTGTTTTTGAAGTAAATAAATAAAAAAATAAGTAGAGTCAAATCCGTCCAAGTCAGACCCAGAACATGGCGGCAACATGCCTTCATCGCAACTTTTTCCGTCTCTGACATGAAGTGTTTTTTTATACAGCATGAAATGGAATGTGCCTGGCAATGGGAGGATCTCCAGGCATGGCGCCTGTCGCCTTTTCGCGCACCTTCCTGCACCGCCTCGAGAAACGTAACCTTCGGCCAGAGTCTTAATGCCATGCGAAGATATGGTAAACGAAACAATTCCCTTGTGCATACCTATTCGGAAACACTGCAATTTGTTTTACAGCTACAAATGTTTGCACTCTCTGCTAATAATACTGTACTACTACTACTGAGTTTTTCAACTTCAAAGAACACAATTGAAAATGTGTTAGTAAGTGGAAAAATATAAAAAGCAGAAAACATGGGAGTCTTGAGAACACTAATTGTGTCGTGATTGTGATGTGATTTAATCCGTATTTTATTATTGGTAATTTTTCCCATCACATTTTGGCGCAAATTTCATATCTTTAAACTGTTAAAATTGATTTTAATGATTTTTCACTATCATCCACATGTTTTTATTTGAGTTTGGTGTCAAAATTGGTTGTCAAAAATACCTTAAAATGAAACTACTTTTCTCCCCATCTGTAATTTGTTTCAGCCAGATATACACAGCAGATGCTGAGAAAATTAAATTGCCCTAGAAGGCTGATTTTTAGGTAATCTGCTACATTTTGTACGTTCATTCATAAGAGTATAGCGATTATCGATTTGTTTGGGGGCACTTTCACCCCCTTATTCCCCCCCTTTAGCGGCAACACGTCTCCTTTGCCAATCCTCAGGGCAAAAGCCGCTCTCGCGCGAGCTACAGCTCACTCCTGTTTCTTCCGCAATTTTGTCGCTACTGAAACGACGATCCTCGCTGATTTTCTGCCACATTTTCTCAACGTTTTCATCGTTTTGATATGTTGAAAGGCGCCCAGAACGAGCAGGGCCGACAACACTCATCTCACCTCGTTTAAAGCGCCCAAACCTCGCGAGAACGTGTGTGCAGCTCATAGGATCCTCCACGAACGCCTGCTGAAGGATTTGGCAAGCTTCTGTTGCCGATTTGAAGCAGCAAACAAAATTTCAAACACTCTTTGTTCTTTTAAATATGCCATAACGATTTTGCATAGAAACAGTAAGAGAGCTACGATCAAACGGTCAATTTCAAACTGACGCCATCTGGACATCTTTCTGTTTCATGAAGGACGCAATTATGTTTCAGGAAGGTCTCTATTAAACCCATCTTGTTGAATAACTCTGTAATATGTCCACGAAAGGCAGCGCACTATCCGCTTATATTTACCCCTCCCCGTATGGTAGAAAATGTTTTGGTATCTGTTACAATAACATTTTTCCATGAAATTGTTTTCTTTTTTATTATCTATGATATTTCGATCGATTCGCCTCGTAAAACGCAGTATAACATCGGGTACTTAAATATACGATTGCGCTTCTGTGTGCCCATAACTGTTCAGCAGAATTCCCTTTCTCTAATTTTGTAGCGCTTGGCGTCGTGTGTTGAACCGGCGTCAGCAGCTTTAGTAGCCCGAATGTGCCACAAGTGTGGCCTGAGCCCAGAAAAATAGCGGACAGGGCAGAGGAGAGTGGGCGCGAGGCAGAAGACAGGGAAGGGCCGGGACCAATCGCAGGATACGGCTCGAGATGCTCTTATCCGACTTTCTCCGCACACAAGATACTAACGTTTTCGCCATACCGATTACTGTGTTTGTGAGAGTATTGTGGTGCTAGTGTCACATATGCCGCCGTATTGCAAATTCCTCTTTATTCAGTGGCGAGATATTCCGGATGAAACCCTTCCGTCGTATTTCTCAGAATGAACTGGAAGTGCCTTCAAACTGAATCCAAGTCCTTAAATTGTAAGCGTTATGGTCAACGGCAGATGCTCGACGGGTGTCGACGTGTCGTCCGGGAAGGACGGGAGCCAGCAAGTGGGGGGCGGGGCCGCGTTTGCCTGCGTCTCTTCTATTTTCATCATTGCCAGTTCGGCCATTGACGGTACCGACATTAGTCGAAGTGCTTGCCCTCGCCGTTTTTCCTCCTAGTTGCCTCTTTGCCTCCAGCGAAGGAACCTCGAATGAACACCAACGTCACGTTGTGTGAGTTATCTCAGGGGCAGCGTCGTCATTGTCTCCAGCAGTTCTCTGCGGAAGATCCTAAGGTTCGAGTCCCGACACTGGCGTATTTTCGATACAAACTATATTACTAGTTCGAAGTCAGACGCTGTCTGGAGTAGATTCTAGCGGCCGAAAGGTGCAACAGAAAAGTATACGTGCTGGAGTCATGTTGGCACGACGAGTCACCGCCAGCAAGGGCATATCAGTATTGATACTGCAAATAGCCCGAGCCTTTCACCCTCGGCGGCGACGAGGCCTGGCGGCGCCTGAACGGCGCCAAAGCGGCGCCCGGACTCTGCTCCCCGGCGCCAACTCACATGCATGAGCTGTCACCCTTGGCTGGGTCTTGGACCCTGCACCCTTGTGCCAGCTCACCCCGACGACGCCCTCGGCGGTGACGAGGCCTGGCGGCGCCTGAGCGGCGCCAAAGCGGCGCCCGGACTCTGCTCTCCGGCGCCAACTCACATGCATGAGCTGTCACCCTTGGCTGGGTCTTGGACCCTGCACCCTTGTGCCAGCTCACCCCAAACGACGCCTGACCGGCGTCCGACCTCTGCACCCTGGCGCTGGCCCGGACCCACGTGACCAGTGCGGAAGGCGCCCCCACCACGGGACATCTTCCCCCACTAAAAACTAACAAATAACCCTGGAGCTAGGAGTGGCCAGCTCACTATAGCTCCAGACGTGTAACTGCGCTCTGCGAGGAATAAATGTAATTGAATTCATTCTGTCTGTCATTCGTATACGCCTCCTGGTGGATCTGCATGGCATAGCGGTCCGAACCTGCGACCGCATCTCTACCTTGAAACCTTCCTGCAGTGGAGATACTTAACTGGGGGCTCAGCCGGGATCGGCAAGCGTCTACCCTTGCCAGGTTGACAACGTGCTGTTGGGAGACGGCAACCGACAGCCTCATCACGAGAGGCCTTTCATCCGCCGCCCGACCTGCCTGCTGCCGATCCGCACCGTGCTACGCCGGGACACCAGGAACGAGACGTACGACAGAAGTCACCACACATCGGAGGATGCTGCCACTTATCATCTTTTCTAACCTGTGAGTGAAATAACCATCAGAATAACTTTATTAGTTTGAACACCCGAGAAAACAGTGCAATTTGAGTAATCACTGCTCGTCTTTTTGCCTATATTCGTTCTCGTAGGATTTATCTGTAAACCCAAGTTCAAACGAATTTGATTCATTTATTACCACGTCTGTTAAAAATTTAAACTTAAATTCGATTCAAGTATGGCATTCAACGATATAATTTCAAAATTTGAGTATGCACATATCCAGCTGTTGCCAGAATTCGATGGCACTGCATCATGTAGTCTGGATTATTTCCTAGCAAGGAGCGAGTCGTTTTTAAGAATTTTCAAAGACCTGAAGGAGCACCGCAAGCAGAATTAATTAAACGAATTTTTTTTCAATGTAATAAAGTCCAAGTTAAAAGGGGATGCACGGAGCATTTTAGACGTAGAAGCCAACTCGAGTTATAATAGACTCAAAGAAAAACTTATGAGGAAATATGGTGATATGAAGGACGAGAGGCTGCTACTTAAAGAAATTTCTAATTGTTACCAAAAGCTAAGTGAACCGTATGCTGATTATCACGAACGATTATGTTCCTTGGTCTTGCGCTATACAAATCTTTGCAAAATCAATTACCAAGCAGGTATTTTAGGAATGAAGTTAAAAGAAATCGAGGAGCTAGGGTTAAATACATTTAAATCAGGGCTTTTAGAACCATATCGTTCTTACCTTCGTTATTGTCAGGTCGCGGATCTCGATAGTGCCCTTAGAAGCTGCCGGTCATATGATAACGAAAAAGCATATGACAAATATATAGATCAGTTGAGGTTTTCCCACAAACAACCTCATCCATCATATAGGTCCAATTATGAACAAGTGCCACTACCAAACCCTTTTGTTGCACCAATTTTCTCCCCACGGCAGAGACCTCAGAACCAGAATTTCTCACGTGCGCCTATGCAAGGAACATCTCAGGCATTCAGTAATCAGAATCGGATGACCCCCCTTCAGGCGCCCCAGTATAATCACCCGCCGGATACGCGGCAAGCCGCACAAATCTCGCGACCGACAGGTCAGATCGCGCTGCCTCCGAGGCCGGTAGGACAGGGCGCTCGCCCTTATCCAACCCCCACCAACATAGGTAGGCGTTTCACCCCACAAGACCCTTCTAGGTTCCCAAGACCGATGTCAGGCGTTTCCACAATCAGAGGAAATCTAAACACTCACTATGAACCGGAGGATGAATTTTCGTATTTATCCAATACTTGCGAAAATGCGGAAGATTCATACGATATTGTCAATGATTATGAGTACTGCCCGGAAAATGATCAAAGTTATTTGCCAACAGATCAATTTGATATAGATGAAACTAATCAGCAGGATTTTCACAAGGCCCAGTCGTCCAGGTCGAAGACCTAAACAGTATATATAACGCGCCACAGTTACCTTTTGTCACTCTGCACGGACTGAAAATCTTAATTGATAGTGGCGCGTGTAATTCAATGATGAATCCGGATGTCGCCCACTCGATTTTTCCAGAATACCTCTTTAAGGAGTCGTTTTGCATCCAGTCAGTGCACGCCCAAACCTTAGGAGATAATAATGTACAATTTCCGATTTTTTCCGAGTATGAAATAAAAACTCCAGTTAATTTCAGGGTAATGAGGTGGCATCGGTATTTTGACGCCTTAATTGGCACGGCTGATTTTGTCAAACTAAAAGCCAAGATTGATTATAATGAAAATACAGTTACTTTGGGAGATAGGGTAATACCATTTTATATGTATTCGCCGTACAAACAAAATATGATTCAGGAAAACCTAAACTCACTCTCCACAAAAGTTCCTGTGAACATACGGCAGGGTGATGTATATGTGCCTCACTTCAAACACAATGGAGTTTATTTTCCAGATGCTATCTTGCGTGCCGAAAAATTACTATGTCTCTTACCCCGCCAGATTAGAAGCAGATTTTGAGCAACCGGTACTCGCTGAACCGCTCGACAGTATAAATGTTTCAGAACTTAGAGATGAACTCCATTACTAATAAAGATGTCAGTGAATACCTTCGAACCCAACATGTCAATGATATTGAACGGGAAGCCCTAACCGCGTTGTGTTCCGACTATTCGGACATATTTTACTACCCTGGATGCGATCTCTCATTCACACATACGGTAAAACACTACATTCGTACTACGGATGAAGAGCCAGTATACCATAAAAGTTTCCGCTACCCCCCCCCACTTGAAGGAAATTATAGATCAAGAAGTAGAGAAACTTTTAGAACAGGGCGTAGTCACATCCAGTGAATCACCCTACCGAAACCCTGTGTGGGTTGTGCCAAAGAAGCCTGACGCTTCAGGGCAAAAGAAGTGGCGTTTGGTAGTAGACTTTAGGACTCTAAACCAAAAGACGATTGAGGATAAATACCCTGTCCCAAAAATCGAGGAAATACTTGATAACCTCGGCAAGTGCCAATATTTCAGCACTTTAGATCTCGCCCAAGGGTTTCATCAGATAGAACTAGATGACAGATCCATAGAGAAAACTGCCTTTACTGTAAATAATAGACACCTCATGTTCAACAGAATGCCATTCGGATTAAAAAACGCCCCAGCAACGTTCCAGCGCGTGATGGACAACGTCCTCCGCCCTTATCTGTATAAATTCTGTTTCGTTTACTTCGATGACATCATTGTTTTCAGTAAGTCGCTTGAAGAACACATTCAACATCTCGCATTAGTATTCCAAAAGCTTAGAGAAGCAAATCTTAAAATTCAACTAGATAAGACGGAGTTCTTACATAAAGAAGTGGCCTTCTTGGGTCACATTGTTTCTAGGGAAGGCGTGCGACCAAATCCAGACAAAATCAGGGCAGTTAAAGAATACCCCACCCCCAAAACAGTTAAGGAAATTAAACAATTTCTCGGGTTAGCGGGATTTTATCGAAAATTTATTAAAGATTTCGCCAAGATCGCACAACCCTTAACAAGATGTCTAAAGAAGGGATCAATCATTGATACTGAAAACACAGAATACAAAAATGCTTTTGAAAATTTAAAAACTCTTCTAATTAATGCCCAGTACTAAACTATCCAGATTTCGACAAACCGTTCACGGTTACTACCGATAGTTCAGGATACGCCATCGGGAGCGTACTCTCGCAAGGAGGGCATCCCATTTGTTACTACTCACGAAGTCTCAATCCAGCTGAAAGGAAATTTTCCACTATTGAACGGGAACTGCTAGCTATCGTCGACTCTTGTAAACATTTCAAGCCGTATCTATGGGGGCGGCATTTTCAGATCGAATGCGATCACCGCCCACTACAATGGCTCTCCTCATTAAAAGATCCGAGTTCCCGCCTCTACAGATGGAAGTTAAAAATCGGAGAATTTGATTTTACTATCAAATATGTAGAAGGAAAGACAAATTTTGTCGCTGACGCCCTATCGCGGATAGAATTAAACGCGAATGATGAAACACATTCCGTTATTGCTACCGCCGGAGATCACGACTATCTTGACGAAGCCGACAACCAAACAGTCCATTCAAATGAGGAGAATCCGATCTTCACCTTGAAAATGTCCGAACGAAATTTGAACATGAACAAAACCAAATTGTTGTAAAATACGGGACCTCTCCAAAAGTAATTGAGCAAAAACTTTTTAAAAAGAACACTCGGCATACACTAATCGTCACTCACGACGCCACTACCAAAGACTTTGAGAAAAACCTCCCCAAACTCATTACGCCTTCAAATAAGTATGCAGTTCACTTTGAGGATTTGACCCTCGAAATACCTTTTATTCGTTGTTGTCAAAAACTATTCACATCAGAACTAATAATCATTAGATGCAAAAAATTATTAGAAGATGTAGAAAATCCTGAAACCCAAAAAACAGCTAATCTTACAGTACCACGCCATTAATCACAACGGTATCGTAGAAACAGTAGAACACTTACAGACTAGATTCTACTGGCCCCACCTGAGGGAACAAATCCGTAACATTATCAATCAATGCAATTCCTGTCAAAGAAATAAATACGAACGGCATCCCAACCAGGTAGAAAACCAAGGGCCCATTTCAGCAGACCACCCGTTCGCTCAAATCCATATCGACACATTTTGTTTCGAACAAAGCCGCATCCTCACTATCGTTGACGTTTTCTCAAAATACGGGCAAGGCTACATATTACCTAACGGGACGGCGCTTGCCGCTCTCAATCAACTAAGGATTTTCTTTTCACACCACGGTTTCCCCACCAACATCACTCACGACCAGGGAGGAGAATTTGAAAACCGGCTCCTTCAAGAATATTGCAAATCATTGAACATTATTTATCACGCTACCACTCCTCTCAATTCGTCATCAAACTCTCCCGTGGAAAGGCTTAACTCCACGCTACTCGAAAAACTACGCATCCTCAGAGACAATGATAAGTTCACGCCTCTCGATCAACTCCTAGTAACCGCCATTCTCAATTACAATTCCTCCATTCACTCGACCACAAAACGTCCTCCATTCAACATCCTCTACGGCCCACACTATGACGCATTAGAGCATATTTTCACACCAACCACCAGAATCGACGAATACCTTCAAAGGCAGAATGACCAACACCGCGCCTTACAAGAAACTCGCCCTGAACCAAACACCTCAAATTTCCAACATAACTACGCAATAGGCGAAGTCGTTTATGTCCTCAACCCTAATACGCGAAATAAGAAATCCGGCAACCTGTATAATGAAGGCACTATAGTAAAGATTGAAGGAAATCGAATTCATTGCAAAATGAAAAACGGTAGAATGCATGTAAGGAATTTTCGGAACGTAAAACCTAAGAGAAAATCTCTTCCTATTACAGGATCACCGCAGGACTTGGTGCAATCATAGCTCAGCCAATAGAAACACCTGGTTTCTATGCAAATTTGGAGGGGCCGGCCGTCGTAATCCATGAATATCACAAATTCATGTTTAATTTAAACCTCAGCAAACTTTCCTCATCCTTAGACGACGTCCAGGATACAACCGCCTCACTACTCTCGCAGGCAAACAATAGTTTCCCCTATCTTTTCCACGAACTTACAAGGGCGCTACAAGATACTCGTAACGAATTAAATAAGATTGCGACCCCCGAGCCGCGGCTACGAAGGGGCCTTATTAATGGTCTAGGCACGGCAATTAAATTCGTATCAGGAAATTTGGACCAAGATGATTTTGACAACCTAGAAAACCAAATTCACTCGCTACGGGTCAGCCGAACGGACGAAATTGAACACATTAACAAGTTGATTTCCTTCAGTAACTCCATATCAAAAAAATTTTATGATTCAATGA
The DNA here is from genome assembly GCA_031308135.1 of Acheta domesticus. Taxonomy (NCBI): domain Eukaryota; kingdom Metazoa; phylum Arthropoda; class Insecta; order Orthoptera; family Gryllidae; genus Acheta; species Acheta domesticus. Next base: position 289,075,637 of record JAHLJT010008446.1, on the reverse strand, counting down.
GCCAAATTCGCATGAATATGGGTATTATACAAACACTGTTACAAAAAAAGAACTTGGAAATAGGCATTCTAGAGCATGTGCAGTACATTTCACTGTGCCTCGATAAAATTCGCAAAATCATAACAACCATCGAAGAAACCGTCAGCTTATCGTTTAGTGGCATAACAAATGTGCAACTTTTCTCCAGAGAAGATGTAATTAATATTGCAACTCATTTACGTTCCATATATCCAGTGAAAGTGATTTTGAAAGCCGATCCATACCATCTGTACGAGAATTTGAAGTTTACAACAACACAAGTAATGATACTTGGTCACGAACTAATTGTAATTTTATCCGTCCCAATAACGGACGGTAGTGACTTCCAACTGTATTCAGTCTACCCTGTTCCGTCTGACAACAATCTTATCTTAATTCCACCTGAAAGGTTTTACTTACAGGGTTCTACGCCCAAATGGACAGGCACATCGTGCATTAAAGGCACCCAGCACTTTGTATGCAACCTCAAGAACGTACAAGCAAACCCCTGTAACCTGACTAATACTGCTGGCTGCAACTTCGCGTCTGCAACAAACAACATTAAACTGTTCGCTCTATTAACAAAAGAGCACTTGCTCTTTTCCAGCACTACTGCAGAAGTCATCCTTCAAACCTGTCCTCGATACCACACCGCCATCCAACTAAAAGGCACTAATATAATATCCACAAACGAGACGTGCCCCATTTCCACCATGGGAGCGACCCTCGAACCCCGGCCTACCAACTATACTCACCATTTCATTCTCCCGGAATTCAACGAAAAACCTAAGATAGATCATACAATCAAATTCCAGTTGTCTCATCTCAATATAGACAACTTCAAAACAAATCTGGAACCAATTAAGCCCCTTAGTGATCCCATTATCATTGTATCATCCCTTAGTTTTAGTGTTATAATTGTACTAATCTGTATTATAATAGTTCTAGCACGTACACATCTATATGCACTTTATCTAAGATGTGTTAAGAAAACACCGCCAGTTGCCGGGGACGGCAACTCCGGAGATAGGGGGGAGGAGTCATGTTGGCACGACGAGTCACCGCCAGCAAGGGCATATCAGTATTGATACTGCAAATAGCCCGAGCCTTTCACCCTCGGCGGCGACGAGGCCTGGCGGCGCCTGAACGGCGCCAAAGCGGCGCCCGGACTCTGCTCCCCGGCGCCAACTCACATGCATGAGCTGTCACCCTTGGCTGGGTCTTGGACCCTGCACCCTTGTGCCAGCTCACCCCGACGACGCCCTCGGCGGTGACGAGGCCTGGCGGCGCCTGAGCGGCGCCAAAGCGGCGCCCGGACTCTGCTCTCCGGCGCCAACTCACATGCATGAGCTGTCACCCTTGGCTGGGTCTTGGACCCTGCACCCTTGTGCCAGCTCACCCCAAACGACGCCTGACCGGCGTCCGACCTCTGCACCCTGGCGCTGGCCCGGACCCACGTGACCAGTGCGGAAGGCGCCCCCACCACGGGACATCTTCCCCCACTAAAAACTAACAAATAACCCTGGAGCTAGGAGTGGCCAGCTCACTATAGCTCCAGACGTGTAACTGCGCTCTGCGAGGAATAAATGTAATTGAATTCATTCTGTCTGTCATTCGTATACGCCTCCTGGTGGATCTGCATGGCATAGCGGTCCGAACCTGCGACCGCATCTCTACCTTGAAACCTTCCTGCAGTGGAGATACTTAACTCTGGTACATGCAAAGGATTCACATAATGTTCAATCTCTTTCAAATAAAATTGAATTTATCGAAACTTCATTGCCGTATGATCTGCGTCAAATAGATACTGTTTGTTTTACATATTATTGGTAAACATATAATAAACTAAGCACTCGTCAGATTCCTAGTGTTTAGCTTGTAGGATCCTGTTGTAGAGCGAGAGAAACGAAATGAAAACATACTCATCTACATTTTTAAACACCATAACGTAACCACCCGTTTTCTATATCTACTTTCAAAAACAAAAAAATTTAAGGACAGTAACATCCCACATATATAAATGGAAATAATAATGAAATATTGAACACAAGTAACAAAACTTAATAAATGTGAAACACAGTAAAAAATACGAACACTTAATCTCAAGACTTTGTAGAGGATGTTGTTTGAAATGATAATGATAAAGATAAGTTGTCCGGCAAAGAATATGAGTCTCTTCAACCATCACATTTCGAGATTACTGTTGATATCACGAAGGAACTAAAACAAATTCAACATCACACATTTCCGAAAAAAGTATCGACGCGAGGTTTGTTTCCGAAACATCTTCCACGGAATTCCTCACAATAATCGGTGAACAAAATAAAAATATTCGACTGGCTTAGATTCGTTGCCGGATTGATTATTAAAAACGTGTGACCTGCATTTATACGTCCGTTAACTCACATTTGTAATGCTTTATACACCGAAAGTTTTCCAGATATTTTAAAAACAGTGGAAAGATTTTGTCGTTGCCCTTTTTAAGAAAAAGCAACGACAATTGAATTCATAATTATGCGTAAATTTCTCTTTTGTCAGATTTCTCAAAACTTTTAATCATTTATTCATAAGAATGGAGAGTTTTCTCGGGAAAAAGAAGAGCTTTTAGAGTTTCTGGATTTAGAATCTCACAATTTACGGAAACTTTTTTTTTCATTTTCAAGATGTTCCCTCAACAATGGATCAAAACGAAGTATTTATTGGATCTTTTTATATATTTCGAAAGCATTTCACGTCATTGACCTTAACATTTTGCGTTGAAAATTACCTTGAAATGTAATGCGTGTTATTGCCCTAGATTAGATAGATTCTTAAACCTTTCTCAGTAAACACAAAGAATTTTCGGATTGCCAACATTGATTTAGAAACTCAAATGTACTGAAAGAGACCTACTTTCTTTTCTTAAAGATCTCACTTCACCCATGGACCAAAATGAATCCTCTATTACAATATTTTAAGATCTTTCACATGCTTTTGACGTCGTTTGATCATAACATTTTACTTTCAAAATTACCTTCATAAGGAATTGGTAGTGTTGCTCCAGATTGGTTATGTTCGTATTTTAAAAACGATAGAGAGCACTGTAATGATGGAACCTGATATACACTCATTTCCTCTTCATTTCCAAATATGTCGTTTATTTCAGAAACCCGCCAAGTACATTTTTTCAAAGTTTTGGAAAACTTTCTACTTTTAATATTATTGTCAAGTTTTGCCTAGAAAAAATTTACAATATTTCTCAGTATCTCCTAGAGACAAATAATGCTTCTCTTTAATTTTTAGAATTATCCTCTAGTCATAAAAAATTATAAAAACCTTGTATTTGACGGGTTTTTGGAATAAAATAACTTTCTTTAAAATTATGACTTTTCAAACAACAGTGGGATGGTAAATAGTAACACATACTTTGACAAAATTTATTAAATGTCAAAGAAAAAATAAACAAAGAAGAAAAACTAATGAGAGTATCAAAATGTTTTTGCTTAAAATCACAGAGCATCAACAACTGCCGTCTATTTACAACTAAAAATCACAACAAAATAGGAGTATTTATTTGCATGTTCAATAATTAATCATGTTTCATTACTAATCACATCCTGTATACGTTACATTCACCTTCTGTTCTGTAAAAATCTTCGTAACCTATTGTGTATTTGGCCAATTTCTTCAGGTCGTCATATTGGTGGAAAGCGTTTCAGATGGATATGCAAGCATTGTAGGGAGCTCCGGAACAGTACTATTATTTTTCTGTACTATTATTTTTCTGAAAGCTGAGAAGGTTAAACCGACGATGAAGTCCATAACAACCACTTTTCCTTGGTCAGCTGTGTTGTAATAAAATTCTTTGTATGTGGATACTTTAAAAGAAATCTTGTCTTTATTCTCAATTCCCCTTCCAGAAGTTTTATCTGAGTTTACAATCCTGAGTCTCCGCCAAGTATTAAATCTACAGATCATCTCGCTTCTTACTTGGTGAACAGTGAAGCTCCCAGTTTTACTTGATTTAATTATTATATGAGCGTACAAAATTGGTGTGGAAACTGTCCCGTCTTCCAGGTGAATTTTGTTTACGTCTGTCATGCATTCAAACCCGCATTAAGAATGCGTGTTACCGTTAAACAAATGGGTAAAGTTAGGTAAAGCGTCGATCTATATTATCGATAATATAGTTTCATTTACTTTTGTATTAATTTTTGTATACCTTACATGTTTATGTGATTTCTAAGGGAAATGTGTAAAATATTGTGTTGGTGGAAATGAAATGTCCGTTAAGAAATTGCAAATTACAATATTTATTACTGAAAAAATTACAAATTCAATAAAAATTTATTCCATTTACTTCCACACACTTCTCCCAACGCGAAACAAGTGAATATATACCTTTTTGAAAAACATCTGGAGATCGTGAGTCAATATATTTTATAAATTGTTTTCTTTTTGCTTCTTCTTTGAAGTTTGTGCCCACTAAAAATACATCCAGATGTCGGAAGAGGTCCAGCATGCAGACATCTGTTGGTGAGATGTGTGGAGAATACAGAGGATGAGGGATAATTTCAATGCCCAACATGGCGACTTTTTCAACAGTATTTTTTTGCGGCGTGAGGTCTGGCGTTGTCTTGTCTGGCCATGCCTATTAACTAATGCTTGCAGTTTAGTACACAGTTTTTTGTGCGTATTCTCTATTTCCTGGCAGTATTTGTCAGCATTTATGGCTTCACTTTGTTTAGTAAATGTGTCAAATCTCCAATCGTCTCATCCTGTCTATTTCTATGAGTTCATGAAGAACCCATTTATCCATCTTCTTGTCGTTATTTCACTTGTTGTTCCTTCACCAAATGCAACATTAATGTTCCGAGATGCCTCGGTTGCAGTGTGATTGAGTCTGAACTCGTACAAATAAATTATACGAATGTGTTTTTTTTCCATCACCGATAACGTACACACTGGAACACTGTGTTCACAATAAACTGCAATAGCAGACTGTACAAACGGAGACCTCTTAGGATTGTGTCCTCTGTAGGACAGGGTCAAACGTCAAAACAAGCACGAAATATAATGCTTCTTCTTTTTTGATATCACATTGAACAAGTCAACAAATTTCTAGACCAATAGAAAGGAGTCATGCTTTTTTCGGCCGATTTCACGTGTCCGATTTCACGATTTAGTCTTCACGTCAGGAATACAAATTACATTAAGCCAGAGCTCGCGCAAGGTGATGCAACCGCTGAGGCGACAATCAGCCGGATAAATACAATACGAACGAAATTTACTGCAGAAAGCCATCTGATTTCGCTTGACGTGTTTCTGTACTAAACAGAAAAATTTAAAATGAAATCTAACCTGTTATAACTCAAAAACACTCACTTTCCATAAGAATATTTATTTACAAAAATCTGGGCCAACTCGGCCGCTATGTACAGTTACCACAAAACTTCATATACAAAAAACAATCTGCCATCTGGCTGAAACCACGCCGAGCGCTCTACTGCCGGTGATCCTCCGCCGGCGTCCTTTTATTTGGGCCAGCTCCCGCGCAAGGCTTCCCGCGGCTTCCCCTGATTGGCGGGTTCACCAGTGCGCGGAGCCCAGGTAACAGGCGTGGCTGGTTTCTGAGCACACCCTTGGCGCGCTTGACGAAGCTCAGCGCGCCTGATGCCGACGCTCTGTGCTGCGCGCTGCCGGAGGCGGGAACATGCTGCCGGCGCTCTTTGCCGCGCTGTTAGCGCGGCAACTTTGAACTGCCGTCCGCATACTACACCCTCCCCACCGAAGTTGTGATGTAGGGGGTGAAACGACGCAGTCGGTTGCTCCTCCGCAATGCCGGCCGCTGCTGCGACTGTAGAGATGGCTCCTCGATGGTTGCGCCGGAATCCAGTGTGGGCCGCTCCTCCTGCTGGCTTGAAAAGGGAAAACGCATTACACTTTCTGTTGCCCTGCTCTGCGCTGGCCCCCCCGCCTGTTGCTTATCTACTACAGAATCGTAGTACCGTCTCCTAATCTGTGATTGATGCCGAGAGATTGCTCTATCTTCTGTCCTGAGGACGTAAACTCTGCCTCCTCTTACTGCAGTTACTATTGCTGGTTGCCACTTACAATTACTTCCGTACACTCTTACCAGTACCTTATCTCCTCTCTTGAATTTAGCGCCTTTGGTTGACACTGGCACTTCTTCCGGAAATAACAAGGACAATAAGGTACGGGGCTGCCGACCATGCAATACTTGAGCGGGGCTTCTACCTGACATATTCGGTAACGTCCTATAGGTGGTCAACATGCTAAGTAACGCCTGCTCTACTGATGCACCCGCTCTAGTTGCTTTAAGCATGGCTGACTTGAACGTCTGCACTAATCTTTCCACCTCTCCATTTGACTGAGGATGGAACGGTGGAGCCAAAATGTGCTGTATCCCGCTACTTTTACAAAATTTTTGAAATTCCGCTGATATGAACTGCGGGCCGTTATCGGAGATCAATACTCGTGGGAGGCCTTCTGTTACGAAAACTTTCTTCAAAGCATCTATTGTATGTGGTGCAGTTGTGTGTTGCATGCGCATCACGTACGGATAATTTGACAATGCGTCCACTACTAACAACCACATATGCCCTAAGAAAGGACCCGCAAAATCTACGTGTATGCGGTCCCACGGCTCGCAGGGTTGGGGCCATGAGCTTAAATCCGCTCTCGGCGCTGCCTGACTAGTTTGGCATGCTTCGCAATGCTTGCTCATCTCCTCTATATCTTTGGTTATTCCTGGCCAATAACAATAACGGCGGGCTGCTTGCTTTGTCCTGGCTATACCCCAATGACCCTCATGTAAAAGGCGTAATACCTTTGGTCGCAACTTATGCGGAATCACTACCCTAACTCCTTCATCACTAGCCAGTAATAATACGCCGCCCTTAACCGACAGCCTGTGTTGGAGCTTATACCATTCCGTCAGCGCCCTGGTTCGCCTATGCGCGCTGGACCAACCAGTTTGCACGTGGTACAGCACTTGCCTGAGCTGCGGATCCTTCTTTGTTTCCTTTGCCACTTGATATGACGAGACTGGAAAACCTGATACTGCCTCCTCTTCGGCTTGGTCCAGCTGGAGACAGGCGATGTCCTCAGAGTCAAAAGTTGCATCCGGCCCTTGCGGAAGACGGGATAGTGCATCTGCGTTAGCATGCTGATATGTAGATCTGTAAAGTATCCTGTAACTATAATCAGACAGGAAAAGCGCCCACCTTTGCATCTTACGCGCCGTATTATCTGGGATACGCTTGTGTGGCGAGAACAAAGACACCAACGGCTTATGATCAGTAATGATTATGAACTTTGACCCATACAAGTATTCATTGAATTTTCTCACGCCGTATACAATTGCTAAAGCTTCTTTTTCTATCTGAGAGTAATTCTTCTGGTGAACATTCAACGTTTTTGACACACAAGCAATTGGCCGCTCAACACCCTTAGCATCCTTCTGCGAAAGGACTGCCCCAATACCATATTCTGATGCATCTACAGCTAGTATAGTCGTTCTATCTGGCAAAAAATGTTCCAATTTAACTGCCTGCATTAAATTCTCTTTCAACCTCCGAAATGCCTTGTCACAATCTGCCGACCAATGCCATTTTACGCCTTTCTTACGCAAAGCGTTGAGGGGTGCTGCTATTTCCGCCATGTTCTTGATAAATTTGCCATAGTAATTAATCTTCCCCAGAAATGACTGTAGCTGCTGCAAATTAACAGGAACCGGAAGCTGCTGAATCGCCGTTGAGTTTTCTCCGGTTGGCCTGATCCCCGAGCTATCCAACACGTGACCTAGATAAGTAATCTGTTCTTTAAAAAATCACACTTATCCAAGTTAACCCTTAGGCCCCATTCATTTAAAGTCTTTAATAAGAGATTCAAGTTTTGTAGATGTTCCTCCTCCGACTCGCCCGTTACCACTATATCATCTAGGTAGTTGGCGCTGCCCTTCACCTGGGCTGTCAGCGTATGCAGGCAGCGCTGGAAAATAGCCGCAGCTGAAGCGACCCCGAAAGGCAACCGGTTGTATCGGTAAAGCCCGAACGGTGTGTTAATTACCAATAAGTTCGCAGACTCTTCATCTAACGGGATCTGCAGATACGCGTCCCGCAAATCTATTTTTGAAAATCTCTGCCCGCCCGCTAGCTTCTGAAAAAGCTCTTCTGCTCTGGGGATGGGGAACTGCTCTACCATGAGTTGCGCATTAACGGTGCTCTTGAAATCTCCGCACATTCTAATTTTACCGTCTCTCTTTTTTACTATGACTACTGGAGTTGCCCATGCACTAGTACTGACGGGGGTCAAGACGTCCAAATCTACTAACCTGTCGATTTCCTTTTTTACTTTATCTTTCACTGCCAGGGGAACAGGTCGTGCTTTAAAAAATTTAGGGGTGGCATCTTTCTTCAACTGCAAATGCGCCTCAAAAAATTTGCATTTTCCCAATTGCTCCGAAAAAACTTCTGAATTCAAATCTATCACATTCTTTACCTCCTTTGGCAGGGCGCTAGTCTGAATGACAAACGCGTCCTGAACCGTAAATCCAAAAATTGTGAAAACATCCATTCCTAGAATGTTAACCGCATCACGACTGTCCACAACCACCAGTGTTACTTGTCTTTCCATCGCTTTGTATTTCGCTAGCAGGCTTATCTTACCTTTCGTCTTGATCCTCTGTCTAGCATATCCATAAAAAACTGTGTTCAGCGAGGCGCAAGGCGGAGAACCCAGCTGCTCATAAGTAGTCATGCTTATTAGAGTTGCTGCTGCACCTGTATCCACCTGGAATAATACAGATTTACCACCTATTTCCAAGTTTACAAACAATTTACTCTTGTCATCACACTGCATAACTGAATAAATACAATCACCATCCCCTTCATCGATGCCTCTTTCTTGCCGCTGGCTTTCGGCATAACCACTGCTGCGTCCTTCTCTGACGTGCCCGCTCACCTCATCGATGTCCATTTCTTGTCGTCTGTTTTCAGCAGAACCACTGTTGCACACTTCTCTAATATGCCCTTTCTTACCGCACTTGTAGCACTCCGCTCTGAGGAATCTGCAAACCTTCCTGTCGTGACTAATAAAACACTGTCTACAAGACTTCAATAGCTTGCCTCTGCTGGTGGAAGGACTTTTCTTCTCCTGCTGCTTCCTGCTTCGTGGCTTGGCTACCCAATTTTCCTCCTGTACACTCATTTCCTCTACATCTCTTGCTGCTCTATCGCCTAACGTCATCTGATGCGCCGTATGCTTCGTTACCTCATACGATGTTGCTAATTTTAAGGCGTCTTCCAAAGACGGGTTGTTTTGTTGCAATAATGCCCACCGAACTTCTTTTTCCGGCGTATGCATTACCAACATGTCCCGTATCAATGACTCCGCATACGATTTCTCTGTGTTGCATTCAAACGCACAACGCTTCGCCAAACCCTTCAACTCCGTCGCCCAATCGGCATGCGTTTGGCCTGGCTTCATTCTGGATGAATAAAACTTGTAGCGTGCCGCCACTAAATGCGTCTCCCTCGAAAAATGAGCTAGCAGCCGCTGTTTAAGTATATCGTATGATACCTGCGAAATCTCTTCTTCCTTGCTTAACTTACGTAACAACCTATTTAACGGTGCGCCGATTGTGGCCAGAAAAAAATGCTCTTTTACGAGATTCCTCTTTAATATCATAGCATAACAAATGTTGCTCCAATCTGGCCACATATTCTTCGCAGGTTTCCTCTGCTGCATCGTAAGTTGCGAACGGCGGGGCTGGGCTGCTCGGTCGTGACGAAATTGCCGCTTGCTGCAATGTCTGCACCATCATCGCCATCTGCTGCTGCTGTTGCTGCTGTAGACACGCCATCAGTTGTGAAAATTGTTCCGCGTTCATTCTCCTTTTTTACTCGTCGCCACTGTTATAACTCAAAAACACTCACTTTCCATAAGAATATTTATTTACAAAAATCTGGGCCAACTCGGCCGCTATGTACAGTTACCACAAAACTTCATATACAAAAAACAATCTGCCATCTGGCTGAAACCACGCCGAGCGCTCTACTGCCGGTGATCCTCCGCCGGCGTCCTTTTATTTGGGCCAGCTCCCGCGCAAGGCTTCCCGCGGCTTCCCCTGATTGGCGGGTTCACCAGTGCGCGGAGCCCAGGTAACAGGCGTGGCTGGTTTCTGAGCACACCCTTGGCGCGCTTGACGAAGCTCAGCGCGCCTGATGCCGACGCTCTGTGCTGCGCGCTGCCGGAGGCGGGAACATGCTGCCGGCGCTCTTTGCCGCGCTGTTAGCGCGGCAACTTTGAACTGCCGTCCGCATACTACATAACCCAGTGGGAGGCTTCAGATTTGAGTGGTTTCTGCATGAGACGGTGTGTTTACAGTACGCCGTTCAGAACCTATTTATATCCCGTTTCCGATAAAAATATCAGTTGACAGGTTTCTTTAATAAACGATTAAATTGCACAAGGGGTTCGATTTTTGGCCTTATTTTCTTCTTTCTGGAGGTGAACGATATGCCATCGACGATTCGAAACAATTCTCTTTGCGAATAATGTGAACACTCTTTGCTATAAAAAAACGTAAATGCTACAATGTCAGATGTTTCATAATGGTTCCGTAATCTCAAATTAATAGTCAAAGGAGGAAAAGATTCAATACATTTGTCCATTTCAAATAAAAAATTTAATACTCCATTAATAAAATTAAGGATGTGCAATTCATCGGTGTCGAGGTAGCAACATTTTTGTCACACCTTCAATGAAAGGTCCATTTAAATGAACTGACCACAAAATACAGTTCATTATGCTACATGTTTAGAATTCCTTCAAATCCAGTATGCCTCTCTACTGCTCGTTGTGTGTGTTTCCCAAATGTTCATTCCCGCCTGAGATATGGCATAATATTCCGGGCAAACACATCCTATAGCTCCAAGACCTTTAGATCACAAAAATAATTTTACAAATAATAAGCAAATCCCACCAATGTGATTTTTAAGCCCCTCTATGCTAGAAATTCTACAATTACCGTGTCTCTTGATATACGAATCAGTGCTCTTTGTCGATAATGACTTAGTCAAGAAACAAGCAATATTACGAAAACCTAAGTTATTAATTCATATATCCCTACCGCCATACAAAAGGACGCTACAGTATTGTTCAGTCCATTCTCCCAAAGAGAGAGTGTTTCATCTGCTATTGCGTATTTTTCCATGACGTAAGAGTATGTTTGACCATTGTGCTGCCGATTCGGTCGTGTGCCGTTCTTGCGTCATTCTCCTCTGCTTTTCCCTCCTCTTCCCGCTCCTCTACACCCCCCCACCCTGCACCCCCCTCCCGCTTCAAAGCATCGAAATGTGTCTGACCAGCCAACAGTCCACGCGTAATTGAATGTGAACGCGAAACTACAAAACGAGCCGATAATGCACGAAGCGAAAATGCGACAAAATGTTGCACTGTGCACAGAATTGCATTATATACAAAATTATACAACGCATTTCATATCTGCGTGTACCTCAAACACACATATATACAAAAATTCAACGCTCTAGATAATTGCAATCAACATTAATTCGTAAAATATCCGAAACGATGTGAAATGGTGCGGTGGAGTTGCGGAGAGGTCTGCGCAATTGCGGAAAGGGGGGGAGGGGGAGGCTGTTATTCCGGGAAAGCGAGTGAAGACGAGCATGGGCCTAGTGGCACGCGCATGTCTCATGTCTATAAGCGGAGGAGTATGTGCATTGCCACTGCTCACACGAATCTGTAAATACACTGCTGGTTATTCCGTCGCCATTAATTTTTTGTCTTTGACTAGAAAATATGTTTTTAAAGACAAGCGTTGGTATTTTCAACTTTGTACGAGTTCCCGAGAACAACAATTAATTGTAGTCTTTCTAAATTATTGAAATTTCGAATTTCGTATTCGAATTTTTCCAACACATAACTTGAATTATCGTTTTTTGACACAATAAATGTTTACGCACGGCTCCCGTGCTTTTCTCTTGTGAAAAAAATTAGAACTAATTCTCAATCTAATCTTGTTCTAAATTGACTTTCCAATTCCTTTTTGAGTGTTTTGAAATTGGTGTTGATCCTCCTCTTTATATTATAATACACATTTTATTTCAATATTCCTAATTACAAAATGAAAGCAAAGCATGAAATAAATTGACCTATTTACAATAAATTACAGTTTTATTTACACATTTAATACAAATGAGGTACCGAGAAGCAAAGGGATGTAAGTGACATTAAAAATTTGAAGTTAAATATTGCAAATGCTAGGAGAAACACCATTCCGTTTGGTGGCAAAGCCAATGGTAGCAAAGCCTAGGCACGTGTTACTCTCCAGCGTGTGTTAGAAAAAGTAGGAACTAGTAACATTTCGTTAAACGGTAAGGAATGCAGGTGAACTTGCATGTGTTTGCCTTAAAAGTGAGGGGTTTGCTCTTTCATGTGGGAACAGGTGGACATTCGAAAATGGATTGCGATTGAGATTTTAGAATTATAAGGAAAGCTAAGAAACGTCTGCAGTTTGTTTTTTTGCTGCCGATGATTGGATGTTCGCTGTAGCTGCGGCACACCGACATTACCAAGTGGTTAGGATGCCTTTTTCATTGAGTGTATGATCATATCTCAAAGAGAGTATAGATATGACTAGTCAATTTTAGTGGCTTCGATTCACAAAGGAAGATTCATTTAAAGTCAACTATAACACGTCACGCAGTGAAGTTCATGAGTTCGCAAAATATGACATGCTTAAACCCAAAGTTGGGTAACCGACGGCAACGTTTACGACGCATGTCCGGCATGGCAGTCATAATGATAGCATTTGAACTGACTGTAAGATAAACTGCTGCGAGCGTTGTAGTTGGAGAAAGGCGGGGAATGAAAATAGTTACACGATATATAAATGGACAAAATCTTCATGACTTTTCAAGTGCATTAGAAGACATTTATTTATGTATATTTAAAGGACAACTATTACTTAATTAAAAAGACAGGAACAATATAACTGTGGCGAATCATATAAATAATTATTGAGCTAAAAAGTTCCATGAGCATAAAAGTTCCAATAAGTCATATTGAATCATGCTCATTATTTACGTCAGCTTATGGGTCAATGACTCCCATCTCGTTCAGACTTTTCGTCCAGTTTCCCCAACCTTTCGCCAAATGCTGAAATGGCCACTTGTTTTGCTTCTGGACTTAAATGTAGCTTCACTGTATGTGAATGTTTTGTTGATCTCTTTCGGGAACCTAAATGCTCAAATGATAGTTTTCCATTTTATGGCGCCAGTAAGTCGATTCCTTCACATAAAGCACTAGGTACGATAGCTTATATACATAGATTTGCCTTTTCAAATAGTTTTTATTATACGGTAGCGATTACTTTCATTTCAGTTGTCCCCCAAAACGCTCATTGGTACACGTATTCAAATGGCAACTTAATATCTATATACGAGTTAGAACAGACATCCCAGAGCTCTAGAAACCTTGCACGTATTACATTGCTCCCCCTAGAACGTTAAACAGTTTGTAACTGTTTTTCGTTAAATAAATAAAAAATAAGAAACAAAATAGAACAATATGTAAAATCCGCATCTACTGCATCAGTAGTAAATACCGATAATGAATACTGCAATTACCGTGCACGATTTATGATTCGGGCTATAAAAACTTACGTAATAAACGTTTTGGTAGAACATTGCTAACTCGTTTTCTATTTCTGTTTTGAATTATAGTTTACCTTGACACTGATAGTACAATATCTTTAATTTCAGATCTGTTATTACTAAAAGAAAAATAATAATTAACCAACGTTTTATGTTAAGTCAGTTCATACTAAATACTTCGTAATAGATATGTTTATCAAGCTAGTATTTTCTTACCCTGTTCATGATAGCAAAACATTTATTTTGTTGCAAAGACTTGTACGTTGGTTGATAGCAAAAGCGTACAAGTAAGCGTGCGGTATCTTTTTGTTTATCGTATGCCAAATCGAAGTATCAGAAATTATTTTTGCGTCCTTTAAAAGTAACACATTCCTACAGGACTCGAATTTAAAAAGTATGTGTATGCAAACCCTCTAGAATTCTCTACATGTTGTGAATTTCGCAATCTTTGTACGCAAAATTGTAGGTTTGACACTTACATTCATTTGCTTCTCGTCAGCTTAAATCGAGAGCTAATATGTATTGTTTATCGTTATAAAGGAAAAACTCAACATGATGTATGGAAAAGAAGTATTTTTTTGGTATCAATATTTAGCGTGATTAAGATTTCTTAATTTAAGATACTGTATTCGTGAAATTTATTCTATATTAAATATTATGTTATTTTGTTTCAAAACAAAGAGAATGACGTTTTAAAATAAACGCAGCCAACAGTAAATTACCTTTACTCAGCCAATTTCTATAGGGATTAAATTTTTCTTGTAAAAATGTAATTCTTATTGTCTTATTTGTAAAAGAAAAACCTTTAAAGTGTCTGTAAGGTATAGTAGACGTCAGCTGAGAGCAAAGCTAGGTAATGACGAAGGCAAGCCTGCAACTATGTGCGCTTTCGTTATAATCGCCTCCAGGCTGACTGTACAACTTTGTGCACGTACCAATCTAAAGATGACATCATTCACTTTACTTACTGTTGGAAACCAATGCATTAAATGAAATTACTTTTAATGAGGTGCTGTTACCACTCAATTACTGTATTAAAAATTGTATACTGGTGTGTGCCGCTTCAATAGCATGGCAACGAAGAAGTGACTATCGTAGTTATGTCATGTTAAAAGTTGTTGATTTGTAATTCGTTTTGTTTCTGCCACGTAAGAGTGCAAGCTCATTTTTGTCACAGTTAAAAAGCACACTGATTTTGCCTAATGTGATTTAATTAGTCAATATAAATATTATTTTGAAAAGACTAGTCATTTATATAAAAAATAATCTATCAGAAAAGAGATTTCCAGCTTGTCGATTTGGTTCACTGAGTATTGAAAACCAATTTTTGGTTTAAGAACATTGACTGGGTATTTTTCACTACAGTAGGTTTCAACGCCATCATCTAATGTTCGGTCGTGTTGTTTTGACGTAGTCATAGCTGCTCCACTGTTCGTTTGGGTTCCACATCAATCGGTCCATAGGACAAAGTCCAATTATCATGAAGTCCACAGCAAAAACGCCCACACCGTAATGTCCAATAAACGTAATGTCCACAGCAGAATGTTCATACAATAATGTCCACGGCATAATGTCCATAAACAGAATGCCCACAGTAAAAATATCCACATTAAACTCCACTGAATAATGTAAACAGATCAAAATATTAAACAAGCAGAAATGTATAAAAGGGAAGTTTTGAAATTTTTGAAAATATTAGAAACGAACGATGTGAAACTGAACAAAACATGATACAACGAACTCCAAAGCGAACACCTTAGTTTTCAAGATCCCGTAAAAAAGAAATACGTCACAAATGAAATGCGTATTGAAAATAATAGTAAGCAGATACCAAGACTAGTAGGACTACAATCGTGTGAAACAAAATGCTGCATGCTGATCCTGTGGTAGAGGAAAATTGAAATTTAATTACTGGCTTGCACATGTAATGGTTTAAACAGTCAATAAAGTTGCCATATATTTTCGCCAATGAAACGTCATTTTCAGTATCATTCCTCTGAGTGTTAATTACAATGGAGATTTACGTTTCTGGACATTTGTGCAATGGACTTATAAATTACTTAGATGAAACAGTATTGGACCTATAATGAAATACCGCGTAAGTCTTTTTTATTACAACCTTTTATAATTAGATTATTTATTAAACATATAGTTTATCACTGCACTTTTTAAATTACTTTTGACTTATGTTCTAATTTTAATTTTAGAAAAATGAATCGCTCCGAGGCACAAATTGCACAGTGGTTACTAGATGAAACTGATGAGGAAGTGGATATTGGATTATCTGATGAATTCGAATATTCAGAGGATTCGGACGCAGATGAGCCGAATAACACTGATCATGAAAGTGATAGTGAACAATCTGCTGGTGGAGATGAAATAGTTACCGAACATCATGTGCAATATTTAGGAAAGAATGAAACTACAACGTGGAATGCTTACCCTCCACGTCAACAGACACGAAGGAGGCGCCGAAATATAATTCTACATCCACCTGGAGTCAAAGGCGATGCTGCAAAAAGTGCTGCCACTGTCTTTTAGGTTTGGAAAGCTTTTTCCCTGATGAAATAATTGAAGAAATAACGATGTACACAAATGACCGTCTCCGCAAGATTCGTGCTAATTATAAGAGGGAGCGTGATGTAGTTGATACAAATCCTGTAGAAATAACAGCTGTTTTAGGTTTGTTGTATATGGCGGGTGGTCAAAAGTCATCGCACCAAATTGTGCAAGACGTGGAGTACGGATGGAACTGCCCCAGAGTATTTTCGTTTTGTCATGAGCTATAGAAGATTTCTTTTATTGTTGAGAGCTCTTCGTTTTGATGATGATAGGACATGACATGAAAGGAAGGCACTAGATACACTTGCACCTATTAGACAAAATTTCGAACATTTTGTCCCAAGATGTAAAGAAAGTTATACTATTGGAGAGTACTCTACAGTTGATGAAATCAAGGCCCTACCACCCGGTATGCCATCTGAAGGAGAGTCGGTTGCAAATAGAAGCAGCGGCCAGCCGCCATTAATATGGCAACATTGCGCGGGAATTTCAAATATGTATCCTTTCTAAATACGCATGCTACTGGAAGCACGTTAGTTTACCCAAATGAAATTATTGTATGCACATGTGCATAGGAGATGGAAATATCTTTGTCACATGCTCTACATTCTTGAAATTTCGGGAAAAGTAAATGTCAGCAAAAAGTTTACACGAAAAGAAAGTAAGCTGGATGCCAAGTAGTATCATGCGAAATTTTAAAACAAATTGAATGTTTTATTAAGGTACGGATTTATGTATTTGTCATGTATGCAAACTTACTTTTTGAACAATTTTTAATTTCAGGCATGAAACCTTAGCTGTAGAACCCTCATTTGGATTACATTCCATTTTTTTGACAACATAAACTCCTTTACAACCCATGCTTCAAAATTTCACCCCTCTTATTATCAACAGTTAAATCAATATTATTCACTATGTAGATTATATATATAAGCCCAAATATGCAAATGATGCAAGACAACTAAACCACAGACTGGTTATTTCAACACAATTACATTGAAAGCTGTTAAATGGATTTACAGCTCACAGTTAAACACATTAGAATAAATTTCTAATCAAGCAGTACTTCCTACATACGTTTTGCATAGCTTAAATGAAAACTAGTTTTTGTACATTTCCAAACACAACTGTGGTAAATGACTTCCTTACCTTTCCAATTTAATATTCAAATTAACTCTACCAAATTTAGTAGCTGGTGGGGAAATAAAAAGGAAAATACATTGATAACAATTTTATTGATTCAAAATAAAACTGATTTTGTTAGTTGCTGCCGAATAATTCTTTTATGTATCTGGCTGTTGTGAAGTTTTGCCATATGATGGCACCTTACATCAATGTACACTTTTACAATTTTTTTAATCAACAAAACTCTATGGTCTTCGGGAAAGACATTTTCTTTTATGTGTTCATCTAAATCTTGAAACACATTTTCCAGTGATACAGAATGTAGCACATTTAATACTAATCGCTGAAGAAAATTTCCTTGAGGTGGACGTCCATTGTTAAGCTGACAACAATGTCTTAACAGTTTTTCGGTTTGCGTGCATACTCTAATTGCACTTTTCGATGGTATTGTCAATCCACCATTGTTTTTTTTTACAATAAAGTCATTGTACTCTATACAATTCACATTATCACATATTAAGGATTGTACACATGTCATACAAGAAAATGTTTTTTGAATTTCCTAACGACAAAACCTGTGACATACACAACAACATTTCCACAAAATTCATTTAAAGTATCAGGCAACACAACAAATTCATCAACTTGGGATTCCTGTGGTTCATTTAAATCCAGTCTTCGCAAATTTTCAAACAAAACAGGATCGAGCACTTGTGAAATATCTGTCTTTGACCATGACAACAATTCAGTGTTGTCTTGAGGCCTGCAGTTTGCTGATGATTTAACATCAATTTCATTTTTATAAGAGAGGCTCTCCATGCAGCCCGAAATTGCAAGTATGAGGGATTGTTGTTCCATCCCAAACGTCCCCTTGATCATAGAAAAATACATTTCCAAATGATCTTGGCTAAACTTGTATGTAGCCAAATACTTCATATCCCCATGTGTACACAAGTCTTTGAAGAGCCCCTGTAAACTTCTCACGAGGCAAACAAAACCAATAATGCCTGTTTTTCTAGGGCTCTCACAGACTAACTGCCCAGATGAAGTTCTTAAACCAAGCATGTATTTTTCTGCCTCATTCAGAAAAGTAACCCAATTATTTCCCTCCTTTAGTACGGCTTTGTAACCTTTCGCAAAGGGTTTTTTTGAATTACATATATCAAATAATCTGTCAAAAAGAGAACAGAATTTAGCAGTAGCTGCAGCCCCTTGGAATTCTGGATCATTGCAGTCACTTTCTAAATAATCCAAAGCTTTGGATACCGAATTACTCAAAACCTGAGCAGCAAGGTGTACATTTCATTTTTTGCGTTTTGAAATGAACATGGTTTTCTTTAATTTTATTAGCCAGACTCAAACCTTATGTTTTTGAATATTATTCAGTTTTTCAATATATTCCCAAGATATTTTATCACCATTTGAATCCACAAGTGTTTCATATCACCAAAAATGTTTCTCATCATTTTAGCATGTGGCATGCATCCAAAATAACATAAATATTTTTCCCAGAAACAGGATTAATAAAACTAGTCACCATGTTTTTAAGAGACAAATCTGCACCAAGTTCACTGGCCACAGTTATGTTGCTGCGCAGTCCATCAAAGGTTAAGGCAACAACCTGTACACCACAATCCTCCAACATACGGATAGCTGCATTAACAATACATGCCTTGTCATTGGCACTAATACCGTTAATCATAAAATATGCAAATGGGATTTTCCACGAGCTGTTAACAGCAACAACCATCAACACAAGAACTTCTTTAGCCACCTCACACTCTCTTTCTTCAACACTCCTAATTCCTCCAAGATCAACGTAACCAACAAAGCGTGATCCATCCCATTCAATGGCCTTTCTAATGCACATTTCATCAAAAATATTGCTCCATAAACTTTACCTTCCTTATGGTTGGTAACTCTATACTTTATTGCTGATAAAGCCTCCGCAGAAAATCCTGGCTTACCTTCCACACTACAATGCCATCTGCGTAATGTGGAGGGATGTGGTAGACAACTTTGTAAGGCTGTCCTAACATATCTGTATGCAGCAGGTGAATAAAAATTTAATGTTAAGGCAAATGACTTGAGCACATCGCAGTATTGGGCATTGTTTGGAGCAACAAGTCTATTAAAAATTTCCCGAGTAACATCACTGAAGCAAGTGTTCATTACCTCACTAGCTCTTTCAGACAAAAAATTTTCACTTTTAAGTTTGTGCACAAGATCTGACAAACTAGTCATTTGACTCTCTTGCCGCTTACACTTTTTAACACTGCTACACAACCGTTTTCCTCTTTTCATTAATACATTCTGTCTTCCTTTCAATTACCACACTGAGTTTTCTCTTCAGGGAATTTGGACTCTTTGGTAAATTATAATTATGTTCACTTTGTACATTTGCTGTACTTGTTTCAGGAGGTAAATTTTCACAAGGCTCAGGTAGCAAATTTACACATTCTTGAACACTGTTGCTCCTTTCTGTTGGCGGTTTTCTCGTCTTGATAGCCTGTAAAAAATGTTTATTTCCAGTCAGTCACTACAATTAAGCACTCATATAAACATGAAAGGTAGCAAATAAACATTACCGGTACACTTACCTTCTGCAAATGTGAAGGGAAATCGAATTTTGTGGGCACAGCATCCGCTTTCAGTTTCCGAACATTCACGTATCCTCGATAAAAACAACCTTCATCGAAATGTTTGGAACATATAAAATGGTATTTCGAAGGCTGAAAATGTTCCCGACGCATATTTCTTACCCATTGCTGGCATAATTCTGGGTTAGAAATGGGAAATCTACAAGGAAAACGTAACATTAAGGAAGTGATATAAGTGTATGCAATATTACATGAAGGTTAGTATATCAAGATTACAAGATTTACCTGTGAAATGATATCTCACTGCCTTTTGTGTACCTATTCGTACACGCGAAAGCAGCACAAGACATCACCATTTTCGATGTAGCTAACACACAACGAAATCACAAACAAAAATCCCCTCAACATTCAACGCTTCTCACACGGTCACTTTACGTGTTGCCATACCAATGGCGGACTTCCTCCTCTTCAATTTGCAGCCGCACACTAGCGCTGTTGCACACTCTAGTGTATTAGTAGTACCTCTATGGATGAAATGCTTGAGTCATTTCGAGGCAGATGCCGATTTAGACAATATATGCCTAAGACGCCCGCCAGGTATGGAATAAAAATATTTTCATTAGTAGATAGTACAATGTTCTATACATCAAACATGGAAGTTTACGTGCCCAATCAGCCTGCAGGGTACTATTCGCTAGACACCAGACCAAGCTCAGTGGTAAAGAGGCTCACCGAATCTATAAGAAATTCAGGGCGCTATGTAACAGTGGATAATTGGTTTTCGTCCATTCCTCTTACAGTAGAATTGCTTCAAAACAATTTGACTGTTGTAGAAACTTTGAAAAAGAATAAAGCAGAGCTACCACCAGAAATTGTAAATACGAAGGCACGGCCAGTAAACAGCAGTTTGTTCGCTTTTCGGGAAGAGTGCATTGTTGTTTCCTACGTTCCCCAAAAGAGTCGAAATGTTATTCTTGTGTCCAGTATGCACGACTCAGATGAAATAGATGAGAGTTCCGGTGAAAAAGAGAAACCTACCATTGTAACATTCTATAATCTAAAAAAGGAGGGGTGGATGTCGTTGATAAAATGAAGTCGCAGTACAGTGTTGCAAGAGTTTGCTGTCGGTGGCCTCTGAGAATTTTCTTCACACTTCTCGACGTGGGCGCGATAAACGCGCAGATAATTCACTATTGCAACATCAACGACAGAATGGCACGCAGGAAGTTCTTGAAACAACTGTCATTTGATTTGACAAGGAACCACATGGTGGCAAGATCTTTGAAGGAAGGTATTCACAATGACTTACGCATTCGGATGAAGAAGTACCTTCGTTTGCCAGAAACACAGAATTCACCTAATCCTGTTCCAACCAAAGAAAGAATCAAGTGTGCGTTTTGTCCCAAGAAAAAAAATCGGTTCACGACCGTGAGGTGTAATGTCTGCATTTCTCCAATTTGTGGAGAACATACAGTAAGTTTATGTAATCAGTGTCATGGAGTAAATGAAGACAGTGAGAGCACAGATTGATGGAATAAATTGAATATTTAAAACTATAAAATTATTATAATTTATTTGTGAATGTGATGAAATTTAACATTTCTCAATAATACTAAATTATTTTTTATTACCTGTCTTAACTTATTTTTTTACTGTAATCAACCTGTTTGTTTTCTTTTTCAAAAATCTGACGACAATGTAATTAATTAAAAAATACATATTAATAAGAAATAAAATAACTTATACACCAAATATCGAAATAATAACATTACATTGTAATATATAAACTAAATAAAAATTAAATTTGAAAAATATACTGTTGTTTAACTTGTAAAAGTAGTTTTATTCTCAAGTGAGCGCCGCGCTCACCCTCGACCTACGGCGTGACGCGAATGAGCTCGACCTATCGAGGGTTAAACAAATAGACATTTCCAGAAGTGGACATTTTTACAGTGGACCTTTACCTGTGGGTTAATTGACTGATAACCTCCGTTGGCACCAAAAACGAACAGGCTTTCGTAGCCGGTTTTTGTGATCTGATTGTGTATCATAGAATGAAACGCTCAGAAGACTCTGAGCAATGTGGGGTGTAGGGTCTTATAATGACATACCCCCGAAAAAAATGTTGAACTAGCTATAATTTTTAAGTTGGATCCTTTATTTTTTACGAGATTACAAGAAAACAAAACTAGTTGAAATAGTATAGTTAAGAAAATAACGACACGTCTTATATACCAGTAATAATGCATTTTTTGAAAATCCTTGAGTATGTCATATTATCCCCAGTGTGTAGGTAAAATGACATAGGTGCTAATGGCATTCAAAAATCTAATTGTTTACTCATATATCTCGAATAAACATTTTTGTTTTCGTGACACACCACGGCTCTCGGTATGAGCCCACATATTACACTTCACATTTAATCCAGGTCTGGATGATTTGGAATATCATCATCATCATCATCATCACCACTAGTAAAATCCACGTCTTCATCATCCATTTCAGGTTTGGTAAAAGAGAGTTTCTTTTTAGCCTGTTTACGTCTGATATGCAACTTCTGCTGCTTCTCAGCGAATTTCGCCTGCTAGTCAGAACGAATTTGGTGAAACCGAAGATGCAACAATGTCGGGAAGTGATGATGGAATTGCTATTAAGGGAGTCGGTTGCTGCCTGTGGCCAGTGCTTCTTGTAGTTGTGATTGTGGATTGCTTCCTTCCGGATTGCAAACTGTTTACAGAGTTAAGGACGTCTCCTTAGTTCTACTTTTCTTCCTCCAAACTTCTTCAGTTACAGATGCCGCACAGAAAATAATCTGGAAAGGCATGTTTTCTCATGAAAATTCCCGTTAGGGTAAATTGACATGTCATTTTATCCTAGCAGCCGGTATGTCATTTTACTTTTAGATCATATGTTTAATGTGCAGATATCCTGTTACCAAATACTTGGAATTGCAAGTTATAAAAGGTGCTGAAAATTACTACTAAATTACTAAATACTCAAAAAGAAAGTATTTACTTATCTTATTTATTGTCAATGTATTGAATCAAACCTAAACGATGTAAATTATCACAGAAAAACAGTTGTCGCAAACTTCTGAACCTCGAAAATATTTGATTTTCTGACTGCAAGAACATTTGGCACGAGAGAAGTACATTTCCAGTGGATCACTGTCACCAACCCTGGAACGCATCATGGACGCAAAAAGCACTGACAGTGGCGGCAATTGGTAGAAATATGAAGTGTGTCATTTTATCCCAGGATGTCGTTGTAGGACAGTTTTTCTTGTAGAAACGTTTCCAGTGAATTAAACCATTTTAAAGCAGTCCGACAAGATTACAGGATGAGAAAGGAGCAAGATATTTATCCTCATCAACAATTGATCACAATATTAAGCAAGTCCATGCCCTGAATCTGAATAACCGAAAACAAACTATTGATGAAGTGGCAAACATACGCATCTTCGTCAGGATCTGTACATAAGAACGCCGAGATGGATTGCTGAAAGACATTCTTTTGACGCAAGAGATCGCGCATCCACACACCACCGTCCGAGATCTTCAAAATCAGTTTTTCGAGATGTCAGAGCATCCTGAACGCAGTTCCAATATTGTCACGTCTAACTACCATATTTATAACGCATTTAAAGATGCTTGCAGAGGCCGAAGTTTTCCGTTCGATCTACACGTGAGGAAACGGTGCTTCCGTGTCTTGCTCATCGACCGAAAATCCTTTTGTTTGTCAATTTACAGTACAGGCGATAATATGATGGTTCAAATACATTAAAAAGCACGGTGTTTATGTTGAAAATAGTCGCATTGTAAATTTTATACTGCTGTTATAATTGATTAAAAACATTGAGTTTAAATATTTATTAACTTACCCTCGTACTCTCTCTGACTTTCATTAAAATTCACCGTTGTAAACACTCTTGGGAATACAGTATTGGCACTTAAGTTTGAATCAGTAACAGGTCAGAAGGGAAGGGCTACAAAGCTTAGCTGACTTTACTAGTCACCTGCCAATACATTTCTGGTGATAGGAAAGTTGAGATGGCCCTATCTTTAATAACATTTCTCGATCGACGGAAATGTTATCGTCTTCTCATCGGCGGTCACTTCAAAGGGTGGGGCTGAATAAGGGGGTGAAAAGTGTCCCCAAACCAAATCGATAACCGCGATACTTCTATGAAAGAAAACGCAAAATGTCGCATATTCCCAAAAAATCAGCTTCCTAGGGCAATCTATTGCAGAGATGCAATAAGAAACGGGTTTTTCATCTTTTATTTTTTCACAGTTTCTATTATAGGTATCAGGCTAAAAAAATTGGGAGAAACGTAGTTGCATTTGAAAATAGTTTTGACTGCCAATTTTGGCGCCTAATTCGAATAGAAAAAATAAATACTTTTTGAAATAGATTGTCGACATGATAACGTTGGAGTACTGTCTCAGTTATTTTTCTAGAATGTGTCTCATAACATTCTGTTACATACATATTTCAGATTTTTAAACAATATCGACGATAGTGAAAAATAATTAAAACCAATTTTATCAGTTTAAAAATTTGAAATATGCTTGCGCCAAAATGTGATTGGAATTTTTTTTTGCCCATATTTAAACACAGATTCAAGCACGACATATGGACTTCAAATCTTAAAGGTGTTACATCGATTATGTGCCAAACGCAAAAGGAATATCCATGGCGCAAAGAGATGGCTGGGCTCTTGTGTGTCGAATCCGACTTCAGCCATAAGCTTCAGACCCCAGTTTGGATCACAATGTGAACTGGAATTTTAAATCTCAAAATTATTCCCGTTACAGGTCACCTTGAAACAGAAACGGATAAGCATTTTTTAAATATTGCATCTTTTATTTCAACTACACCTTCATCATGTTACTTTTGGTTGGTGACCGTGGAAAATTGTCACTTTATTCCACTTCCAAAATATTTCTCAACACTTCTCGCTCTCCATGCAACATAGCGACCAACGTCTGGCCTGGCCTTTAAAACGAAGTGCCCGTGCTGTGGTCACGCGGTTAGTCAAGCGAGCTGGTGCTACGCAGAACGAGCAAACGTCGGTGCACCGGAGGAGCCCACCTTTTATTTGCATTGGTAGAACTCGTCAGCTACTGATACAATATTTGCCCTCCCTGTTCAATACTGTCACTCTGCACTGCAAACCAGACCTCTTTCGAAGAGATATGTACACAAAACACCGCAATGTTGCCTCCTTCCATCTTCAGAGCGCCTGTTTCGTCATTGGTCCGATTTTATAGTGGCGTTTCTTGCAACGTCATTTCCGTCTTCGGCGTTTGTGAGCAAGGCACAAACGCGTAATTAACGGCTACTAGCGGGGTATCTTTTGATGTTTTGTGTGTCACCTGCTTATCCGTCAGGATTAGAATATAGCCAAGGAAAATTAGGGAGGAAACGGGAGGCAAGCTTCAGCATTTTTACCTCCAAATGTTTTGGTTATCTCCCTTGCAGCGTAACACAAGAAAATAATGTATTTTAATGATTCCGAAACGTATTAATGGAAGGTTAATTTGTTAATTAAATAATTTATGTGCTTGCTTCCACATCACGAATTTTAAAATGACTGCCATAATAATAATAAAAATTTTTTAACATGTTTACTTCACCCATCTTACTGTAATTTTTGACATGAATAAGATCGTAATGAGAATAGAAAAGTTGCCTGCAATTTACAATACGTAAATTTGTAAGAAACTACTGAAGTCTGGAACGAATAAAGTCATTCTGTTAACATTTATTTGTAAAATTAATTTGTGATGTTTTGAAATATTTCAAATAGTGTTAGGTTGTTTTTGTGCATGCACATTTCTTGTTTTGTAAAATTTTATTTTACATTTTAGTTTATTTTCATTACTTTTTTAATTCTGTTTTCTAATTTTTATTCACTTCTAGTTTGCTTTTTTACTTGTCATATTTAGTTTGGTCCAGATTTTATTACGGACAGTTCTGAGCGCTTTATTTTTTTTCGCAGGGTGCTACATTAAGAAAAATGATCAATTTTAGAAAAACTAGTTGCCTGCTACTGCAACTATGCTGCTGCACAATACCACACAATGGTTTTCCAAAATGTAGCACGCATGCTGCTTAACAACAAATAAAATACTTATATATAACAGTACAATAAATTAAATTATTTTAACAGAAATATTCTCTACGAATACGTTTACTCAATACTTCGGTTGTTATTCAGTACGCTCACTCGCATCTTTAACACGCGCGCTGCACACCACGGAATTACTCTGCACGTTCACAATGTTATTTGATCATGTTTTCAATCATTTCCTTGAGATGTTCGTGGGAACACGCGTATGCCCCAATTTTCACCTCCGTTTTTCCGTAATAATCCATACCATTGGACACTTTGCACAATCCAGTGCTTCGTCATCACTGGCGTCATCACACGTCACCATATGAGTTGTGCAACGAGTCTGGCAGCTTCACTAACGAACGTGGACTGTTCCTTGCCACCCAAGTGGCCGCCTCGCGGCCGTGCCGCTCGCTGCCTCCTCCTCCAGCAACCCAATCGTTGGTCTCGCGAACTCCGTTGCTGAGCGATTCGCGCGCTCTCTGGCCGCGTTACTGCACGGTGGAAGATGTACTGGTGTGCCAACTAGCAGCCTTTGGGGCAAATTTTCTGAAGCCAAGGATGAGACACTGATGTTGTCTGGTATCGATGTTTTTATTTACAGCTAAAAGATCTTTTTCGATAGCTTAACTATCATCATCAGAGCTATCTTACAGCCTCTGGGCGGAAAACGAAGTTCTGGCACAAACGCGGGCACAAACGCCCAGAACTTCGTTTTCCGCCCAGAGGCGCTATTACACTATTTTTACCATTTTTACCAGTACACTATTTTTCAATGTAGTTTCCCTGCTCTTCGATGCATTTCCGCCACCGAGTCGGGTATTTATATTTTATTCTCTTTATATTTGTAGATTGATGATTACGGCAAAGCCGTCAAAAGCCGTCTCTGCAAATACATATATTAAGGTGATGAAGATGACATCTTTTATTTCTTCATAAAGGCTCTAATATGACACAGCAATAAGTTCAATATTTTAATAAAATCAATCTTCACGAGCACTGCAATAAACAGTAGTATAACATATACGAATATACATTGAACAATTTTTGTTATACCGAAAACATAAAAAAATACAATACACAAATATCTATCAAATATTTTATGGCGGGAAGCATCTTCATTGTAGCCTTGCTGTCGCATGGCGTCAGGTAGGTAGCAAATAGTGAAGAGTATGAAAATCGGGTCAGTCTGCGCCTTATGACAATATGTGGCATAACACAATCAAATCTTTGCGTTTTTCTGTCAAAGTCGAAACTGTTTCATTGTTTTTGGATTTTCTGACGTTCCTGGGTATCTAGTGAATTTACCTTCCATAGGCCCTGAAGATTTATTATTTATGTTGTTGCTTATCGTTTCTGTGTTAATACAAGATGTTTACTTGCATGAACCGAGGCGGACCTAAAATTTGTGTGTGTGTGTGCGTACGTGCGTGTCAGTGTTTGGGTGTGTCCGTGCATGTTTATGCGTGTAACTGCGCGCGCGTGGGTGTGTGTGTAATCGCGCGCGCTACATGCATATATTCTCGTAGAGACTTTTTATTTAAGCTGAATATAAAATACATTTTTATATGTTGACTTATAGTTAATCATAACGTTAAATTTGATACATTGAATGACATTCGTTGGTACAAAGTCCCGTGAGCCCTACCCCCCTTGCCGGTGAGCACCAAACAAGTAATAATTCGTAGAGATACTGAAGTAAACCTGGATTGACGATGCAGCAGCCCTGAACTGATTTAACGGAACAATCCGTGTGGCGCTGCCTGGTGTTAGCAAGTAGAGCTTTGGGGGAAGCGGAGAGAGGAGGCCACAATGTGAGCGTGGATACCTCGTGCTCTACTCCTCCGCGACACGCCGTCGCCCGGCCCGCCAGACCCCAACCTGCCCCCGCCCTCGACCCCGCCCCCGCCTCTCCGCCCCTCCGTGCCCCGTTCCGCCCGTCCCCGCCCCGTCCACCCCGCCCCGCCTCGCCCCCGCCTCGCCCCCGCCGCGACCCCGCCTCGCCCCTTCCCCGCCCCGCCCCTTCCCGTCCCGCCCCGCCCCGCCCCGCCGAGCCGAGCCGTATTCCGCCGCCCGCTGCGTTCCGGGAGCGACCGGCGCGCAACTTTTATTAACTTTGCAAACTGTGGCGTGCGGATCGCGCGGCGGAGGGAGGGCGAGGGCGACGACGCGCGGGGGCGGGGCGGGGCGGGGGCGGAGGCGAGGACCGGGCGACCGCGAGAACGAGCCCTGGGGCGAAGGCGGAGGCCGCAGGCGAAGGAACTCCCCTCCCCTCCCCGCAGCGCCGCGAGCCCCGAGCGCTGGCGGAACGGGCGTCCTCGCGTCCTCGCGTTGGCCTCCAGGTGCTGCGTGTTTCTCACTCGTCACACCTTCTTGCTTCGGCTGTGACATGGGGAGCACGAGACAAGGTTGCCTGGATGCTCGTAAGATACCCAAATACCTATTGAAAATCGACTCAATTGATCCGTACATTTTCAATTGTAATTTTTGTTGCTAATTACCACATTCCATTTACTGGGCTTTTAAATGTAATTATTTATTTAGTAAATATGGTGGAAGGATAAAATAAATTAAATTCTTTGGTTTGATTTCAAGTGAAGGTATAATAAACACATTTAATGCCTTTATGTGATTTCATTGCACATTTGACTGCAAGTGGAGTCCAAATATATTTTACATTAACGGAATGTCAAATCTAATGACATCAACATTTCTTGAAGGATCTTATCTGTAAATCCTTTACAAATGCCACAGCTAATAACTGCAAGGTGTACATGAAAATAAATAATATTTTATCAAAAATGGATTGAGAAAAACCAACTCATGATAAAAATATATTAATTATTTTTATCACCCTGCATTGGCAGTATAATGCCAATCGACAAGATTCAAACTTTTTAACATTTTTCTCGCATTCCCTTCAAAAAACACAATGCAATTCTCCAGAAAATTGTGTCTATTTATTGACAGAAAATCATGTTTATGGGAATCTGATACCGAAAGTGTGTTTTTTTTATTTTTTCGTAGTAAATACTTTCTATTGTTTGGTCCATGAGCTATCGTCTGGCATTAACGGATTATGTCTGGGAACAGTCGGGACATTACTAATATCATAACGCATTATATATGTTTAACTGATTTTGAATGCAAGTCTATTCGTTTCATAAAAGAATAATATCATCTTCTCACTTTATTATTGACTTTGACATTTTGACGAATATGTTGATTTTATTTTGCTGAATTACGAGGTAGCTATTCGACATCTAAGTTCCTGGAATGTAAGTGTAGTCTTGCTCTTGTGGCAGTACGGCAAGGATTGTCGTAGTGATGTGCAAGGCTAGTCTGAAGTTTTCCCATCCTCTGTACCTTATCATTATAGTTTACTCAGCTGCTGATTGTTACTCCGACTATAGCGAAGGGCCAGTCTTGAAGGACTGGAGACATCAACGGGTGCCACTCAACCACTGATAGTGCGAGAATATTACAATGACGAAGTTCTTAGCAATCGCAGTGAGTTGATTATCTATATGAAATCGATTAAAAAAATCATGCACGTTTCCTTTGTAAAATGTATTTACACAAACCGTACCGACCGTGCAGGTATTAAGTGAATTTACGATACCTTATTTCTTTAATATCTTTGCGAAAAACTGTTATAGCATTTACGAAAATCATTTAATATCTACACAAAAATTCAATCTGCAGTAAAAGAAAAGGTATTTTTACAAAAACTTGACAGGGCTCTTGCGTGCAGCCTGCTTGCCATGTTACAAAATATAATAATATATTTAAAAGGCACGCTGTCCAATTACGTTGTAGTAATATTTAATCCAGAGATTTGTCACCCCTTGGTGTTGAGGTAGCTTCTGGACTTCGTCGCCATTGAAAAGGCGTTTCGCTCTGGCGCTAGCTATCCCCTCGAGCGCGGCAGCGCGAAGATAGTGTCGGAGTGAATGGCTGGCGGCGGCCTGTATATACAAGTAGTGGACCCGCCAATGATTGGCTATAGCAGTGTATTACACATCACACACTACTGGTAACATGATCGTTAATCACGTTACTCTGTGCAGAAATTCTAATAGATAAGACTTTCTCGAGAGTATGGGTGTGTTCTATGTCCTGCTTTGGACATGGTTGTCAAGTATCCTATTGTTAAAACGTTCTCCCTCAAATCTGAGCATGTGTTCGCTATGACACTATTTTGGAGAAATTTAATTTACTTGTTCGAAATTCGGGTAATAATTCCGACCGATATTTCACAATCGCAGGAGAAGAATACTTTTATCCAGTAAAGATGCGCTTAATATAGCTTAGGCTATGGCTAGAATATGGCTTAGGATAGAGTTCACAGTATTATAAAAAGGTGCACAGAATTCACTTCTCCCAGAGATCGTCACACACTGTAACTGTACTGTTTAACGTAAATAATGAAGTAATCCTCGACTGTGCGGCAGCTCGCGTAGAGTTAAAGGGTGCTTGAGTCGCGATAAAGAAATAAAGTATCATTATCAACGCCCCACGCGTATTATTTAATTCAAATCACTCCATTACTAATAATAACAAAGTGTGAAAATTTCACGAAATCACTCGAGTAGTTTTTGCGTCTATGTGTGACTCACATACGCATCATTTTATGTGTGACTCACATTGCATTCCATCAATTCATTACTAATAATAACAAAGTGTGAAAATTTCACGAAATCACTCGAGTAGTTTTTGCATCTATGTGTGACTCACATACGCATATTCCCTCTTATTTATATAAAGATATGCGACCGGCACAATCTTTCGTGGCATAATTATCAGTGTGATGGAATCGGGAGCGAAGAAATCGGGAAAGAGGAATAGGGAGCGTGAATTTCAGATTCCAATTACAATGACGGTGATTGATTTACTGTACGATACCGTGTCGTGCCGAACTATGCACAAAATCTCGAAGAAAGTTATCGCTCTAGCGTCATCAATTTAACGTTGTGCGATAAATGACTTGGAGAGAATCTTTGAGAATTTCATGATTGTATCTACGAAGGTCGAATATGAAAAGGATGCAGGCATTTTGTGCTACTTGTCATTTGCGTTGTTGCTTGAGTTGGAAGTCTGCTATCAAGTAATCACAATAGACAAGGCTTTATAAGCTAATGTACTAAATCTATGCGTGTGTAAATATGTATTAGTTCTCAGACATGTTTTAAGAAGTGGAAGCTTGCGAAAACGTTTTGGCTAACTTACCTAATTGCAAGGTCCACCTAAGCTTTCTGTCTAAATATATTCCTAAGTATTTTGTGTCGCTGCACCAGGGAAGAGGAGGATTTCCGGCAGGGAGGATTTCTCCAACTTGTTCAAAACGTTGCGAGACCCTAATCACAGAACATTGCGATTTTATTGGATTTAATAACACAAAATATACGCTGACGACCTCCAGTTCTGCATCAGTGGATAACAATCGGAATTTCACTCATTAGTTCAGAAAGTAAAGGATGACAAAAATGTTCACCATAAATTGGCAGGAGCCCTTAGTCTTTTCCAGTCTTAACGTCAGTGGATTGTTCTTCACCAGATACAACAGCTTACATCGGTTGAAACGTACCGTGAGACCCATCGTAACGAGGGTTAACAAAACTTGATATTTTCAGTTTTTCAGAATTTCGTGATAGACCGAATCAAATGCATTATTAAAACCAGAAAAACAAGTATTGTTATTTTGCCATTTTGCCATTTTCGATGGAAGTTCTAACTTTACTGTGCTTCTGCCTGATCGGGAGTTTTGATCACTTACGAGACTTTTGGTTTCGGGTAACATAATTTGATATCAAGCAATTCTTTCTAGAACTTTTGAAATTGTAGGAAGAATATTTATTGGTCTGTATTCTGGAGGATATGTGGGAGTTTAAGGAAGAGTGTGGGCAAACGCGCTTTTTCAAAAGGTCGGAGTCGATCTACTTACTAGTGTAAAGTTTATTATGTCGGTTAAAATGGAACATATTACTTCAAAATCAAGTTTTAGTAATTTAGTGTTGATATTATCTGCGTCTGAAGAGTTTGATTTGAGTCTGTTGATTTTGAAAATGCCAAAATAATTTGTAGAGACAAAAAATAATTCTTCCAGAATGTGTAAAGAATATAATCGTAAGGTTGAAAAAGTTATGTTTTTTTTTCTTCTTTTCTCTTTAATTTTATTTAAAAAATAATCGGGGTGAGAAACCATGTTAGCAAAACGCTGCTTAAGAAAGACAAGAGACACCTCATTTTGCGTTGGTGTTCGTGATTTTTTTAATCATAACGTACGTAACGTTTTCCACTCTTGTTACATTTTGTTTGGGTTACGAAATACATTTGTTTATTTGGTCAAAAACAGTAAAAACTGTTTATGACGTTAGGGGGAAGAGATTATATTCGCACATTTTCTTGAGTTCCAAAATTTTAAACAAAGCGAAAAAAGCAACATTTGAAAAACTAGAAAAAGAATTTAGAAAAATTATTATTTTAGAAAAATAGAGATTAGAAAAAATTTTGTTCCTGAGTTATAGGAAATCAATTTCAACGGTAAATGAACTGCTGATTTAATTTTTCTGCGTTACTAACAAAATACTAACGAACATCAGTTCTACTCCTACCACTACAAGCAAAAGGAGTGCTCAACAAAACGTGTGCATAGTGAAGCTACATTTACGTCCAGAAGCAAAACAAGGGGCCATCTCAGCATTTGCTCAATGGGTCAGGGAAACTGGACAAAAACCTGATCGAGGTGGGGGTCATTGACCCATTAAAGACCGGCATCTCTCTGCTTTTATAACACATGTATTTCATCCGTTAACTGAGGCACGAGTGGGGTGAGGGCGTGTGTCGCTAACTGCCCTATTTTGAATGTGCCTATCACGAACTTCCGTCAGTAAACTCGTGAACGTTTTACTTTCCTGCCTATAGAATTGTCTTAGATATATAGATAGAATTATTAGTTCGCTTTGAGCTAATGCTCGGTGGCAAACATAACAACAATTAGAATTAGAACAATAACAACCATTAACAATTATAATTGCCATTAGAATTAGAGGATGATATTCGAGTTCTAATTAATTTCTAGTTATCTCTAAATTGACTACTAGTTTCACTAACAATTCACTTCACTTCACTGTATAACGCTAATATACAATAATAATAAAAATAACAAAAACTATATATGCAATAATAATAATAATAATAAGTTAAGAATTACACCAAAGCTAAAAGCAGTGTTAATAATGGTGATATTTATATCAGTAATAATAATAGTAATAATAATAATAATAATAATAATAATAATAATAATAATAAATGTTTGTTGGGGATGTTTTAGATGATAGGAGTTGTGTTCACTCTGTTCACACTGTGGCCTCTCAATCCCCATAAGCATCGGGGAATCTCGTGGGGCTTCAACCGCGGCCCATGGAGCTCCCGACCCGTCTCCTCACTGCGATGACAGCACGAACCTCATTGTTAAGAACATTGTCGTCGCAAATTCCTACGGCCGGTATGTGAATGCGTACTGATGGATGCCCCCGCTTCCGTCGTGTGTGTATGAACACGAAACGGAGGCGAAGGTGGAGCAGGTGCAGGGCAAGTGGTCGATCCACACGCGCACCCGCGGATGAGCCGCTTTGCAAATCCTCTGGAATAGAGCGCGCGAGAACTCGCCGCGGCAGCGGAAAGCGCGAGGAGTGCAGCGCTGCCGATCGCGCTGGGGGGGGGGGCACGCTCCACCCCCAACGCCTTTCTCCATCTCTACCTTCACATCCTCCTCCCGTTCTCCCTCAGCCCTCCCCCCGCTTGTCCCTCTTCCACTCAGCGCGCCCTCGGTACGTCTTAAAAAAATCCTTCGTACGCCTTTCTTCGGAGGGGAAGTAAAGCCGGCTGTCCCAGTTAGTAGATTTACTGCATGTAAAAGATCCTCAAGCCTAAATGAAGCCTCTGAGCTAAATTCAAATCGCCTGTTTCGTCGCCCGAGATAATACCTTTTTTCTCCGCTAGGTGGTGAAAGAAGCGTAGCGAAATTTGCGTGGTCAGACGGAAGAGCGGGCCTCATGGCCCGAGTCTCGCCACGTAAAACAAGGCATTCACTAACTAACTAACTAACGTCTTCCACTTCCCCGCCCTCCCTGCTTGCACCCGCACTGTCCCGCACACTCACTCCTCCTTTCCGCAGCCCCGCTTGCGCCCCGCCCCCTCCCCCGGCACGCGGTCGCCCGCGCCGCGCCGCGCCGTCCGAACGCTGCCGCTTAGATAACTTGCCCACTCGTTCCGCGATGCTCCGCTTTCCTGCAGCTAAAATTTTGCCTTAATTGGAATGCCAGTCATCGTCAGATTGTAACTTCCCAAGGAAAATTACATTATATAGCACTTCTACCGTCCTTTGCGCGCATTGGGCGCGGGAGCCTCGTGGCGCCCCTCCCCCGGCATTCACCTCGCCGCGCCGCCCACCCGCCGCACCACCGCGCTGGTGCTGCGTGTGGGAATACTTAACAGGAACGGTTAGATTTTAATTATAAGTGAAATGAATGTAAATATAAAGCATGCCCGTGAAGGCGTATCAGCGATGGCTTCCTTCTGCTTGTTATAAATTGCGAAAGCCGTGAAGTTTCTCCTAAGAAAAATGT
Organism: Acheta domesticus; assembly: GCA_031308135.1. Classification (NCBI taxonomy): domain Eukaryota; kingdom Metazoa; phylum Arthropoda; class Insecta; order Orthoptera; family Gryllidae; genus Acheta; species Acheta domesticus. The sequence goes on along the minus strand of JAHLJT010008446.1, from coordinate 289,040,902 downwards.
ACTTTGAATTTATTTTTATATTGCGTGCAGTCGTTTAGCTGGGATTATTCCCCCACAAAGGCAGGCCTCGGCGGGCGGCGGCGGCGGCGGCGCTCGGCGGCGCCGGGGGCAGTGGCGGGAGTGGGGGTGGGGAGGGGGTGGGGGTGGGGCGGTAAGCGCTGGCAACTAAGCCCCGCAAATCCACCAAAGTGTGCGTGGGCGGCGGCGGCGGCGGTCTTCATTTGAGGCAACGCGCGCGGCCAACGCCCACCTGGGTGGAGCAGGGCGCGCTCGCCGCGGCGGCCATCGCCCACGCCAGGGCGGGCGAGGGCGGGCGCAGGGCGGGCGCAGGGCGTGCGCGAGGCGGGGGAGGCCTCTGTCTTGCCACGTGACTCTTGACAACAATGGAAACAACTGGCAGCAGTGGTTTTGCAGAATACGATATCTCTCAGAATATGGTTTGTTTTTTCACATTTTCACATTTTATTACATCGACACACGATTTTTATATAATTTTATATTTTATTTATCTATATCATTTTATTTTCAATTCGATCCAGATGATGAAAGCCAACGGACTTCGAAACGTTGATCGATGAAAATTTGTGTTAAGTGACCACAATTTCTTAATAAATATTTTTATTTTATTAACAATTTTATTAATGTCTCTCAAAAATGAATAGGTCTGACCTTCTAAGAATTAAAAAAATATGCTTTTAATTTCATTGGATTTTGTTTGTAAGAACAGAATAATTGTGTGCCGTATGGAGAAGTATAATCTGCACACTTTTTTTGAAAGCCAGGATCTTTTCCACACTTTGTAACTATAAATTTTTGAATGATCAATCAAAGTACCAACAAAGCAAGTCTAGCAACATTTGAAAACTACACATTCGCTTTCGGGTTGTACAGAACCTAATTGCATCGGTAAATGATCCACAGAATTGAATTTTTTGTATTGCTAATGAAGAACTAACGCATAGCCCGTCATTACTCCTACCACAACTAGCGAAAGGAAAGTTCAAAAAGAAAAAAACGAGCATAGTGTTGCTAAATTTATGGACAGAAGCTAAACAAGCGGTCCATATCACAGTGGCGTGTCCTGAAAGATCGGGTAGAGGATGCGATAAAAAGTAGCAATTAATTTAAAATCCATACAACTTTGGTAGTAGATGTAGTCCGAAACGTAATTTTACTAATTTTAGAACCTTGAAAGACTAAATAAGTCGAACAAAGATAAATAAATTTAAAAAAATCTAGTTTTAAATAGACGCGGTCCACCTGCGGTAGTAGCGCGTCTAACGTTTATCTTTCTCCACGAGTACAGCAAACAGTGACCAAGGCTAGTGCAGCGATCCAAATCCAAGGAACAATACTCGTGCATTACGTCCTGACGTCCGCAAGTGCAACTACAACGTAACAACAACACTCCTGCTGAACAGGTGGATCAATCTGTTCTAAGATAGGCTATAACCAGTGTTATAAAAAGAAGAATATAACCGGTGTTAGTGACGATACAACATGCAGAACATTTTTGAAACACGCACGTACTTAGGTAATGTTTGAAATGAAGTCCGATTCTTCGATATTTCTTCCCAAAACTGTCTTAGTATTTGTGTCCATGGGTGGTCTGTGTGAGTGGAGATGTGTCCCGTGGGAACAGTTGAACAAGCCTTACGTACGCAGTATTTTTTAGTTTACTAACTATTCTGAGAATTTCGCTGGAAGATTTTTCGGAATAAAATATCATTCGGATATTTTTGGGGAATCGTATGACGTGTGAAATGTTTTTGTGAAATGTTTGTTTAATTTTTCTCTTTAAAAGGGAAGCACGCATTAATGTGAAATGATGGCTTTGAGAAAAATAATTATATTTTCGGTTGTGTCAGCTGCATCATAACCGCGTGCCCATGATCCCCTAGCCAGCGCGTTACACTTTCGCACTCGCGTTCTTTGTGACCAGGAGTTATTTGCATGGCGTTCCCAGTGCGCCAACGAAGGAAAGATGCCTTATCCAATAACAAAACCAATTGCGATAAATTAGTGATAATGACTAAAAATTAAAACTTATTGCATAAAGCCACATTTAGTATTAAGTATATCGTTTATCTCAAAATGACAATGTGAAATGATTTTTTTTCTAATATACCGATGTAATACATCTTGAAAATAACAGTAATAGTGATTATTATTATTGTCATTTCACAGAACATTTTTATAAACTATATATAGAAGCATTCATATAATAATCTAATATAATAAAATATAAGAAATATATAAACATTGTAGAGAAAAAAGAAGATAGTCACATGAAATGCACGGACGATAGTCACATGCAAAATAAGAAATATTCTTAATTCAAACCTAATCCCATAATAATGTCGCAAGCACTAATATTTAGTTACAAATGTGCTTTACAACATGCGTACTTATTATGTAGAATTCATAACGCAGATACATTTTATACTGTCATTATAGACGATATTTTGCGTTCTGTTAATGCAAATAGCCATTATGAAGGAATTATGAAATAATAAAAGTACGATAATATTTTACACAATACATTTTACCTACGCTGCATGCCATCGCATTGAATTGAACTGAAGTGAATTGAATTGAAGTCATTGAATTCTACATCGACATTGAGACGAAAACATTCTTCAATGTATTTACATTAATGCTGGCGCGACACTCACTGTGCACCGTAAATGTTTTAGAGAGAATTCGGCTACCTTACTCTCATTATAGATCGGGAGCCAGCAAGAAAATCGACGTATGATAAGCTCAGTGCTAAAACTTTTTGAGAACTTAGCCAGTGTTATGAGGAACAAGGAAACGCAAGTATGGCGGCCTGTAGGTGTCGGCGTTACGCTGCACAATTTTTTAAAAATTGTCCATTGGGGAATGAGTTCACAGCTAATTCTAGTTGCATATTGTTCGTTAGATAGCCAAAGTATGAAGGAGTTGTATGCCATACCGAAGCGGCGTCTCGAACTATCCGCCCTACTGAATTGGAAGTGTCGTTTTTTTTATGCTCGCTTGTATTACGAGCTCAAAGCTATTTTTGTCTTAAGTTGGAAAATTCTTTTTCATTGCCGATTATGACCTCGCCATACCGTTGCACAATAATGTGCTGTTGTTGGCGCACTAGTTTAAAAAATAAAGTTACGACGATCTAATTAGTTAATATTTAACTAATAAAATTAAATGCGTTTCAATAGTCGCAAGAGAACTTCAATATGATTTTTGTAATAATACATCTAAATTGGAAACAATTTAGATGGAAACAATAAATTGGAAACAATAAATACAATTTGAAGTCTAGTATACATAAGCAATTGCAAGACCACAAAATTCAAATAAATTATATTTGTACTGCGACAATTTCAAGGGAGAAGATCAAATTTGTTCCATTACAGTTATAAATGAAACTGTTCCAATATCGGAATATTTTACAATAATCGCTACACTTTCACTAGTAATTTAAAGTCGCCGAAACCTAAATTATGGTATGTAGCAATAAGTATTGGACCTCTTTAATTGCATTATTTCTCGCACTCATTCAAAATATAATTGTATTTCTTCTTTTCCACTGCTTCGAAAACTACTTAATCTATTAGAATTTATCTGTAACAAGTCAATGTCTAATACGAATTTTGTGTTAAAGATTCAAAACACAAACTTCAGAAAATGAAATCATAATAAATAAGTTCATCTTATTCATGGCTCCTTCAGAAAAAACTGAAAATGATATATTATTTTTAAGAAGGGAAGCAAATTACGCACGTAAATTGGAATAAGATGGTTGTATGTAAAGTTAATTTCCGAGGGTGCGTGGACGCTAAACTGTGCTGAGGCAATGACGCAGAAGCTGCGTTCTCTCGCTGCGAAGAGAGAATATCTGAAAAACGTTGCCTCAGAAAGAATAAAAGAACGTCTTTACCGACAAAAAATGTAGGATTCTAAGATGGTTTTATTTACTCTTGTGTCTAAATGACATTCATAGTAGGAAAATTATCTCATATTAGCAGATTAAAGCTCGCCTGGCTCGTGCCCCTCGTAATATGAATGCTCGTCTGGCTATGAGGAAGTGAGACGCCGCGTAGCGCATGGGGTGGAGCGCGGGGGGGGCGCGGGCGGGGGCGGGCGGCGCGGGACAGGCACAGACAGTCGCCGAGCGGGGCGGGACGGCGCCAACGGCCTCCAGCACAGGAGGTCGCGCCCGGTCCGTCTAATCGCAATTTAATTACCTGCACAATGAGTGGCGGGGAAGGGCTGTGGAGGGGTGGGACGCGGCAGGGGAGGGGAAGGTTGTGCGAGGGCCAGAAGGACCGCCGGCCGCGTGCAAACAAAAGCACCGCGCCCGACACAGATCTCCAGCGCAGGAAGCGAGGCCACATCCGCCAGCGCGCCCCGCCCCGCCCCGCCACGCCCCGCCACGCCCCTTCCCTCACTTCTCCTCTACTCTCTCATCCTCCCCCCCCATCGCCCTCGGCGAAACCACCACCGCCGGACGCATCCCGGTACACGCAGGCCTCCCCCCACCCCGCCCCGCCCCCACCCCTGCCCGTCCACACAGAACGGAAACCGATAATGTGTAGCAGCACACGACATTCGTCAGCGGCCAACCTCAACTCATTAAGCGGGATACGTTGAAAATATATTTTAATTATGCCCTCATAGATATGAATTATACAAATAATGATGCGTCGGCCGGCGATTGTGCTGCGAATTGTCCTCCATTGACGCCGAGCGCTGCATTGGGAATTGACACGTTGCACATGCGTGGGTGAATGCGCATCGCTAGTGTGTGCCCTATCGCGCTCTGAAGATAATACATTAATCATCTCTTTGAATACAAACACAACTAATAAAAAAAGGCTGACAGAGCAAATCCTAATAAATAATCAAATGTTATCACAGAAGAATTAGTCGCGCTCAGCAAGCAATGAAAGCGATATCATATGCATTTTGCTGGGTCACTTGGATATTCCTACTTTAAATGCAGACTCGTGTTCTGGGCGATATATTGAAAAGTGATGTTACCAATTAATACGTGAAAGCGGTGGGAAAATAGGGGCGTCGATGGCTGCGACCTGATGGTTGGCCAAGGGAGGTCCCCCTGGCACGAGAGGAGAACGTGTCCTCCAAGGCGCGTGTCCCGTTTAAGCAGCACCACACTCATTGCCGGCAACCAAAAACCGATATTTTTCGAATGAAAACTTCGTTTAGTGGGTTTCTCATACCGCAAAATAGGATATTTTGCGTTTATGCGCAGCAAATTGCGACTGGGACTTCTTACACGTGCACACGTTTTGTGGATCTATGTTACTAAAAGATTCGTTGACGGTAAAATGTCTGTGCGTCTTTGTCCGTAAATGGTCTATGCTGGCGCTTAAACCGTTCAGATAATTCGCTTCAAAATTGATTTTCCTCGATCGATCTACCCCAACATTTTCAAAATTTCTTAACAAGGCTCAATTCCTTTCGTTAATTTTTTCTCCAATTAAGGAAATGAGCTTATACAATGATCCGGGTCCCCATTTCGTGTGATTCTTTGTAAATTAGCAAATTGCAAAAAAAAAAAAATTGCAAAACTACAATTTTGGGAGATAGAGAATTTTCAGTTTTTCGCTTTACTACGCGAATAGTAAAGAATGTATTGTAATGCTGTGGTGGAAATCGGCGATTTTCCCCCCCCCCCCCCCCTGGAAAACCCTTTTGTGGCGCCCTGGTTATAAAAAAAAATGGATAAATCTTGTTCCTACATGTAGTAAAATTACATCGTCTCTAACGCGTTGTGTGGTGGGAATCTAGGTTTTATGGGTGATTGATACCAAAAAATCGATTGCTGGCAAGACATTTCTGTCCGTCAGACTTCGTCTCTGGCCACCGCTAACACCTAAACCGTGTCAGACGATATTTAGGATAAAGATTATTATTAATGGAATGAAATCTGTTGTTCAAAAAACAAATCTTGAAATAAAGTCATGATTCATTTCTTCGAAAATATGAATGCTTCCCTTAATTTTCCAGAAATATATGCAAAGTTTAAACAGTTATTTTTTTCAAAAACCGGCTTTAAATTGTTTCCATGAATGTTTTCCTCATATGTAGCAAAGGATGGTAACAAAGTGGTTTGGGGGCCCTTTTTGACTGAACTCTGTATTTTCGAAAATTACAAATATTTAACATCGACAAAGTACACTATGATGCTCGAGATTTCTCTTAAATGGAATCTTTTTTCAAACAATAGATATTTAAAGGTCACGCACAAGTTTTTAAAAAACGAGTAGGCTAGGGATTTATTCATTCACGTTACCGCAATACAAACAATCTGAAAAACGGCTCTAAGTTTTTCGGTCATGTTTTTTACCCTTATGGAATGAAGAATACTTAAAACATATCGTAGGTCTCATTTTCGTTAAAAAGAACGGAAGAAAGTAGGTACTATTGTAGCTCACTAGTGTCTGTTGAAAATCTGTTCTGAAAATTAGATCTTTAAACATGGTAATGAATACTTATTTGGAAATATGAATAATTTTTGCATAAACTTCGAGTTCAATGGTGAAAACTATTTTTTTCATTAATTTTTTTTAAGGTCGCATCAACTACTCGGTCATTAGCGACCACTATTGGATGTACGTTATGGTATGAGGATGAAACGATACGGTGATGTTAGGAGTGAAAGAACGAACACATACAACCATGCCTTAGGCGGGACTTGAAACGTGATCCCACGGTCATAGAGATTGAAAATTACATGACAAAAGACGATATATTTTATATTTAATTTAGTGAATTCAGAAGTTCATATATCCTGCAGACACGTAATCTTTCTATAGTTGGGACCACTTTTTCAAGTTGTGGAAGCAGTCTTTGGAAATGATTCTTATTGGTCCTGCGAATACTGTTAAAATAGCGATGAATCATATTGTTCGTTTTAGACCTGGGCTACTTTCTTAAGATTGGTAATTTAAAAGTGAATCTCTAAGAATACCTTTAAATTTTCAAGAACATTCAAACATTTTTTAAATGTTTAGGCATTGTAAATTTTATACTTCCTGATGGGTCACTGCAAATAAGATACTGAAAATCTTCTGTGAATTTAAAAATCTTTTTCATGAAAAAACAGTAAGTTTGTTATATTTGTGTATAAATTTGCATTAATTATCTATATCAAACTTAGACTTTGGTAAAAATTCAGAGATTAAGGAGAATTTTATGTATTCAGAACTGAAGATGGGGCGCAGAAGCTCCGGAACGTTGTTGAGAAGTGAAAAAAAAAAAAATAGATGTAATATTGAGTTAAACATTTTAAAGGGATAAAATATTCCTAAATTCGGCTACCTATAATTTAAAGGGACCTGTTCGAAAGAAAGAAAGAAAAAAATACTATTAGGTTTAATTTCACGAGTGGAGTAATCGGTATAAAGGGCTCACGATACGTGGAGTCTGATATACCTAAGTGAAAGTAATTTACTACACAGACAACTTATCCACATTTTCGATACCCGGGATCTAAAAAAAAAGTATTCTGTTAAAAATGGCCGTTTTTGCTGCAGTGTTATATACTTCTTCTATATTATGTAAGTAGTTGAGAAAGTAAATAGCGCCGGGATGTTAGCAGCTGGTTTGTAAATAATATAAGCAAAATGTTCAAGACCAGAAACCAATATACAAATAATACGCTAGCAATGATAAATAAAAAAATTACATATAGTTACTCTCATATCTTATAATTACTATCATATAATTATTCTCAAACGCTTTGATGGGGAATTTTATAGTAGAGGATGTTAGGTATGTAGTGTACTTGACAAACAGCGACCACTACTCCAACATTGAAAGAAAACGCATTTGGAGCTTAGCAGAGTGGCCGTGCTTAGTGTGGTATATCTTCACCAGAGACTACTAATTCAGGCCGGAGATCGTGCGAAAAGTTCTACATGAAGCAGTTTCACATCAAATTAATTCTACAATCTTTTGTGTTTGAAATTTTGTGATGAACATTTACTTTTTGTGATTCTACTCTAGTACGGTAACGCTCAGCAATTCTTTATTTTTTTCAAGAAATATGCCTGAATAGAGACAACATGTTGCTTTCGGGGATTTATTTAGAGTATTGTGCGAGTGAAAGATCTTCTTTTAAAATCTCTGTGTGGTTTAGCAATGCACCAGTTTTAGAATATGGTGAACTGTGAGAGAGTCCCTTCTGATCCGCATAAGAAATGCATGGACATTGATGATTTTCATTATTGTATTTAATATTGAAGGTGAGACATTATTCTAAAAACGTTTGAAGTACTTTAAAAAGCATAGAGGACCCATAGTGTGCAGAGCGATGAAAATAGAATAAAGGAATTGAAAAAGAACATTTTTTGTTTTCATCCAACTTAACTCGTATAACTAACTCGTACAACTAACTCGTAACTAACATAACTCGTATGAGAATTTCATTAAATTTTCTTTGACGCTAATATTCATAGTTTTCCGAATATGTTGTTCTTCCTCTTTCCCGGAGCTGACAGATGCGGGGAAAAATTTTTCAAACGAGATGAAGTGGATTCAGCCAATGACGTAAATTACATGCATGTACTCATTAATTTGCATTCTGCAGAGATTTTATTTGAGCGTGTTTTCTTCCTTGCGTTGCGCATTGGACAGTCGGTGCAGAGCGCCTTGCCTAGCCTGGAGAAGACTGATTTCCTTTGTGTGGGCAGGTGAACTGTGACGGCCATTCGTTGCGGAGTGTAGTGCAATTATTCCGCGGGATGTGCCAATGTTCCTCCCTCGCTGCGTCGTGATATCCGGCGCCGACGTACACGTTGGTTCAGGGGGGGCTCCTCGCTGTTGATATGTCGGCCCGAGGGGCACCGCCCACGGCGCGACAAGCTCGCAGTGCCCGCCTGCGCTCCCGACACGTGCGTGGGGGCAGCGCATGCAAGTGCTGTGTGGGTGCGGAGCCGGCCTGGCCCCCGCGTGGGAGGTGGAGGAAGTGGACGCAGCCCTTCCCGCCCCTCCCCGCCCCGCCCCGCCACGCCCCGCCACGCCCACGCGCGGCCGCCGCCTTCGCCCGACGACCGAGATAAGAAGTTAATTTAAATTGTCCAGTGTTAGACATGGGCGGAACGTTATCGTCGAATTCAGTTTCCTCTGCGCAAACAGGCTCCGGGCGACGACGGAGAGGGCGGGGCGGGGCGAGGCGGGGCGGGGGGGCGGGGCGGCGAGACGGAGGCCGCGCGTCAACGTGGCTCGTACGCGCGCCAACTTCGCCTAACCAGCTAAGTTGGGCGGCGCCACCGGCTGGGCAGGGCAGGACGGCGCGGCGCTGCAGGTGGCCAAGTTGGCTCTCGGGGCGTCATTAGCATGCTCCAGTCAATTGTCCGGGCATCGCGACGCCCCGCTCGCCGCGCCGCAGCCACTCCTGCAGCTCTTGCGCTGCTGCCGGGCGCAGGTCAGCCGCGATCAGCCTCTATAGGCACAGAAACTCGGGATGTCGTGTGGATAGTTTTTCGGATATTCCCAAACGAAGTCAATGAAAGAACACTGATGCACTGGTAAGGATTCTATGACATTGAAAGGATTCCAAAAGCAGCATGAGCTCGAACTCGTGTTTGTCATCCACGCCTTGCCAGCGCCGCCGGGTGCTGCATGAGGCGGAGCGCAGGGAGCGTTGACGGTCGGGCGGGGGCGGGGCGGGGGCGGGGCGGGGGCGGAGCGGGGGCGGGGCGGGGGCGGGTGGGTGCCCAGGCGGCGACTGCAGTGTTGCCGGACGCAACGGAAGGCAGCTCAAGTGTTGAGTGGCGTGTCGCGACGCCGTTCAATCGGCGCGGTGTATTCTGTGGGCTTGTTTTTCGCGGTCAGGCGTGTTTTGGAGGCTGATGTTGAGTGTGAGGTGGGGGATTGAGTTTTGTGGTGTCTGTTGAGGGGCGGTGCGGCGGCGCGTCCAACCGCTTGCCCCGCCCCCGCCCCGCCCCCGCCCCGCCCCCGCCCCGCCCACCGCCGAGGAGGTCCGGGCGGGCGAAGCGGACCTGCCGGCCCCGGGACGAGGGGGCAACTGCTCATCTTCCGATGCCGCGTAGCGACGGCCTCTGCCACCGCCCTAACTCAATTTCCTGACGCCGCCGCCGCCCCGAGCGCGTTCCGGCCCCTTCCTCGTGGCAAAATCTGCCCCGCCCCGCCCCCGCCCCCGCCCCCGCCCCGCGCTGCGGCAGACGGCAGCCGCCACCCGTCCGCGCGCCCATCTGCTCCTTCCCGCGCCGCCAGGCCCCCCGCCCCCCTCGGGCTGCTCGCTGGCCTCTCTTCGCGTGGGAGCTCTCAGCCAAATCACTTAGAAAACTACACGGGACCGTTCGCTGCACTATTTCCAGACCGCTCTTCTTCAACGGTACGATGTGACGACGGGATCTCCCGCCTTTGTTGCATTCCATAAGTTAGACATCGTAAAAAGACAGAAACATTTCTTCTTTCATGAATTAAAAACACATTAATACAGAAAAATAATGCAACCCGGACAACAATGCCAGACAGTATAATTCTGCTACAATTTCCACACACATCTTTTGAGCTCTTTCGTTTAATGGTACGTGTGAGACCCCTGCGGGGAAGAGACAGGACATGTGGGCGTGCAAAAAGAGCAGGCGAAGTAGAGGGACCACGCCCCCGCCACGCCCCCCTCCGTGCCGCGTCTCCCGGCACGCTCCCCCGCCACGGCTCCCCAGCGCCTCGCCACCGTGCCACCGCGGCTCCCCGCGCATTATTCAGGAGCATGCAAAAGATTGTGCCCCACAAGTTTTCGAAGATACCATTAATTATGCATGAAATCACGCTTACCTCCAAACGGTGGTCAAATAGAGACCAAGTTTATCTTGTATCAAGCACCGCGACGATGATTAATGGTACATTTGGAAATTGCTATTAGGGCGTTTGTTTTGAGGTTGCGAGGTGGCGCCGCGGGGGCGCAGGGGCGTGGCGTGGCACGGGAGGCGGCGCTGCGCTGCGAAAGAAGCTGCGAGAATGAAGAATGAATTGGTTTACTATACTTATCACGATGAGACACAGTGCATCAACCTGATGTCACTGCAGTCCCTCTGACCGGGAGGTCCTAGGTTCGAGTCCCGACGGCGGCAGGATTTTCGACACAAGCTCGTCAGCTAGGGCGAATTCCGTCGCTGTCTGGAGGAGAATTCTAGCGGCCAGCTGCTCCGATCGGTAGTTTTCCGTGGTTTCTCCGATCAACACCAGGCGAATGCTGGAGCAGTACCCTAACAAAAGGGCCACGGACCGCGCGCGATCTTTCCTTCCTCTTCCTTGTCCTACCCTCTCCTCTTACACACACACTTACACTAACATGCACTACACTACCACACATGCCGGGAGACCGGTCGGGAGCTTACAGCTTGTCCCGGCTGAGGCGGTGCCCCGCTGGTGGGAGATACTTGGTTGAGGGGAAAACCACGCTAGTCGACGGTACGTCGACGCCAGATCTCGCCATCCAGTGGGAAAAAGATCATCGCCACCTTCCGGGAAAATCACGCACTACTCTTACGGGACTAATGACCAAAGTAGTTGACGCGCCCGCAAACACGAATCAATCAATCAATGCTGAGACACCGTGTACACTGCTTCAGCTGTTTCCACATACGTGTGTCGCTTCTTTGACCCAGGCAATGGCCGCAAAAACTCTTAAAGACAATGTGCAATTTTTTGCCCTATTCGTGGAGGTTGTTTCCATAAATCGTACGATATGTCTTCTTTATTTCTGAAGAGAATAATTTATTCATCCTAAATTCAAATGTATCTACATTTATTAGGAAACAAAAAACAATGTCCGTGAATGAAATTTTACTACGTTAACAGAACAAGAGCAAGTTAGACAATTACTAATACATATTTACAGAAGCAGTGCTTTGAGTAATTAACAGCTTTTTCTCTCGCTTTCCATATACGATCGTCATCCACGAACAATTGCCGCGTTCTGTCGGAGGCAAGGAGATGCCGAGAATTAAAACCTACTGTTGTTAGGTATCTAGAATATATTGTTTTAAGCTTTTGCACTCGCATAGCTCTTATAATCATAGCTTAAAATTATATTAAAAAATTTGTTTACAATTGTTATTTATACTCCAAGAGCGCCATAAGAGTTCTGACATACGAGCATAGGACATTCCCGTTATGCAGGTTGCATGTATGTGAATGATGTCTAACAAAAGAAGTACGCTCAGGTTACTTGTCCCTCCACTTGGTACATCTAGTGCATTACAATATTAAGATTTTTCTTTCCTTGTTGTAACGCTTGTGTTTATCAGCTACATAAAACATTCCCGTAGACAACATAAAAGAGTCGGGTTAACGAGCCGATTCCGTTAACGGTGGCAGACTACACATCGCGGCTCGCTTACCGACGAAAGTAACAGCAATAAGTCAATTTTCTCAGACATGTGCGCGCAGGTCTGTGTGTGTGTGTGTAAGAGAGAGAGCGCGCACAAAATCCTTTCTTGGACGCTACAACGACTACCTCCTGTGTTCAGTTGCTGCCACTATACAGTGTGTCAGATATATAAAATTCAAGAGAAGGACATGGCTCTAGATAGTCCTATACCACATTGAGTTCTTTCTGAGCAATAAGAACATAAATGTTTCAATCCACTCGCAACAAAACTAGCAACAAATGCCATTTTAGTATAACGTCATTTGTTAAACCAACATTTTAACATTTTGTGTACAATGCAAATGTGATGTTCGATGCGGCGAGTCCTTTAGCAGGATAATTTAATTTCTACGAAAATGTGGCTTAGGATTCTCTCTAACCCAGCTTCTCCATTGCAGTTCAAAACGCGTTTCTTGCCCACACCACTTCGAGAGCTAGTAGATATCATTTTATGTAAGAATTCATGAACAGTGTTTATCTACCTGAGAAAAGGTAAACAATGAACAGGAATATAGTGAAGCTCCTGCAGCGTGGCGTGTCAAGTTCTGGTCATTCTTCAAAGTCTAGAATGACATGCGACGTCCACGCCTTTCTTCATTTAGACATTGATTGGATTTCAGCTGCCGCCGAGTTTTCTCCTTTGAGAGGTTTTGAACTCGCTGCGCCTTATGGTCTCTTCCACGACTGATGTGTTGAAGAGAACCTCTGGGAAACGTCGCGAGTAGCAGTGATTGTCGCAAGTAGCCGAAACGTGCCGAGCCGAGTAGCCGTGATTGCTATGGCAGTAGAGCCGTGGCGATTTCTACCGAAGGATCGTGGGTTCGAATCCCGCCTCGGCCACGCTTGTGTGTGTTTCCCGATTGTGTGCTTTGTCTATGTGTAATATTCTTGCATGTCCCCTGTGGTTGGTGTCAGGAAAATCCAGCGGTAAAATCTCCGACAAATTCGTATAAAAATGGAGTGTGTGAAAATGAATAAAAAATTAGCTCTCCTCCATATGCGCCGACCCCGTAGAAACGGGAGAAGCCGGGATATAAAAAGGAAAAGAAGTAAAAAATATAGTGTACGTTTTGTATTGCTAGAACCTCAGAAATGCATTGCGTGTGTTGGTTCGTACCGCTTGATGGTGGGACGTTGGTGGCGCGGAGCAGGACACTGCAGCAATTCGGCGACGACAACCGACGAATTGCCGGCACAGGGGGAGAGTCAACAAAGCCCTCGTATGTTACACAGTTTCTACTGCTGATTACTTCCTAGAATTTGCCCGTCCCGTTGGCGGCAGTGCTATACACCGAGACTAGCTTCTCGTCCAAATGAATCAAAAAAAGAGCCAAGGAAAGCATCGTCATTTTCTCTTTAGTAGCATCCTTCGTCTGCCAGATTAAACATTATCTTTGATCAGAGAAAGGTAGACATTGTGTGGGGTATGGCAGCGTGTTTGTTGTGCAATGCACTTGACTGTACACTTCAGTATGTGCTTCATTGATATCGCCGCGTCGCAAATTGAACGTTGAATCCGTTATTCTATCAACTTCCAACGCCTAACTGTTTTTCACTAACGGATTTATTTATTTATTTATTTACGTCAAAACAGGTAAAAACTGCGTGTGACGAGCTATGGGGGAGAAGTGAATTTTGTGCACGTTTTCATAATTCTGTGGTCTCTATCCTAAACCATATTCTAGTCGAATTTTGAATACAGAAAAGAGAGGTTTTTTTCGAGTTTTGTTGACAAAATATTCGCTCCTATAAAATAAAATATATTTTCAAAGGTAAATTAGCTATAAATTCCTGCCCTGAACCCTCATGTTCTTCACGAAAGAATAATACTTATTGCCACGATAATATGAAAAACGATAATTTGAATAACTATATTTCCCACTGAAATTCAGAAGACGTGCACAAATAATGAAGTTACATTTATGTCCAGAAGCAAAACAAGGGACCATCTCAGCATTTGCTCAAGGATCAGGGAAACTGGATGAAAAACCTGATCGAGATGGGGGCCATCAACCCAGAAACTGTGGGTACAATACTTGTTACAGGTTCTTTAGAATTATACACTCCAAATGATAAATAATTACGTTAACTATGATTGTTAAAATTAATGGTACTTTCCTTTTTGATGCTCGGTATAGTCTCGAATTGTATAGAAACAGTTATGCAGCAGAAACGATTTTACTTGGGACTTAAACTTTCTATTGAATTTAATCGTTTAATGTCTTCTGGCAAAGTGTTGTAGAGTAATGTACATGAATTGTATGTGAATTTTTGGTACTGAGCTGTTGATACTGCCACCTGGTGAATATGATTACTACGTCGTGTGTTATACTTATAGACATCGGCGTTTGCTGAAAATATATTCCCGCCCTTAAGTAAGTCATTTTTGACAAAAACTACTGATTCGTAAATCAGAAGACAAGGTAATGGTAAAATTCCTATATTAATAAAGAGTGACTTACAAGAATCACGTGGGTTGGATTGCTTATAATTCGTACAATTCTTTTTTGTAATCTGAATGTCTGTAAGCTATAAGATGTGTTTCCCCAGAATATTATGCCATATCTCAGGCGGGAATGAACATTGGCAAAATATACACAACGAGCCGTATGAAGGCTGACGGTATTTGAAAGAATTCTGAACACGTAGCATAATGAACTTAATTTTGTGTTCAATTCATTTAAGTGGGCATTCCATTTGAGGTTTGACTGAATTGATAGACCTAAATATTTTGTTACTTTCAACATCAGTCAATGGCACACCGTTAATTTTCAATGGAGTACCGAATTTTTGATTTGAAATGGAAAACTGCATTGAAACAGTTTTCTTTTCATTTACTATTAATTTGTTATTAGGGAATCAATTTAAAACATCTGATATTGTACTATTTACGGTTTCTTTGTTGCAAAGAATAGTTGTATCATCCGCAAAGAGAACTGTTCTTCCGTTTCGAATCGCAAGGGCATGTCATTTACGTACAATAGGAAGAGAATAGGACCTAAAATCGATCCTTGCGGAACTCCACGTGCAATTGGCAAAGAACCGGAAAGGTGTGTACATAAATTTCCATCATTCCAGTAAGATATTTCTACTCTCTGAGATCGTTGTTTAAGGTACGAACATAGCCAATCTAGAGAAATAGCACGGATTCCATATGAAGTAATTTTGAAAGTAAAATGTTATGATCAATGACGTCAAAAGCTTTTGAAAGATCTAAAAATATTCCAATAGTTACTTCGTTTTGATCCAATGGTGATGCAACATCTTTAAGAAAAGAAAAAATGGCTGTTTCCCTAGATTTTTATTTCCGGAATCCACGTTGCCAATTTGAAAACGCGTCGTGTTTATTGAGAAAGATTTCCATTCGCACATAAAAATGTCTCTCTAATATTTTTGAAAAAACTGCCAAAAGAGAAATTGGCTGATAATTTTGAATTTCATTTTTGTTGCCTTTTTTGAAGAGCGGCTTAATCTTAGCTGTTTTAAGAATATCTGGAAAAATTCCGGTGCATAAGGATGCATTAAATATGTGAGTTAACGGGTGTATAATGGCTGGCGCACACGTCTTTAACAAACAATCCGGAAATTCATCTAAACCGGCCGAATATTTATTTTTTAACTCACCGATTATCTTGAGAATTTCATTGGAAGAGGTTTCGGAAACGAACATTGTGTCTAAGATCTTTAGGAAAACGGTAGATGTTGAATTTTGTGGCTGAAAACCCTTAGTGAGATCGACAGCAATTCTCGAAAAGTATTGGTTAAAGAGACTAGCCACTGTTGCCGGATCGTTCACATCTCTATCGTTATCTTTGAAAACATTCTCTACAAGGTTTCTAGTTGGTTTGGTCGCATTTTCTACTATATCCCACATTGATTTTGTTTTGTTATTTGAGTCCAAAATATCCTGATCGTTTTTCATGTTTTTAGCCTGCCTAATGACTTTTCATAACAATGATTTGTATTTTTGAATGTAGAGGAGAAAATCTTGAGATACTGTATGATGCTTAGAAATGAAAGAAAGAACTCGTTTGTTTTTACATGATGTTCTAATCCTCTGTATTATCCAAGAATTGCTTTTCCGTGAAATATTTAATTGTCTTTTCTGAAGAGGAAAGCAAGTGTTAAAATGAAATGAAAGCGTTGAAAAAAAAAGAATAATATTTATCGTTTGTATCAATAGTATTATAAACCGCGTCCCATTACTCCTGCAGCAAGTAATCAATGAATAATTTTATTTTACTTGTAGAAAACACTCTACTCATACGTGTATTATTTATTGTCATTGTTCGCATTTCCTATAATGGTTAGAATTTGTGCATCGTGGTCACTGTATTCTAAATCTTTTGTTTCAATTTCATGTCGAGTAGTGGTTTTGGTAATTATAATTTGATCTATTGCCTTCTTTGAATTTACTGTGATCCGTGTAGGTACTTTTATTGTAATATTTAAGTTGAAGGAATTAATTAAATTAAGAAACTGCTTGTTCTGCCCACTGCACTTCTCTTCACTGCTCTTCTGCACTTCTTGCCATAGCTCGTCACACACAGTTTTTAACTGTTTTTGACGTAAATAAATAAATAAGTAATAGCCACTACACTACCAACAGCGACTAAAACAGATTTTCCAATTCGAAGCTGACAATGAGTTTTCTTTGCCTGCCTAGTACTCACTGTCCCCTTTAATCATTGACACGTCCACCGTGCGAACAGCTCAACAAATGCAAACAAACACACGTTGCGCAACCTAGACCACCAAGGAACTCACCTAGATCACATTTCCACTGAACTCACAAAAATATTAGCAGATAGGCATAGGTGACAAATCTCATCTTTGTTCGGTAAAAAACTCTCCCCCAATTTTTGTCACTGTGCGTTTAAACCTAAAGGGAGATTTGTCGACGTGGCCAGTCAGTAGGACACTCACAAAACCTCTCATGAAAGGGATCAGAATCATCTTTAAGGAGAGCAAAAGTCAATAATTTGGGTCGTCACTGAACACCTGACCAACATGTTGACCAACTACAACGTCCTGCCCAAAACACGAACATTATAGTCTAGACTCTGCCCTTCTGGTACAAGAAACGAACATTGCGCAAAGAAATTAGACATGCAGACAATTGATACTGCATTTGAAAGAGACAAATGTTAAACAATTTGAACTAAACATTTTCTCAGAAATACATTTCATTAGACATGGTCTTCACCGGAACCTTACCGGAAGACGCACGCGGTCGCGAGCTTGCAAATCGCAGTAAGACCAATAAGGAAGCACAAACAAAATGTGCTATCTTATTGGTTTTCAATTGTTTCTATAATGAGCAGTTATTAAATGGCGATGGTGTCCTTCATAGGCGGTGTATACTCAAGCTGCAATGATTGTTTGACTGTTGAGATAATTCCGGCGTCTTTGAAAGGCCCTCCAGTCTGAGTGCGAAAGATTCTAATTAAAATGCTCGCTCCAGGGCCGCTGGGTCCCCGAGTGCCTGTCCACGCCAAAGTTCTAACTGCTCCTGGAAAAGCCATTAATCGAAGGAGTGATGGATAATTTGGGAAGCTTTATGAAACAAGTTTGAAAAGCGATGCCAGGAACTGAAGTATCTCTGCAAGAAAATGAAGAGAGAAACATCGAGTTAATTATTCTCGCGCGCATTTAAACGTATCAGATATGACGATAACGGTGACCTAGATAGTGATCTCGTGTCAAGGAGAATTAAAATATGCGCTCAAGGTGACTAGAAATATTCCTTGTTTCTTGGCTATTGTATTCCGACGTAAACAAGCACTTAAAGCATTTGTCATCCCAAATAATCCAATAGGTAAGTCTGCAAATTTCAACATATGAATGGAAGTTGAAATCCTATACTTCATACAAAATTCGTTTTGCTTCGAACAGGCATGCGCAGGCGGACATGATAACAGCATTGTTCTTCTAGCGTGAGATTCGAATTTGGTATCCAGGAACCACATTGAAGAATAATGTAAATCGAGAGTTTGGAAACTACAATTGTCTATTGCCTCAAATAACTGCATATTAGATAGATATTATTTCCGCAGGTAAGTTTATGCAACTTGGTGGAGGAACACTAAAATTTACATATTATAATTAGGAATTAAATGCAATGTAACTTAAAATTATTTGAAGACAATAACAATAATAAAATAACAATCATAACAATAAAGGCATTAATAACAATAACCGCATTAATTCATAATAATCATTAATTCAATAACAATAACCGCATTATGGCGGTCCTGTACAGATAGTTTAGACTAACAAATATACGACAGTAACAAATATACGATATTAACAATGTGTTGTTTTGGCATATTTACTGAAGATTATTTTTTTTAATTTTACGTAATACACCAGAATGCCATCACATTGTTTTTAAAGTGACTTAATGACTTAGTCGTTAGGAGTCTTAAAATCAGATCAAAATATCGGTGTTTTTTCGGTAAAGTTTCGTCAAATTAATACATCTGTATTCTGGTATCCAAACTTCACACGTATTAACCCATACAACTAATGATCTTTATGTGCTACGAGTGTGAGTGCTAGACTATTTCGGCCCCTGGAAAAAATTGAAATTGAAGACTCCACTTCACACAATTTTACAACTTAGAAACTAGTGGTGCTAAAACAGCACATACCTTCTCGCCCGTATTGTCACGCAAAAGTACGTGAAAAGTACTCAAATTTTCGAAAAATTGTACATGACCTTATTTCAAAATCTATCTTGAAGGAACATATTTCATTAAGGAAAAAATCGCAATCTTTAATATTTTAGTTGTAAGAAGACTCCTAAAAGGTTTGAGCTTTTGCAGTTTTCGAAGAATCAGAGATTTCAAAGAACATGATACCTGCACCATTCTCTTAAACGACCTTCACACTATCCAACAACAACATTTAATCAAAAAGCGATGGAGCCATTTGTTTGAAAATTTGAAAAATGCCCCAGAGGATTCATGGAAAAGAGCCCCAAAATTAAAATATCGGTTTAAAATTCAATCAACCACGACTTCGTCCAAATCGATTGGGGAATATCTATTTTGAAGAAAATCTGCTGAAGGTTTTAGCCGCTAGCGTTGTTCACAGACTTTCAGAAAGATATATGGACGGACGTTTTGCTATCATGCGATTTTTCGGTATCACGGACCCACAATACATGGATTGTTGCTACATCATGTGATAGAGAATTTTTCTTCTAAATTTAGCATCTGGATTTATCTACTTTTTCGTTACCGGGACCCTGTAAAAAAGAGTTTTTCTACTGAAAATTTTCCGTTTTCTCGCGCAGCATTACGTAACTTTCTCTCTACTCTGTAGCGAGAAAGTAAAGGCGTAAAGTGCATACATGGCGAGAGTATCAATAACCAGAAAAGCTCGTCACACACAGTTTTTAACTGTTTTTGACGTAAATAAATAAATAAATAAAATTCACGCAGAATTTGCTTATGATACAATAATCAACGAGCCAAATGAAAATCACCAAAAAACCATGCCAACAGCGTACTATAGAACATGAAATGTCTTGTCAGTCTGAATTGAGAGTGATTGGTGGGTAGTGGGCGTCGTGACGGCCCTTCCTCAGGCCGCCACGAAGGGAGGGGCGGCCGCTGATTTCCCTCCGGCTGGAGGGGCGCTACTTGCACAGTGCGGCTCGGCTTCCTAGTGGCATGCTTGATTCTTGATTAACTGTTAGTGATTCCAGGCGCGTCAACTGTTTTTTTCATCGGGAAATGGCGGTGATCTTCCCCAGATGAATGGCGAGATACGACACCAACATACTGTCTGCTATCTTGATTTTTCCCAACCAGATATCTCCCATCAGCTCTAAGCTCCAGGCCGGTCTCCCGACATGTGTGGTAGTGTAGTGCATGTTAGTGTAAGTGTGTGTGTAAGAGGAGAGGATAGGACAAGGAAGAGGAAGGAAAGATCACGCATGGTCCGTGGTCCGTTCGTTAGCGTGCTGCTCCGGCATTTGCCTGGAGTTGATGAGAGAAAGCACAGAAAACTATCGATAGAATTCTTCTCCCAGCGACTGAAATTCGATCTACCTGACAAGCTAGTGTCAAAAATCTTGCCACCGTGGCGACTCGGAACCTAAGACTTCCCGGTCAGAGGCACTGCAGGACGTCAGGAAATACTTCTTTATTTTTTAGATAATATAGTTGAAGTCCCTGGGGGGCATTTCAAACTATCCTCCAAAACACCTCCGAAGTTTTTCGACCTCGATGTGTAACTACTGTCGAACATCCGTCGGTACCCGAACTCGCGGACCTCCCGGTCAGTGACGATGCAGAGAAAGCTCGGATGAAGCCTCTGAACTATCGTAACCTTTGCAAAGTGCAGTTAAATATAGTAAACGACTCATTACCATTACAGTGTTTTAATTTTTTATTATTACAAATATTCACTTATTTAAATGCGAACAGTAAACATAATTTAGGACCTCCTGTTTTATTAACAAACCCAGCAAATTAAATAATTGAAAAGTTGATAAAATGTTAGTAGAAAATTGTAGCATTGTCTGAATTTAAAGATCTGAAAAAGCGTTACTTCATTGTTAGTCTGTGGTACATTCGTAGTTCATAATCAATGGAGTATTAAGTTGTATATTTGAAACGGAAAACTGCATTGGAACTGTTTTCCCTTGGTTTACTATTAATTTGTTATTATGGAACCAATGTGAAACAACTCATACTGTGCAATTTACAGCCTCTTTTCTGCAAAGAATATTCGTATCATCAGGGGAGAACACTGTCTTTCCGTTTCGAATCGCCGAGAGCATGTCGTTTACTTGTAGTAGAATGAAAATAGGGCCTGAGATTGGATGAACCGGATGCGCAATTGGCTATGATTCGGTAAAGCAAAAGGTAGTGTAGAAAAGGGAAGCGGAGTATAGAGTAGTTAGTTACATATGACGTTAATACACTGAAAAATTTGTTTACCGTAGACATTAATATTTAGAGTATTGTTAATCATAGTTTATTATTTTTATCATTCTTATTGTGCAATACTTTTTTTGAATATCCATTATGTATTATTCTTATTGAGTAGATAGGAAATCACGTGTTTTGTTTAAAATAACATTATAGCCTGCCCAAAGCATGTAACATTATTGCTATTGCGTGTTATTATTTTTGCTGTTATTAACGGGTGATATAATAATGTATACACTTTCATTGTAAGAAAAATTGTGTTGGGTCACCAGGTTTGAGAAAACCTATTTAGAGATATATATCTCAATCGATTAGATTTTAAATATATGAGGAATCGAAGAAATTCCATTCGTGTCACAATCTGAACTTCTCTACTGAATTTACGTGGCAATTATTTGTCATAACTTTAAATCATATTCCTCTTGTGCGCGTAAAACCGACGTCCTTTAAATGGTCTCTCATAATACGGCGCGAAAGAGGCTGAAACAAGAGAAAAGGAAGAGCGAAGAGCAGGGGCCACGCGTTAAGAAAGGGGGAGGGGCCTTTGGTAAGGCGGAGGCCGGGCCGGTGGGGCTTCCCAGAAAGGACTGCGAAGAGGCCCGGCCGAGCGTTGCCGCTGAGCAGCGGGCAGCGTGGGCAGTGGAGCGGCGCAGCGGGGCGTGGCCACCAGGCCGCTACGAGGACTTGTCTTGAAGGCCGACGCGTTTAATTATGCATGCGATATTCATAATGTCGCAGAAATGAAGCCGGGCGCGTGCAGCTTGCCCCACTGCCCGCCCCCCCCCCCCGCCATCCGTGCCTTGCTCCGCTCCGCGCCGCTCGAAACCACCACTAAATTTCAGGAGCACAAGCCTCTCCAAAAAACCTGTTCGCCAGCGCCGGCGAGCGTCGTAGGAGCGAGGGGGGCGGCGGGGGGATCGGGTGCGAGTGGTGCGAGCGCGGCCGGACGCCTTCTTCTGGGCTGTGGTCAGCATTCGTGGCTGGCATTTTCTATCACTTCAAAAAGCAGTCAAAAACTGCACTGTGTGCTCAAGTGCAATCTGTGCGGCTCCAATGCGGCTCGTGAAGTGATGGCGCGAGGTCCAATTTTAGACGATTGCACTGAAATAGTTCAATTTTTCCAAGGAAGGTTCTTATAGTAGAGATTTTAGGCGATAATCTAAATTAAAATAAGTTACAGAGTTACAGTCATTTGAAAAGCGTCTGTTTCTATGGTTTAAAAGTAAAATTGGCTATATTCGAACTAATGTGGCACACCCAGTGAAATATTGTTCGACATATTTAAACTGTCAAAAAAGGAAGACTAATAATGTCCTGATGCATATTTATGCGTTTCTGTTCCCTATCCAACTCTCACACATTTCAACATTGCCAGAGTCTTGGAAATAGAGGTGGCAATGTTTGACCCCTTCAGGGCAACTTTGCCACTTTGCTTGCTTTTAAAAAAGTAATAAGATCTTTCAAATTATGGAAGCTGTGACTTCAATATTTGGAAGAAACATTGTACTTTTGTGAAGGATTAAATTGTCAATATAATTATTGTGAAGATTGATGCAACAAAGGAAAATTCATTATGTTCAATTCTTGTGTTTATAACATTGATACCTCACCACATCTGTGAGAAATCGGCTCACAATGAGCACCAATGACATAAATGATTTCGGCATACACCGAATCTCCTCAAACAAGACCTGTTGGCGAGCAATCACGAGTTCAAGACAGGCACATTAATTTTGACCTTCGGCGCGAATAAGCCGATTTGGGCCCATGTGCCGTCAAAACTTTGCTTGCCAACTGCGGCAAGACTTCCACAGCAGAAAATGTTTTCAACAACAGAATAAAAAACATTTCAATTCGAATAGAAGAGAACATGGTTAGCCTCAACAAACGGCCAGGCGAAAAAATACTGAGGAAAGAAAAATCTCAATATTAGTCACACTGTGGTGGATTTAAACGATACACCCATAGCAACAATAGAACATTAAAAAATACAATTAGCTCAAAGGGAATCAAAAGCACCAATGTGCATAACAGACATAATTATGTGCAAACCAAATCCATAAGACTTATAAGTAATTAAATTACAATTATCCAGGACTGAACCTTCTATAATAAGTCCAGTTTAGCAGCTCCAGAAAAACAAAGGAAAAACAAACAACCAACGACCAGCTTGTTTAATTACACTTTATAACACTAGTCATGGGCATGACTAAAGAACCTTATGTTAAACATACCAAAGACTAGTAAATCTTATGTGAAACATAACAGTACGGGACCTCGCGATATTCGAGCTGTTTTTTTCTCCCGAATAGAGAGCTCTAGAGCACATTCCCGAAATGCAAATAAAATGCCCGATTAACAGAAAAGGCCGTCTTGGGCTCTTCCTCCCATGGCAACCTTTGATAGTTTCGTTCGAAATTGCCGAGGTGGTGCCCACAGGAATTCGCAATGCAGCGGTGATAACAGCAAAATGTGAGGCCATTTTTTGTTATTTAACTTTAATTATTAATAAATAATTTTTCACGTTCTCCGCTGGAGGATGAAAAACTACAAAACTGTATATTTAAATTTTCTTTTTATTTACAACTTTCATATTAGAAATTTTCAACAAATGAAAATATGTTAAATCAGTTTAAAGGGTTGAGATAATAGTTAATATTATAACTCTAAATGAAAACAAATATGATTATTATAAACTGAAGAAGGATGAAGAGAAAGGAGGTAGAGGAGGAAGAGGAAAAAGGAGGAAGGTGATTGGGGGGAGGGATGAGGAGGGGAAAGGAGGATGGTGAAAGGATGCATGGAGAAGGGGGAGGAAATTGAAAAAGAGGAGTCAAAGGGAGGAGTAGGCGGAGGAAGAAGGGAAATTAAGGAGGGGAGGAGGAGCACGGATGAGGAAAGAGAAGGAGAAAGATAATAGAAGACAAAAAGAAAAGGGAATAACAAGGAGGATGAGAAGACAAATAAGACGTGGTCATTTGGTTTTCAAGCACAGTTTTGCTTCAGTGGGTCTACACAATATTAAAACAATCCTTAAATGGCTGTTATGTCAATGCTGGGAGCTTTTATTTCACTCACACTTCCTTGCCGTTGCAGCAGCACAGGCTAGCTATTTTAGAAGACATGCACTCACAAACATAAAACGGTCGTAAACGGGAATATAAACTAGTTTTCTCTTAATGTTACAACTTGCAGCAAGGGCGGGGGCGTCGTGCAGACGCGCTCCGATGGCGCTCAGGCCCCAACGACCAAAGAAGCAAGGAACGCGTCGGACCGCCGCTTCACAATTCCCATTAGCAGAAAACTTAAAATCGAACTAAAGTCAACTTAAAAATATTCTCTTATTAACGTCTATACTGTAAGCGGTGTTAAGTATTTTTCTTCGCTGCGAAATTTATTGAAATAAAAAAGTTGCAATTAATCTATTCAGAAGCAAACTTTTCTGTTTATAATTTTTTATTATTTTACGTCAAAAACAGTTAAAACCCGCGTGTAACGTGCTGCGGGGAGAAGTGCACGTTTTCTATATTCTGTGCACGTTTTCTTCAATCTGGGTCCCCTACGATCCCTCCCATCCTAATTTAAATACAAGTAGAATTCTGTATACAGAAAGAATTCAGACCTTTTTTTGGCAAGAATTGATAAAAAATATTCGTTCCGGTGTAATAAACTATTTGCAAGGGCAAATCAGGTATAGAGTTACGCTGTTCTCCCTCATCATGCCTTTCGTGAAGGAATGGGACTTCCTGCCGCGTCAAATGGAGAACGATAATTTGAAGAACCATATTTGCCACTGGTCTCTATAAGACGTGCACAGATAGTAAAGTTACACTTATTTCGAGAACCAAAACAAGGGCATCTCAGCATTTGCTCAAAGGATCAGGGAACTGGTGCGGGTCATTGAGCCAGAAGCACAGGTACAATACTTGTTACAGGTTATTTAGACTTATACAGTCCAAATGGTAAAGAGTACATTAAATATCATTGTTTAAATTAAAATTACTTTTCTTTTTGATGCTTGGTATAATCTCCAACTTTATAGAAACAGTTGTGCACCATTTTAATAGTTAAATGTCTTCTGGCAATCTGCTGTAAATAATGTGCATGTGTTCTGTGGGAATTGTTTGTAGTGAGCTGTTGATACCGATTCCTGTTGAATACCTGATCAATTTTTGAGTCAGAAAAAGATCTAATATATTTTATTTCATTTCATTTCTATTATTTTTTATTATTCAGTGTATGGAAAGCCATTTTTATCGATTTAGAAAAATTATCAAAAAAACACACTTTTCATAAAATGGTGAAGGCGTTCAGATTTGAAGTTTTTTTTTTGTTTTACACGGAGCGTATCCAATCCGTTTAAAGAGCTTATCCAATCTGTTTAAGATACTAATTCATCTTGTCTCTACTACATAAATTAAACGGAAAAATATAAGCTTACGGGGAAGTTCAGTCAAGATTTTCGAGAAACACTTTACTAAATAGTTCTTAGCAGCTAGTAAAAAGGGAGTAGTTCGTCCCACGTCTGACGATGTGGCCTTTTCATTTTCATCACTCTATTTGCCTAGTCATTTTCATACAGCAAAAGTTTCTGAGATTTTTTTGCGCAAAACAATTGGTTTCCTATTTACGGAGGTTCCAACGCACACGTGTTTTATTGCACATCGCCATAATATACCGCGAGTAGAGAGTACTTCTGTTTAATAACAGTTTGCGAGAACGAGGAGAATTTACTTTAATACATGTGACGAACAACGAAATCAAAACTGTATTAAATCGTAGCATCACAAGCGCATGCTTCATAAAATACATGAAGAGCTTAAATATTCATACGGGAGCTTACTGGGCACAGCGCACGCGTCACAACGCTCGTTGTCAGATCTGGCGGAGCGCAGCGCGGGAGGGCGGGGCTTCCAATTCACCTTCTTGTCAATACATTACCAGCGCCGTTTTTTCTGGGCGAAAGAGATCGGGCCGTGAGTGTGTTTTTCCTGCTTTATTTTCTCCCTGGACGGTGTTTTGACTGGTATTGCGATTCTGTGTACTTGAAAACTATGCCACCGTTGAGACTGTTAAGTCATCTGTATTGGACTTGTCATTGGCTCCTGAATGATATTGAACTGAAAATGATACTGAATCATCACGTGATTTTATTATGACAGATCGCTATGGATTACATAATAGTCTTGCATTTACCTTTCTCACTACCCCTTTCTTATGATAACATTCAATGATTTCCATGACATTACAGAACGTAGTTTCTCTGCGTTGTGATTTTTGAAGATGCTCCAAATTTGTGAGCCATCAGCCTGGTCTCTTTTTTAGGATGACCATAATTGTACATATGTATACCCCAGAAAAACATTACATTATAAAATACATGAATGGAAGTCAGACAGTTTTTCATGAAGACTCACTGCATAATTTCGGACGATCTGTTCATTAGCATTCCATGGTGCCGATAATAAGCAAGTTTATTAATATCCACATGTTGTTGAGAAAACTTTCTAATTAAAATTCACCGAATTTCATCCCGACTATGAATAGCGCTTCCGCCT
>JAHLJT010008446.1:288915274-289013887 GCA_031308135.1 Acheta domesticus | reverse complement strand
ATCATACGAACATGAACGTAATTTACCATTCAAGACATTTTTGCACAAAGCCAGCGCTAGTAAAGTGGGAGGGGGGTTACAACCCTGAATTCCAAAATCCAAATTTTCGGGTTGGAACCCCGCGGGGTGGGGGCATTCGAGAGTCGGGCAACGCTTGCAACGCCGAGGCCCGGTGGCTCGGGGCGTGAAGAGGACCCGAGATTAAACTTGCGGGGCAATTCCCCTAATCAGATTCAGTATCCTTTCATTGTACGGAAATGACTGCTAAATGAAGTATGCTACGCTATGTGAACAGAACCCTTCCAAATTCAGTGAGTATACATCGCTTGATGTAGTGCATTGTCGAAAAACATGCATAATATTCTGGGTCAACACCTCGTACTCTAAGAAGATATTTAGATTGCAGAAACAAGTTTGACAAGTAATAAATTCTGAGTTGTCACGTAATTTTTGTAGACTTTTTTTCATGCTATTTGAAATATTACTGGCGCGACATAGCGTAGCACCGCCTTTCATTTACGAAGCAGTAGTTTCTGCAAACATGTTTTACTCAGTGGAATGCAAATATTCTTCTGCAATGCAATCCACATAATTTCCGAATCAACAGCACGTCACAAAAAATCCACACTCAACTGTGATATTTATGTTTACAGTCAACATTAAAAACGCAAACTTTGCTTCTTTTCAAAAGAGCAATATACTTTATCTGCCGAATTGATTTCATAGCGTTAGAGATTTTTCTGAGTAAAATGACAGTAACAGGCTAAATGTATTACAAGAGTGAAACAATTGGAAACAACTATGAAATGTTAATTTCTTTTCTATCTAAAGCAATTAATTTCCTGTGTTGCTGCTCCTACCGATAAGTATTGTAAATAACTGCTGGCGCAATGAGTTCTGTTTCGATCCGTTTTTGTCTATTACCCCTCTGATCTATTAAGAAAATGAGAAGGCTCCTTGCTCTATTTCTGGGCATTGTGTAAGGCGGCTTGCGTAAGATGTCCCCTTCGAATATCTTCTGAACCGATGCAAATATTGAGTTGCTGTATTCACTAAAACAGAAGTATGCAAGGGCACATACGTTTGTGTGTACTGAACTACAGCTCTTTCAAATTTAACAGGTATTGACATAACTCTGTTTTTGTTGGAATCCTATAGATTTCTTTAGTCCACGATGGCGAGCCTGCACAGAGGAGTTCATACATGCATATTACCTACGTCATCAATTCTTTGAGAGTTTTTACGACCTCTTTGCCACTATCGCGGAAAAACGCAGCGTTTCCCTTCCAGCCACTTCCGTGTGCCCCTCCCCCTTGCAGCCAACGGCGTCGCGCGTTCGCCGAGACAGTGCCACTGCCCCAAGACACAACTTTGCGCACCGCCGCTGCAACATGTTGTTACCTCACGTCTCTTCTATCATTCCTTGGGATTCTCTTGTCATCTATTCCTTACTTCGGCGTTTTCATAGACACACGACTAAATTGGCACAATCACATCTCATTCAAAGTAAATGAAGCCAATAGAAGACCAGCTCTTGCATGGACGATTCTCAATCGCAACTCCTCTTTAAAAATACATTCCAGTTAACTATGTATACACAAATCTATTCTTCGCCTAATAACGTACTCATGCCATGTATGGATTTCAGCCCCCCAATCACACTAAATAAATAAAAAATCTTTCAAAATAAAATGTTAAGAATAACACAAAATGCTCCTTGGTTTGTCTCCAATAAGACACTCCACAACAACTGTGCAATAGAACCAATTACATTTTTCATTAGAAAACTGGCACGTAATTACTGCAATAATTTAAATCGCGTACAAGGAACAGTAACTTACGAAATAGGAACAGATCAACCACCACAATCCCGCCTAAGATACACTCCTATTTCACGTTTTCGTTCGTAATCTCTCTCTGACATTACGTACGGTTAGACTGTTATTTCCCCGTCTCACCTACCGTATTCTTTTCTGAACTCATGTCATCGCCTTCTAACGATCGTTTCGAGAATTATCTCTCAATAACTTCGGTTGATTCTTTTGGCCAATAAAACCAATATGAGGGAGGTGACAACAAGTTACCCCCTTCACACTTGCTAGTAGAAAATTATTCGGTGAATCAACAGAAGAAACTCGCGGCTGAACACTGTACTGTCTGTCATTGTAAAACTAAATTCAATTAACAAAGTAAACTCCCGTTACGGCGGCTGTGGACAACATCAAATGACGTGCCAAAAATAAACTATATTTTACAAAAAAATGCCTTTGAAATATTAACAAATGAAGTGTCATTTGTTTGGTATCAATGAGTGTCAGAAGCCTCGTGACTGAACAGACCATAATCGAATTCATGAAAACAAATTGGTAGTTATTTTTAGGCATTTAAATCCTGCGTGGCTGCAACTGTATTACACCGTAATAAATCAACTTGACAGCAAGTGCAAAAATTATGTTCGTCTAAAAAAGGCACGTCAAACCGCGCCCACCCGAGCTACTTGCCCGCCTGGAGAGCCCCATGCTCCTACGGTCACTGACAACTTCCCTTGTCCCCCCACTCATGTCCCTTTAAAATCCAGAGAGGTGTGTACATGCGTAAGCTGAAGCGACGATAGGCGATCAAAATCGGCTTCATACGGAAATGTATTTGCCAGATTTATTGCATCAAATAGCCGAAATTATATTTTTATATTCTTCACTACTTACCGGCACCCAGCGCCCGTCCCCAGCGCCCGTCTCGCCTTCAATGAAAATTGCCATTTATGACAAGGTTTTACTCTTCTTTAATATTATTAACCCTTAACTGGTATCATGGATTTTGTTTACGTAAACGGTATTGTCGGGTCAGCGGAGACCCAGAAATTAATTTTGTAATTTGGCATATTAATTCTTACTTGATGAAACTAGAAATCGATATACATCTTAAAACAACTTCCCTCAAGGATTGTAACTGAAAGACTTCTTCAATTAAATTCATTTTGTGTGTCTAAAGTATCATATCTCTGAATTCGTATATATTTACATGGGTTAGATGAGATCAATTTGAAAAGGGATTCAATTTTCAAAATACTAGAAATGTTTCATTGGTATGGATCAAAATGAAGAGCTAACACTTGTATAAACATAATAGGGAGAGAAAAACACAAGAATGCTACTTAATTCATAAAATTTTCAAGCATGCAAAAGTAGTATACAGCAAATGTTTAATTTTTTGTCTGTTTATAATTAGCCAAATTATTATGCAGTTATGGACTGGATGTAATTTATTCAGACTCTATGCACTCATTACAATACACTTTTACTAAACTGTGGGTTTTGCAAACAATTTTACTGCACTGACAGAAGACTTATATTTATTGTCCTTTGATGACGGACAAAGAGAGCAGTGCTTCCGTTTCTTCGGCTCGTCACCCTCATCATTTTCACTGCCTGAATCATGATTACTGTCTATTGTTGAAGCGTCACTGAGATCACTATCTACATCTGCAAGCCAAGAATTTGTACAGAATGTTCTTCATATTCCATTGTTGAGAAAACAGACTTTGATTTTCACACTATAACACTATAATTAAAAAAAAGACTAACGTCAACGGTATCGTCGGGTCTCCACTGACCCGGAACACACACTGCGAGGACAAATCAACTTCCTTTCATGAGTTCTAAATCACCACTGCCCATAGGTAGAGAGTGTAGGGATTAGGTGGCAGCACAGGCAAATTGCGGCAAAATTGCAAGGTTTAAACAAAAAAAGAAATTCTTCAGGGTCAAATGTGACCCGACGATACCAGTTAAGGGTTAAAGTAATATTTCAGTTATTCAATAAGTAAACCGAAATATTGAGAAAATTAAAAAAATGTACTTTGGACGGCGATGGATGGCTGTTGGCAAAAGTATCTGGCAAGGCAGAAAAACTAGGCCAGACCAAAGAAATTAGAAAAGTAAGTAGTACGAGAAAAATCTGTGCCATTCTCTTACACCACCAGTTACTGATACGTTTCTTTTTGCTTTTGCTTTTTTGTTATTTAAGGTCACATCTACATCATTAACGATTGCAATTGGGTGCATGTTAGTGTAAGTGCGTGTGTAAGAGGAGAGGATGGGACGAGGAAGAGGAAGGAAAGATCGCGCGTGGTCCGTTTGTTAGAGTACTGCTCCGGCATTCGCCTGGTGTTGATCTGAGAAACCACGGAAAACTACCGATCAGAGCAGCCGGCCGCTAGAATTCTCCTCCAGACAACGACTGAATTCGACCTAGCTGACAAGCTAGTATCGAAAAATCCTGCCGCTGTCGGGACTTGAACCTAGAACCTCCCGGTCAGAGGGACTGCAGTGACATCAGGTTGATGCACTGAGCGATATCTCCTGCTCACTTACCTGGATCGAGGCGACCATCGTTACAAAGGAAATATGAAAAAAGTTGAACGATGCAACGTGTTCTCTTATGGAGGGAATTAACAAAGCGAATTATGGAACACAAATATGAAAGAGGTAACTAGTAAATAAAATCTGAATCATTACAGTTAGGTAAAAAAATCAGGCATGTACCATTGACATTAATCTGTTCTAGCGATCGATCATTAGAACCCTTTCAACGCCCTTTGTGCATAAGTATCGTTCTTTAATAAATTTGTAATTGTGTTATACAAACAATAGAATATGTAACTCATTTATTTGTTGCTTTGTAGCATTCTGTCACACTTAGAAACTCTCTCGTAACGTCTCTTATATTTAAAACATGTACTTAAGCAAGAAAGCATAACATTACAAACTAGTTGCATAACATAATATTATACTCATTCTGTTGAACTTTAGTATTCAGCGTTTGGTACTTGGTACTTAAGTGCTTCTTGGCTAAGTTATAATCACTGGTTCTTTGAGTCCGTTTGGTCGACCCTTTTGTTATCTTGTAAGCTATTATGCTAACAATAAACATGTTGCAAGTTGCGTTGTGTCTAAGTACTAATTGAAGCAAATTGTGTACCCAGTTACTCAGAAACATCGTTTTCAGAATGCTAAGTAATAGTTGTTACTTATCATTTGGTAATGCTTTTTGCCTAATTCCGGCTGAGACCATGGCTGTAATGAATGCACTGCTTCCAAGCTTCAGAGCGATAGCCTTGGAGAGCTTATGGTGCATTTTCGTGGTGTCCCGCGTCGGATCTCATAGCAATTATTTCCATCCCGCAGGGACCACATGGCAGAATTTTAACGGTCAGCGTCAACGTAAGAGTACTACATTTCTGAAAAATATTGCTTTGTAACATAGGGAAATATGCATGTGTCTCAACTTGTTTTTCCACACTCGTCACCACAGGCTAAGGAAATACAGGTATGCAGGGCTCCATTTAAAAAAGAATATCGAAGTTGCTATTTATTAAATTAAAATGAGCAAAGTATATTACACGTCATTTCATCCAAACCTCGCATGCGCTCATTTTAAACTCTACTACGATTTTTTTAAATTTTCACAGTGTAGTGACGTAGCTCCTCATTGGAGTCTGCCTTCCCTCTCTTTTTTCTCACGTGACCTGGACAGGCCACTTCAAAAATATGGAAGTATAGGGAAAACGGTATTTCAGTATCTGCAACAGTTCAAGGAATATTCGAAGGGAACGACTTAAGGGACCAACCCGAAAGTGACTTATGAATGACTTCACAATCTTCCCGCCTTTTCTTGCGTGAGATGCGGTGCGAGAGAAGTGGATGTTTATGAAGTGAGATGTACCGTCAAATCAGATGTGTAGGTCGTGCGCAAACATATCGATTGTCTTGAACGGGTGCGAAATGTTTTGAATCAAATTCTGCGAACAACGCTCCTTGCTACCTTTGTCATTTCGTTAAGCATACTAAGTGGGGAGAGGAAGGTATTCCGCAAGTCCAGAAAACTTGTGCAATTGTACTTCACTCCATGTCCCGTACAATATAGGCTGTTTCTTTGAGGAAATTACAAAATAAACATGATTCTCAAAGACAACTCCTTCATCTGATCTATATGTAATGAAGCGCACGTAAAGGAGGCTTTTCGCGCAATGCTTTCCTGTCGGCCGCTTCCTTTGCTGCTCGTCTTGTGTTCCCCTCGCGCTGCCCCCCTCCGCCGCCCCCTCCGCCACCCCCTCCGCCGCCCATGCTCCGGAAAGCCCCTTCGGCGTCGAGGACGCTGCCTGCGTATTACTTGGGATCCGCCGCTGACTGGAACTCGCTGAAACACGAGATTGTCGCGTTCCCCATCAGCTTACGCGCCTCGCCCCCGCCCCCGCCCCGCCCGCGGCGCGTGGCGTCGAGTTGCTGCGCTGAATGGCGCTGGCGGATCGCGGAAGGCGCGCTGCGAAGCCGGCGCCCTCCAATAAATTGCTGCTTTGCGAGTTTGCGAAGCGCGCGGCGAAGGACGGCTGCAGAGGAGAAAGACGGGAGGGAGAGGAGGAGGGCGCTGGCAGGTGGCGGAGAGGGGAGCTGTGGCTCGTATTAGGTCGCATCAACGCCGTTCCGTTATTTCTCAGTAGATTTATTCAGAGTCGCCCCCACCGCCTTTTCTGTCTCAGGGCATCAACGTGACTTTAACAGGGAGAGATGGCTCAGTGCATCAACCTAATGTCACTGCAGTCCCTCTGACCGGGAGGTCGTAGGTTCCACTCCCGACGGCAGCAGGACTTTCGACACTAGCTTGTCAGCTAGGTCGATTTCAGTCTCTGTCTGGAGGACAATTCTAGCGGCCGGCTGCTCTGATCGGTAGTTTTCCGTGCTTTCTCCGATCAACACCAGGAGAATGCCGGAGCAGTTCCCTAACAAACGGACCGCGCGCGATCTTTCCTTCCTCTTCCTTGTCCTATCCTCACCCGTTACACACTTACACTAACATACACTACACTACCACACATGCCGGGAGACCGGTCGGGAGCTTACAGCTTGTCCCGGCTGGGGCGGTGCCCCGCTGGTGGGAGATACCTGGTTGAGTGGAAAACCCCGCTAGTCGACGGTAGGTCGGCGCCTCTCGAGAAAAACACGCACTATACTTACTGGAATAATGACCTAAGTACTTAACGCGCCCGGAAAAACGAATCAATCAATCAATCTACCGATGGCTCTGCGGCTCTCTGACCGGGAGGGATGAGGGTTCGAGTCCCGATGGTGGAAAGATTTTCGAGACTATCCAAATAGCTAGGTCGAATTGGCAGCAAGCAAATGGCGGACCATTGCCCACACAAACGGACGGCGTCTTTTTCTTCATACTTCGGGGTTAACAATCATGCAGTTCATTTCCGGAACGAATGACCATGTCAGATGATGCACCCGGGAGCTAATCATTCAGAGACGCAGGCAGGATTTTCCTCGTGGAGAGAGGGGTCTACAGGTACCAGTGGCCTGCCGACTTATTAAATTATTTCCACACTTTGATTTAGATATCAGTGGTGTGTGATATTTCTTGCAGTGACTTGTGAGTTACATATTTTTAAAACGTTTGCTTCTATGAATTTGAAAATTGATTTCTAATGTATTGTTACCAGTTGAAACCCCTTTAGAAAAGCAGTGTAATGCTTGTCCTCTAATTCGTAGGATGATTAAATGCGGAGCGGTTTAGGAGCGAAGTCCTTCTTTGTGAGACGTTCCCCTGCAGCACTTGCTTTGGAAGCTCGTCTTGCATGTCCTCTGCCCCGCCCCCGCTCCCGCCCTTGACGAACGTCCAATGCAAGCTGTGGGAGGTGACAAAGCTGTGCGGAGGGTGAGCGATGCGCGGCGGAGGAGGGGGGAGGGGCGTCGGATGAAATCGGCTGTGGTTGGGGGAAGAGAAGCGCGAGATGGGCTGGGGAGGCGGGGACGGCGTGGGACGGGGAGCGGGGCGGGGCGGCGCGGGGCGGGGCGAGGTGTGGAGAGGCCGCCCGCTGGCCTTGTGGGTAAATATTTGAGTTCCTTGAGAAGGGCGCCGCCGAGGAGCCTTAATGGAATCCTGGCGGGCGGCGAATGAGGCCGGAGGCTCCTTGGGCGACATCTGTTTGCCGCCGCGATCTGCGTCGCGACTGCGCCGCCGACTGCGACTGCTTTAGCGCCCCCCTTCCCCCACCCCTCCCCTCCCCCCTCCACGCACTCCTTCCCCTCACTCCTCTCGGAGGGATTTTTAATGCGCGTCGCTTGACTTACGCCGGCTCGCCTGCTTTTGCGGCAAACGTTTTCGTGGAAGCAAAAGTTGGGGAAATTGCAAAGTGTATCAGTTTCTCTGAAAGTTTGATTTTAGGGAAGCCAATAATAAAAGAATGAAAGTTAAAATATTACCAAATTACTCTGCATTTTGGCCTCGTTTTGTCAATATTCTTAAAACTGAATAAACCAAACGTCATCATCCATGTTTGCTCTGTACTGTCTGTAGTTAGATTTTGGGGTTCTTACACATAACCCTTCTTTATAAATAATACGCCAAAAGAGTGATAATGTCACGGAAAGGTGATGAATTGCACTTTCAATATAAAAAAGCCTCTAACGGCCTGTTTCATCACCATTACTTAAAATTTTAAGTTCGTCTTAAGAATTTTTAGGTAGACTTCGGCGACATTTCCATTTCACCGTAATCTTTAAGGCGAACATAAACGATAGGTTCGAGTCAAATTTAAGCAAACCTCTCAGCTGCACTTATGCATTTTATGTCTTGCTTTACGGCCCAAAAACAGTCCCAATAGAGAGCGTATTTGGACAGTGGAATGTTGCTTTTGATAAATATTGCTACTTCAATTGTGAAAACGAAAGCTTTGAGAAATCTTCTCGTAGGTCTACGTGGATACGGGAATGGTCTGAATATTTTGAAGGGTTCAATGAAAGTTCCCCGATTTCACCTATGAAAGATGAGAACACTACATGTTTTGGGACTAATTGAAGGAAGTGTCTGTAGTGAAAGAGAGAGAGCGTGGGAGCTGACGGAATTAGTAGCTCCACTGGTGGAGCTGAATTTAATAATAATAATAATTATTATTATTATTATTATGCAGTTTATTTTAATGTTTATTTTCTTTATCATAAGGACAAATACACAGGTTATACAAGACCAAAGCGTATTTATCGACGTCTTTTTGTCACGAATTCATATCTATCCTACTCCCATAAACTTTCGAGTTATTCCTGCTGTTGAGATAACCACAGCCTTTTGCATTGTCTTATAAATATTCACATTGATATTCAGGTCTTTTAAACTTTGGAACAGTGTCTTGGGAATTACTGCGGTGCTAGAGATGACAATGGGAATAATTCTCACGAGGTCCATATGCCACTGTTTCTTAATACTTTCAACCAGCGGAGCATATTTTGAGATCTTCTCGACATACTTCTCTTGAAGGTTTTTTGTGTTCGGTATGGCTATGTCGATCAAGTAGACTTGCCTATTCGTCTTGTCTACTAGAACCAAATCAGGCCGGTTGTGAATGGCTGTCTGGTCTGTGAGAATTGTCCTGTCCCAATAAAGTCGGCATTCATCATTTTCAAGAACATTATTAGGTACGTATTTATAGTAGGGTACCTTGCATTCTATAAGCTGGTGTTGGTAAGCCAGTTCTTGATGCAGGATCTTTCCAACTACATCATGGCGTTGTTTATAATCAGTTCCCGAGAAATGAGTGCATCCAGATGTAATATGGTGGATGTTTTCCTGTGCCTGGCATCCATACCGACATCTGTCATCTTGTACCCCAGGATCTCTTACGATTGCTTTCAGATAACTTCTGGTGGGTATGACTTGATCTTGTATTGCAAGCATAGTGCCTTCCGTCTCTGGGAACATCTGACCTGCTATCAGCCAGTAGTTCGACGCTTTCATGTCGACGTGATCTTGACTAATTGCATACAGATGCTTTCCATGCAGAGGCTTGCCCATCCACGTTTCCAGTTTTTGCTGTTCTGTATAAATATTTCCGTTGTAATCTAGACGACTTAACTTCAACGGTGTACATCCGTCCGCTAAACAGACGGCACGATGTAGTGTAGATGTTTCTGCTTCCTTGTGAAAGAATTCTCGTAGAGATTTTATATGTTGGGACTGTTGGTTGCCTATGTCCACTACACCTCGACCACCCAAATGTCGTGGCAACGTTATTCTTTCGACTGCTGATTTTGGATGATGCTTGCGTTCTTTAGTCATCAATGTGCGCAGTTTTCTTTCGAGGCCTTCGATTTCCGTTGTACTCCATTTTATAACCCCAAAAGAGTACCCGAGGACAGGGACAGCATATGTGTTGATTGCTTTGATTATATTCCTGCTATTGAGTGATGTCTTCAGAACTTGTCTGATTCTTCCTGCAAACTCTGTTGACAGTTCATTTTTAACCGTTGCATGATCAACACATCTAGCTTGTTTGACACCTAAGTACTTATAGGTCTCATCTGCAAGCATTTGCCTTTATAAGCTGTCTATTTTTTAGCTGGAATCCATGATCTTGAATTTTACCTCTCACTATTTTTATTGTCCGACATTTGTCCATTCCAAATTCCATACATACATCCCTCGAGAATGTTTCAACAATTCGCAGGAGGTGTTCTAGTTGCATATTTGTTGCAGCGTACAGCTTCAAGTCATCCATGTACGAAAGATGGTTTAATCGGTATGCTTCTTGAGTCCCATTCTTGATGGCATAGCCGTATCCAGTTGAATTCAGGATATTGGATAGCGGGTTCATTGCCAAGACAAACCATAGCGGACTCAGAGAGTCACCTTGAAATATACCTCGCTGAATAGCAATCTCATCCGTTTCTATAGTTTCGTTTGGGGTATTCAGAATCATTCTTGTGCACCACATTGACATAACATGAGACAGAAAGTTGACGATTTTTGTGTCTATTTTGTCTATTTTAAGGACCTGCAATAGCCAGCTGTGTGGTACAGAGTCAAACGCCTTCTTATAATCAATGTAAGCCATATATATATTTCGATGGTTCTTATATGCTTGGCCACACACAACTGAGTCAATTATTAACTGTTCTTTACAGCCCTTTGATCCTCTGCTGCAGCCTTTTTGCTGAGGCGCAATGATGTTATTTTGTTCGCAATGACGAAACATTTTGTGAGCTAAACACGATGATATAATTTTGTATAGCGTAGGCAGACAGGTTATTGGCCGATATTTTGTCGGGTCGTGTGTATTGAATGCATCTTTAGGTAACAAGTAAGTGATACCATGAGTGAGAAAACCAGGTATTTTTTTTGGATCATCTAAGGCATCGTTGATAAGTTGACTCAATTTTCCATGTACGCATGTCAATCTCTTATACCAAAAGTTTTGAATCCTATCTGGTCCTGGTGACTTCCAATTCATTAATTTTCCAACAGCATCCTTAACATCAATGGCTGTGAATGACACATTTTCCATTTGCGGTAGTTGTTCCGACTTTTGTTGCTCTCCTTTCAGCCAGCTTGCCTCTGAATTATAGAGTTTGGCATCTGAGAGCTGTCTCTCCCAAAAGTCTTGAACACTTTGTAAGGTTGGATACCTGGGGTTAATTGAGCTTTTTGTCTGTCTCATTGTTCGGTAAAAGGTTTTTTCCGACTTATTAAACAAGCAATTATCAGTTTTTCGCTTGTTACTCAGTTTGTATCGTCTCAGGCGAGACGAAAATACAGATAGTTTCTGTTTCATTGTATCGAGACACTCACAAGGAGAGCTGTTGGGTCCTTCTCGTTGCGTGTGGGTACCATGCCTCTGCATTATCTTCTTCACTTTTTTTGTCAATTTTCTAGATCTTACCCCTTTTACGTATTCAACCAATTGAGCAATGTCCTGCCTCAAATATTTGATTTTATTATTCAGCCGTCTTTCCCACTTTGGAATGAAATTCGGGTTTTTTCTTGATGGCCTTTGTTCACAATTAAAGTCTATTCCAACAGCTCTCACGATCGTCACTGCACCACAGTATACAATCAAGTGAAGTTGCTCAATACTACGGCAATTACTAATGTATGCTGGGAGAATCTTAGTGTTCATCAAGTCAATTATTTTCGCCAGTTTTTTGGAGGTATTGACTTTAGGTATCTTTGGACGTCTGATTGGGTTTGTATCTTCAAATTCTGTAATAGCAGTGCTCATTAATGTTTCGAGATTGTCTTCCGTTCGTTCTTCTTCCTTTCGACAAGCGTTCTCTTTCTCTACTGCCTCCACAAACTGTTGGGCTCCTTCACTGTTTGTTTCATCATCTGTCGCTTGGCTCTCTGGCTGCGCCATAAATTCCTCTGTAGTAGTACTGATAACTTTCTTTAGTTCTTCCCTGATTGCATCAATTCTAGCTGTTGGTATCAAGTTGTTTTTTAAGATACTACGATATTGACCTGCAATATGTTGTTCGCTCGTATTCATATTTGGGTAGATAGATATGAATTCCCTATACAGTTTTTGCCTGTATCCCATTCGCATGGTTTCTAGGCAAGTGACTTTGAAGTAACAGCGCATCAAATCTTCATTCATAATTCTTGACCATTGTAAGCGCTTCTTTGATTGTCCTGTAGCAATGGTTGCCAGCTGGGGCACCGGCAAAACATCAACTTCAGGGGTAGCTGGGAGGTGTTGGGGGCTACTCTCACTTCTATATTCAGCAATAGCTTCTTGAGAGACCGGCGCTTGCTGATCCAACAACCGGCCATTGGCGGTCTGCTCACTGTCATGCCCAGCGCCAACTCCAGGCATGCCCTGGCGCTCCCCAGGCAGCGACTCTTTTTCCGAGGCCTTCCGACTTCTTAGACGTCTCTCCATCCTTGGTTTTCTGTTCGGAGTGTCCTTCTCCTAGCATTTTAACCCTGCTGCCAGGGACCCTTGGCATCCACCCTCCCCCGGGTCAGGTGAAGGCTGGGAGTAGGTTTAAGGAAGGAAGAATGAGTAGAATTACTTAAGACAGGTACCAGGGGCCTCGGAGCTACTCAGTCCACCCGTTGGCTCCTGGGGAGAAGGGAAGGGTTGAATGACACGAAAGGAATAGTTCGGGTCAGGAGTTAGTCGCCTCTTACGACAGGGGGGAATTACCCGTGGTGCTATTCTACTAAAACCCCCGGACACCACACGGGGTTTAATTATTAATATTATTATTATTAATATTATTATTATTAATATTATTATTATTAATATTATTATTATTAATATTATTATTATTAATATTATTATTATTAATATTATTATTATTAATATTATTATTATTAATATTATTATTATTAATATTATTATTATTAATATTATTATGCCTATTGATATGGCGAAGCTGGGGCCATCACGCCCACTTTTCCGCCTAATCATGTCAGATATTTACAAATTAGTCAATATAATATACCTATAAAAGGAAATGTAGGATAGTACATGAGTAGTAAGTAGATAGTCGAAGATAGCATCATTTAAAGCAACTTATAAAAGATATCAGAGGTTAAACAGATACAAAATGTTACAAAATGTACTTGAAAAAAAATTTAATTCAGAGACGTATATTGAAAACAAAATTTGAATTGAATAACAGTATGTGCTCCACATGTCTCCGCGCTACGCGACAGCTTGGTATTCAACCCGAGCGGCTGTACTCTATTAATACAGAAACACGCCATCTGACCCGCTGCTTGATCCTGAAGGAAAACCATCTAGTTGGGGAAAACCCGCCAGGTAGGCTGCGTCCTAATACAAAGGTAAACTAAGCTAAAATGAAGTGAGAGGTCCTTGGAATGTTTTCCTCAGCTGCTGTCCATGCTGCACGGGGTTGTCTTGCTTAACTCCGCCTCTGCTCCTACGGATGAAATACAGTTCTGGCTGTATCCAACAATTCCCAAGGAAGTAAATTTTCAACAAAAATACATTAATATTATTACTAAAACATATTAATCATTTCTTAATACTCCTGAGGTAAAACTGTCATAGGTAAATTGGTAACCGATAATCTGCAGTTATTTCAATTGTAAAATATATTCTACTTTGTAAGAAAACGATTCAGGTGTGGATTTTTAAAAGATGTTTATGAGGAGCAGTTTTAATGTTTTAACGCAATTTATTCCACTCTCGGGCTACAGTAATTGCGAACGATTTATTGTAGTAGCTAGTTTTACATTTTGGGAAACAGAGTAACTGGGATTTCTGAAATATATAGAATTTAAGGTGTAGGAAATAATTTGTTAAATATGACGCACAAGAGTGAAAAATGTTCACATGTCCCGTGAGCTACGTCTGACCAAATCCCGAATCTTGAAAGAACCTGAAACGTTTGATCATCGCCAAAATGATGTAGGTAAATTAGTGAGATGTGCAATATGTCCAAGGCGAAGTGATCGTAAAACATAAGTTACCTGTGCTCACTGCAAGGTGCCCATCTATCAGTGTACGGTTCGTATTAGCGGAAATTGCAGTGAATGAAAGACAGCGAAGTGACTCAAAATTGAGCTTGTGTTGTATTGGTCATAAATATGATTAATTGATCCTCCATCAGATTCTGGTCCTAAAAGACAATTTTATCAGTTGGTCCATCATTTAATATACAGAAAATGTTTCAAATAACAGTTTATATATTAAAAACATAAGTTCCACACAACGTTTCGGAAACAGCTGGTTTTCATCATCAGGCGCCAAGTAAATAAATATAATATATAAAACAATGGAAAGGTACAAACCAAAGAATTACAATTTGACTTGTGTATATTAATTTTTCGTAATTCTTCGGTTTTGTACCTTTTCATTGTTTTATATATTACGAGTATATTTATTTACTTATCACCTGATGATGGAAACCAGCTGTTTCCGAAACGTTGCGTGGAACTTGTATTCTTTTTAATATATTAACTGTTATTTGAAACATTTTCTGTCTTTTAAATGATAGACCAACTGATTGATATATATTCAAAATATAGACAGAGATGGAAAATATTAACTAATCCGTTACTGCTGATGCCATTTTTTGTCTCGCTACGGGTGATGTGCGGACTACACATACCCCAACACAAAAACTTGCTTAAAAGTGTTCAAATAACAAAAACGTCTGTCTTGGCGATATGAACAAGACATTGTATGTATTATCATTGGGATGAATACAAATATAATTAAACAAGAAACACAGTTCTTTATCAAATAAAAATTATTTTAATGTCCACATGAATCATAATAAAGGACTCCTCTAACTCTATTTGTATCAATACGCAGAATAATAAAATTGTCTTTTAGGACCGGAATCTGATGGAGGATCAATTAATCATATTTATGACCAATACAACACAACCTCAATTTTGAGTCACTTCGCTGTCTTTCATTCACTGCAATTTCCGCTAATACGAACCGTACACTGATAGATGGGCACCTTGCTGTGAGCACAGGTAACTTATGTTTTGCGATCACTTCGCAACGGATTAAATGTAGTAACGGATTAAATTTTTCAAAAGTGCCCCTTTCCCTCGAAGAAAAGTGAAAGCGGCGTAGGCTTTGCTCCCTTGTGGGCCAACCCGCCTCCGAGGGAGGGCCCGGGGCCAGGCGAGGTGCGACAGCGTGCACCGGCCCCGAGGCCGGGCGCCGCGCCCCGGCTGCCACCTCGGCCGCAGGGCTCGCCAGGGCGGACGGCCCCGCTCCCCCGCCACGCCCCCGCGCCGGTCCCTCGACCGCCATGCTAATCCCAACGCCACCCCTCCGTTGTACCCAAGCGCCCGCCCCCGCCGCTCTGGTTGACCACAATGCTACGTCCGCCGCCTCCCCATTGTAGGCGCCACCGCCGCCCCCTCCGCCCCTCGCCCTGTTGCCACTGCCCGGCCGCCCTCGGCGCCCCCGCCACCGCCCCCGCTGGCGCAGCGGCGAGGCTTCGATGGCGCTGGCGCGGCGCCAACAGCTGCACCGAGTTCATCATTCAGCTGCGCGCGCCAATCAAATCCAGCTGGCTCCCCGCCAGTGCACGTTCCGCCACCCTCAGCCCTGCCGCTCCGGTGCCCCGCCCCGCCGCGGCCGCCCGCTGTCCCCGCCCCGGCGCCCAGCGGCACAGCCCCTCTCGCATCCCGCTCAGCGGAGCGCACCACCGAACCCTCTGCAGTCGTCGACTTGTCACTATCTTACGACCATCAATATTGTTACATTGAAGGATGTGGAATGTTCTAGAGCAGTCACATCTTGTGTACTATTACACCAAGCCAGTAAATACAACGATTTGCCCTTGGTTGACTGTTTAGTGTCTATTTGTAGCTTATAAAATATATGAAATTTTGAGCTAATCAAAATTATCCCATATTTCGTAGTCATAATACTCTCATTGTATATATTTGTGTAC
This sequence comes from Acheta domesticus, assembly GCA_031308135.1. Lineage (NCBI taxonomy): Eukaryota > Metazoa > Arthropoda > Insecta > Orthoptera > Gryllidae > Acheta > Acheta domesticus. Next base: position 288,997,661 of record JAHLJT010008446.1, on the reverse strand, counting down.
CTTCCCTCACAGGCCACAAAGGACGAGAATCAACTTGACGTGAAAATGTTGTGGCTTCAGTGGAGGAACGCTGCAGCTTAGTTCTACATTCCGACAGTCCATCTCTGCCTGTGGAGCAGCGCATTTGATTTCGGCCGTGGGGGGTGCGGGTGGCAGGGGGCTTCTCGACTCTGCCCCTGCACGGGCGGTCGGAGGGTGCGCCCCCTCCCCCTCCACGCCTCGCGCTCGCCACGCGGCGTGTCCCCCGGAGCGTTTTTAGAAAGCCCGACACGACTACTTACGCGCGGCGTCCCTTATCGGCTTCGGGGGCGGGGAGGGGGAAGGGTTGCGGGGGGGGATTCCGGCGCCAGCGCCGTCGGGATGACCTCATCGCATTCTGCGCGCAGATGCACTTGGACAGCGTGCGGGGCCCGCTCGGTCGATGCTCGCCCGGGAGGGGATCGACCAGCCGCCATTCGCGCTCATCAGCGCTCGTCTTTGGGAGATGGAAAGAAAGCTGGTTTAGTTATAACCGCCCTGGAGGTTTGATTTTTTCATGATGTTCTTTGGCTTCAGCGCCTGTGCACGTCGCTCTTACAAATGGCGAATGTTCCTTTTTTATCGGAGAATTCACGGATATTAAGCTTTCTTGAGTTATTTAAAAATAAAATATTAGCTTTTCTAGGCGTTCAGGACAGCTATAGTAAGACAAAGAAGACCACATTATTTGTTTTGTTACTTACCGAGATTTCCACCCTTTATTTCAGATCTTCGCATCAGAAGTGTAGAAGCATGAAGTTGTGTAATAAGCATGTATTTAACACGTTTTCGCACATAGATATGTTGATAATATAATTTTGTGTATACCATTATTAATAATACAATATTATTGATAACAATTCAAATCACATCACGTCACATCAAAATCACATCTTTTGAACCCAGACTACAATTCACTTTTGAAGCAGAATCCTCACGAAGGAAAAGTTCTTAAATCTTAGTGTGTAAATTGAAATAATAATAATAACAACAACAACAACAACAATATCCACTCCACCTAGAGGGTACACAACCTTGCAGTTGGTGCTGGAGCTAGATACCCCCATGAGCCTGAGAGCTACGTCAGTGGTAGCCTATCTACTGGTAGGGCTTCCCTGGCTGAACAGGTTGAAAGTGAGGGGTCCGACGAAGAAGTACTCCATTTTGAGGAGAGTGGAAAGTAAGTAGAGAGGGAAGGGTCATGAACCTTTGGAATTCCTGTTATCGGCCCATAGAGGGTACAGGAGAGAAACTGGGTTGGCACACCAGGCCACTGATTAGAGTGGAGGCCCGAACCCTGCATTAGCCAGCGAAGGAGGTTGCCTTCAGCAGTCAGTGAAAATCCCCTGGGGTTTAGTAATGTCGACTGGTGATCGGAGGGACCCCTTGCTGGGCCCTGCGGGGGGATGCCCCGAGGCCACTATGGGTCGCAGTAACGGATGGCAGGAAACAACCCAAGGGTTAAGTGTGATCTGTGAACTCGAATTTGCTACCTGCGAATCTTCACTTGAAACCAATGAGCAAAATGGATAGAACAAGCAATGTAATGAACCTTAACGTGCCTTGTTCTACCAATGTCCCATACCTGCTCAGAAACCGAGCTAATGTCACCTTGTCGACATCTGACCATCCCACGGATGTTAGTCCCAGGGACCCAGAGCCGGCAGTAGCTCGAAGCCATCGTCAGAGATGGGATGAATTAAAGGAGGTGATGTGGTGCTTTTACTATGCAAAAGCGAAAAATGGGGGCTCAGAAATAGAAGTTTTTAAGGTGTGGAGAGAGCGTAACCCAGATATGAGACCTACCCTAGACACAAAGAAGCTTGCCTGTCAACGACGATATATACTCAGCAGTGGCATATTCACAGCAGAACAACTTGCAGACATCCAGAGAAACGCGGAGTATGTTGCTCGATCGAACTATCCATATGACGAACATTTAGAACCATCTAATATCCCTGAAAACGATGATCCTTTTGAAAGTTCATCTGTTCCAAATGAAACAACCGTCAGTAGTGAAAATTCATCTGGCCATGAGGCACACGATAAGGACATGATGCGAGACCTCCTCCGACGCGACATAGAACGAGTTGGTCACTTCCATTCGAATCTCGTGCACCGTTGAGGAGAATTTACGAAAATGCTAAAGCTAAGAGAGTGATAGAAACAGCGAATTCTGTCTTAAATGAGGTTGTACAGACGTCAAATAGAGATCTAGATATTACTGAAATCAATCACATCGTATATGCAACTGGATATCTAGTATCTCAGATAATCTTCGGGCCAGCCAAGAACACCGATGGCCGACAGTCAGACAGAGTAAACAGCTCAGTACCTCCATGGGCGAAAAGAATTATGAGAAGCATAGCCGACACACAACGTGAAATATCACTCCTAGCCGAGGCACCTTTTAAATCAAATCACTCTTCTAAAGTTTAACAAAAGATACTCCTTGTTAAACAAAAATATGTAATTGAAAATAATACAAGGCTAATGGTACTGAAAAGCCAAAAGAGAAAATCCAAGCATGGGCTCAACGAATTACACGGTACAAACGTAGAGAAGATTTCCGTGTACAAAACCGGTTGTTTGGAACAGACGCGAAGAGATTCTATCGCAGTCTGATTCAGAAACCTAATTGAAATGCTGCCCCTCCTTCAAAAGATGACGTCGAAACATTTTGGGCAGGAATCTGGGAGGAAACCAGTTCCTACAACAAAGATGCATCTTGGATTCAATCTGAAGTTGATGCTGCAGATGAACTTGTGGAAACAGTGGAAGATGTTCACGAATTCTCGGAAGAGGACCTCTTCCAAGCAATTAAGAACATGGGAAACTGGAAATCACCCGGGATTGATAAGATCCAGATTTATTGGATTAAGAAATTAACATTACATTCTCATCTAGCGAAGGCTGTTAGTAAAATTTTAGAAAACCTTAAGGAAATCCCCAAATGGCTCACTCGCGGCATCTCGTATTTGCCACCTAAAGAGGGAGACAGCTTTTATGGCGAAAAATTACAATGTACTGCACTACAATGTACTGCAGTACATTAAATTTAATGTACCGTGTATGTTAAAGCGATTTTAATGTGTTTATGCATTAAATTTAATGTTAAAATTAAAATCAATGTAGATTTAATGTAGGACTACATTAAACGTGATATACCTTGTAAATGAAACCGATATTAATGTCTTGTAAATTAAATTTAATTTTGAAATTAAAATCAGTGTAGGGTTTAGAAATATTTTCTTCCGTTATTTGAACTTACATATAATAAATTAAAAATCTATTTTCAAGATGTATACAAAAAATATAAATGTTTAAAATACGTATTTACATTCAAAGTGGTACCAAATAAAATTGTAAAAATGTTTATAATAAAATTGTAGCGATGTACATAGTACGCCATTTCTTTAGTTAACATTTTTTTTCAAATTCTCTGGAAATATTTAATTTTTTTCAAAGTATTGTCATTGTAACAATGTCAGAATTTAGTACTCTTTGCGACTACGAAACGTATTTCCGAGTGTAAACGCGTCCAAAACAGGTGAAGAAGTAAAGACAATATTCATCGTTCTGTAGAGTTATACCCCGGCAGGACAGAAAGCTCCCTTCGAATGTGCATGCGCGAGAAGGGGTGACTCCCACCATCAACCGCTCACTTCCCCTGAAAATATCGCTCTGTCACTCGCTCTGCGCGCCAGGCGGCGTGGCCGGTCGAGGGGAGGGGGGGTGAACGCAAAGACAGTCTGTGCACAAACACTCACTCTTAATATGTTAAGATTCAGTAAAAGAAACATATGTATAGAAAGCCCCTGGTCCTCAGTCCTGTCCCTTTCGTTTTGAGTGCTGTGCAGCGTGGCGTCTCTTAGCGTAGGCCTAATTTCAAGTGAGGTTCGCAGGCGTAATATTGTGTGTATTTGTTTCTAACACTAGGACAACCGTTTGCAGGTAATATAACCTGAACGTCAAGCTTCCTCTTTACCATCCCGATCTCAATTCCATCGAATTAGTTTGGAGTTCCATTAAGAATCATGTTACGAAAGAAAACATCGGTACCCATCTACGAGTTAAAGAGAATGTATGCGGAATATTATTTTCTAAATATTTCCCAAATCACTGGAAGAAGTGTTGTGAACACGTTAAGAAATCGAAGAAGAATATGACGACGAAAGCAAAAGTGGACAAATTATCGTTTTATTTTGCGGGACAGATCCTCTGAGGACGACAGTGACGTCAGAGCGAAGGCTGCAGTGACATTGATGTCTTATAGCTCCTCCTCGCTGGGGGAGGGCGACGAATCGCGTGCGCGCAGTAGGTCCAGATACTCTGGCACAGTAGCGGCGGTGGGAAAAGCCCGCGTAACTAAGCACCTCCCAAAAGGGAGATTTCAAACTTGTCCCCCTATAACACATATTTAATATGCATTACGTCTAAAGAAATATGTTCCGTAGACGTAAAGAATATATTATACATATCATAGCGGGCAATACATCAGGTCTAAGAACCTGCTGAAGTAATTGCATGTCGCAATAGCTCAGTGGTTAGAGCACCTGCGCATAAACCAGAACTCCCGGGTTCGAATTCCGGTCGGGGTGACTATTCGTTGAACAAATTTAAGTATTAAATTACATTTGTTACTGAGTACCAAGATAAGAACTTAGTATTCTTTGCATCTGCGGGAAATATTTCCGAGCGTAAACGCGTCCAATAAGGTGACAATTGCATAAATCCCAACGAGCAGTTCCTCAGGCCTAAGAACATGTTCAAAGAATTGATTGTCTCGATAGGATAGTGGTTAGAGCAAGTGGTCGTAAACCAGGAGAGACGGGTTTGAATCCCGGTCGTGGTGACAATTATTTACACAAATTTTAAATATTGCAGAGCGAATTTGCAGGGAGTATTATAAAAGAGTGAGACTCGTCCTGCAGTCCGTTCTGAACTCCAGGAATAAAATATCAGCAATAGGTAGTTTGGCGGTGCCTGTAGCCGAATACAACTTCGGACTAGTGGACTGGACTGAGCAAGAAATTCGCACCATGGATCAAAAAATCAGAAAACTGCTTACAATGTATTATGTTGACCGCCCTCGAGGTGATGTACATTGACTTTATGTGTCACATAAGGAAGGAGGAAGAGGCCTCAGACAAATTGACGCCACCTGGCACAACGCAATAGTCGGGATGGGAAAATATGTAGTCAGCCATCAAGATGACCCTGTAATGAGGCAGCTCATGAAATCTGAACGAAGAATGGGAAACAGAGGCATTGTAAGTGTAGCAAGAAGCATTGCATTCCAGACTAAGCAAGACACGCAGAATAACACAGACACTGGACTTCTAATGCTACATAACATGAAATATGAATCAAAAAATATTAAAGAAATCGTGGAAGTACAAACCATTTCATGGAGAGTAGAAAGAATGGCCAAGGCGCATATCAACAAAGATAAATCATGAATGTGCCATAGAAGGGAAAGAATGAAGCCAGAATTGGAAGCAATTTTAATAGATGCGGAATATCAGGAGTTGGAAAACACAATGATAAAGTGGTTCTCAATATAGAATCGATTTTTTTAAAACCCCGTAAGTCACCCTCATTTGCATTTTCACTTTTTGTCAGGAAAGAGGACAAAATCATAGATTCATATGTAAATCCCATTAATCAGATGAATAGAATGGCCGTGTGGCCACTGCGAAGTTTTTTTTTTTTTTTGGTTTTGAAATTGTCCAAGTCTTTGACTTGCGGAGTATGCATGAATGTATAGAATGTGTATGATATCATTGAAAGAGACATTCGTCAAAGTGATGTTCAATATGGAAATATTCGTATGTACTATCATAGAAACACACATTTCAAGCAACTGTTTCTGGCTTATTAAACATGTTTTACGTATGTGCACATTGTCATTTTACATATTTTAATCAATGTGTCAAATTACAGACAAAGTGGTATGCCTCTTCATTTACATGCTTAGGTAGGAATTTCGTGTTTCGTCTTTAAAATTCCGTAAGTCATAAACTTTTAAATAAGTCCAGCGGCTATTGTACTACTGATGGAAGTAAATTGCATATCTCCAAGGCATTCTCAATTACAATTTATGCATCAGAAATTAAAAACAGAGAAAAGTTCACTATGTTGTTAATTATTCGTTGTTCCGATTGAATTAACCGATTCAATTTCCCAACATTATAAAAGCCGCATTTGCCGGGAACAAGTAGAAACCATTGATCATATTGTCCAATTCTAGCAAAAACCGAAAACTTGAAAATACACGTCAGGATGTGTAGTTACCTCCACTGGCAGATGTGTACCTCCCTCGAAGTTCCAAACACATGCCCCAAGTGGTACGAACACTCCCCAAATCCGATGACTATTGGACTTTGTACAATACTGTACGACAAAAGAATTCCAACTGATCGCACGATAGCGGCGAACAAAGCGGATATTGTTATCCGGGATGCGGAGAAAAAACATGTCTATTTGTAGGTGTTGCTGTGCCGTGCGATCAAAATTCAACACAAGAGGCAGAGAAACTTCTGAAATAGGACAGTTTCAAAATCGAGAACAGCCGAATGAGTGGACGTAAAAGCACAGGTCGTCTCTATAGTTATTGGAGCTTTGGGATTTGTTCCACCAAAGTATATAGCTGAATATGGTGGTGAAAAGTGTCCCCAAACGAAAGCAATAATCGCGATACTCATATGAAAGAAAATTAAAAAATGTAGATTCCAAAAAGTCAGCCTCCTAGGGCAGTCTGCTACAGAGATACAACAAGGAATTTGTTTTTCATGATATACATTTTCCTCAACTTCTATTGCGCTAAAACAAATTGGAGGGACGAGGATAATTAGTTGAATTTAAAGGTATTTTTGTCAACCAATTTTGCCAATTTTGACGCAAAATTCAAATAGAAAAAAAATTGAAATTGATTTTCACGTGATAACGTTGGAGCTCAGTTTTTTTCCCTAGAATGTGTCTCATAGCGTTCTATAACCTTTTTTTTTTGTCAGATTTTCAATGTGGACAATAGTGGAAACAAATTAAAACCGTTTACCAGTTTAACAAGGTGAAAGTTGCGTCAAATTGGAAAAAAATTCTTACATTAGTAAGAATTTAAACATAGATTCAATCACGGTGTATGAACTTGATATTCTGTAGGTATTTCATTAATTATGTTCCAAAAGCCAATCGGCCAATGAGCACCAGTGTGCGTCATAATATTAACGGGTATTTTAAATGCCAAAATTATCACAGTTACAAGTCATTGAAACAGTTAAACCCCTTATTTTTAAGCATCTCATCTTTTTTTTCTATTACACCTTCATCTCATTTTTGCCTGGTCTTCGTTGAAAAGTATCACTTTATGTCACTTTCAAAATGTTACTCATCACTTCCCGCTCTCCCTGCAAATTGGCGGCCAATGTCTGGTCTCGCTTTTGTAACGAAGTGCCCGTGATGTGGTCACGTGGTGACGTAAATCGGAGATGCACAGAACGAGCAAATATTGCTGCAGCGGTGGAGCCCACCCATCCCTCACCATGGGAATATCGGGAGTGACACGATATTATTGTGAACGTCAGAAAAGAAGTTGTTCCCTGGGATGCTGCTCCCACATAGCTGCGATCATGTATTATTTGACACAAACTCGTTACTTGGCGAAAACTGTTAAACCGTTAGAAATTTAGATATTTTCAAAACAGCAAAAATTAAGCCACTTTTTAAAAAGGGAACAAAAATGAAATTCAAAATTACCGGCCAGTTTCTTTTTTGTCACTTTTCTCAAAAATGTTAGAGAGGATTTTCTTCACGCGGATGGAAACGTTTCACAGAAAAAACGAAGAGTTTTCACACTCACAACACGGATTTAGAAAATCAAAATCTACGGAAACTGCCATTTTTTCTTTCATTAGAAATGTTCCTTCGTCAATGGACCAAAATGAAGCACCACTGAAATATTTTTAGATCTTTCGAAAGCTTTTGACGTTATTGAACCATAAGATCTTGCTCTCAAAATTACTTTCGTATGGAATTCGTGGCATTGCCCTAGATTGGGTAACTTCGTACCTTAAACATCGTACTGACACGAAAGGACAATATTTACTTATGTTTCCAATTCTTTGCCAATTGAGCATGGGGTCACGCACGGTTCGATCTTAGGTCCTATCCTCTTTCTGTTGTACGTAAAGGATATGCCCTCGTCTATTAAAAGTGGAAGAACAGTTATGTTTGCCAATGACACAAATGTTATTTGCAAAAAAGAAGCAGTAAATAGTACGATTTCAGAAGTTTCAAATTGGTTTCGTAATAACAAATTAATAGTTAACGAAGGAAAAACTGTTTCAATGCAGTTTTGCATCTCAAATCGGCAATTACATATTCCATTGAAAATGAACAATATGCAATTAACTTATGTTAAGGTATCAACATTTCTTGATCTCTCAATTCAATCAAAACTCACATGGAATTTACATATAACATAATTAAACACTAAATTAAGTTCATTATGTAACGCATTCAGAATTCTTTCAAATTCTGTCAGCGTTCATGCAGCTCGTTGCGTGTATTTTGCAAATGTACATTCCCGCCTGAGGTATGGCATAATATTCTGTAAATAATATTTTGTAAATAATGATTCAAATGAGCACGTCTCTTTAACCTATCTTTAAACAGAATTGAATCTTATGATGCATTTTGGTAATGTAATTATTTAAAGAACTCACAAAAATTTACATGAACCTAATTTTGAAAAATAATAAATAAATACAAAAAGGGCCGTTAGTAAATTTAATACCATGTATAAAAACATAATAACAATAAATTTGTTATTCTACCTCGGAGGCGGTTAACTAAAATATGCACTGTCTTAGTCCGAATTTGTTCCAAGGAGGTCCAAACTAATTTATACTTCGGTTTTTCTTTCTTGGGACACGGGGGTGTATCAATAAAATGGAATATCTCACGGTATTTCGTGTGTTAGCGCTTGTGCCGCTAGGAATCGCATGGTGGCGACTGTATCGAGCAGTGCTGGCGATAATGAGATTCTTGGCGGCACAACGGAGAACGATGCGAAATACCGCGAGATATTCGATTTTGATGACATACCCCCGTGCGCAAAGAAAGAAAAACCGAAGTATATTAAAAATTAATTATTTTTATAAGAGCTCGCATTTTTTTTATAATTTAATTTCAGTTCGCATCTCCCATTTTTTCCTTTGATTTCAAAAGCAATTTAAGACCTTACTTGTCCAAATCAGAAGTTGGTATCTCCGCCTCATTGCTGCAGAAATGGGAAGTAACGCTGTTTATTCATGTTACGCTCCCTTCCAACGACCTTGGTTTGGTCAAGTATGAATGTAATTACGGCTTCGAATTGGAGAAGTGGTGATTGAAACACTTATTTACTCGTAATTGGAGTATCATATTACTGTTGAACTTCTATTAAAATGTTTTTTTGTTTTTTTTTACATTTGTTGCGTACACATTTTGACGTCAACGCGTCTTTAAACCCCTTTCGGGGCGTTGAGCGCTCTGCGCTTTGGAGTAATTCTCCATTAACCCACTGCGCGGTTATCCACGTTATCTTAGGATTTACGTTAGTTTAAACTGGTTCCTGAATGAATTGCCAATTTGGTAGAAGTGAATGACTATTCGTTTAGAAGGCAATTTATCTTACAAGAACCTATTTCTGTCCGAAAAAATTATGAAGATGTTCCTTTACTGGCGCAATCTTAAAAACGGCGCCAACAGACAAAGTGAACGTAGTTTATATCAGATTTAAATATTCTGTTCATGCTAATGCTTTGTAAAGTTTTAAAATGGAACATGGAACTCTCTTACTAGGGAAAGAGCCGGGACGAAGGAGATGTCTATGAGGAGCATGTTTGCAAAGAGTGAAGAAACAACAAAATCTAGACTCAGGGAAAATTAAAACATACGGACTAAGGCTCGGTAGTGTAGATATTGTCGATGTTTGTAGGGATTCATTAGAAGAATCGTCAATGTTGAAGATATTTATCAATCTAGGAAATCATTCTTTCACGTTAATTCATTATACGTTGATATTATCCGGACTTCTCGTGAGGAAATCCTTAATGAAGAGATTTACTTATGAATGAAAAATGTCGATGCATCAATCTAAAATTTATTTATTTATGTACGTCAAAAACAGTTAAAATCTGTGTGTGACGAGGTATGGTGAGAAGTAAAATTTGTGCACGTTTTCATAATTCTGTGACCTCTATCCTAAGCCATGTTCTAGTCGAATTTTGAATACAGAAAAAAGAGCGGTTTTTTCATGATTTGTTGACAAAATATTCGCTCCTATATAATAAAATCTTTTTTAAAATTTAATTAGCTATACAATTGTGCCCTTAACCCTCATCACGTTCTTCATGAAAGAATAATACTTTTTACAGTGACAATATGGAAAACGATAATTTGAATAACTATATTTCCCACTGAAATTCAGAAGACGGGCACAAATAATGAAGTTACATTTATGTCCAGAAGCAAAACAAGGGACCATCTCAGCATTTGCTCAAAGGATCAGGGAAACTGAATGAAAAACCTGATCGAGATCACTCTTCAAGAAATGAATAATCAAGAGATTTTATTCATGAATGCAGAATAGTGGATGCAGGATGCGTATACTGGAAGCAGAATAAAATAAGTACATGGTTACAAAATGTGAAGAAGAGAACTCCATTTCTTGGCGTGAAATACGAGGAAGACGCATTAAAGAAAAAAATTACAATGATATTCCAGGAAACGCTGAATGGGGAAATACTTTTCGAGAAATTAAAATTTACTCAAATTAATATTGGATTTACTTGTGGAGTGCATATTTAATATTACCCAGTAGACAAACATATATTAGTAATCCCAATTTACTTTTTGTCAGAAAAAATTTCCCTGATTTTCTATTAGCATTTTAACTTTAAGAATCATTATCTCCATGCTGTCTTTTTTCACTTTCCTGAGTTTTGTTCTGGGACCCTCGGTTGTGAGGAGATAAATTCTCTGAATGGTTTATTTTAAAAAAATCTGTAGTTTTAAATAGGGTCTACATCCTTTTAAGCTTCATGGTAATAAATTAATATTAAAAGGTTGAACGTGTGAATGACGGTTGCGGGACAGACAGTTGAATTATAAATGCTACCTGATACAAAATTCAAAAGAAATCCAACAATATTTTTGTGCAATGACAGCTGTGTGCAAACGGTACGCACTGACGGACAAGCAGTAGAGCGGCTGGATTGATAGACAGGCGATATTTTAAAAAATCAGCCATCATCAAATGACTTATTACGTCAAATTTTTGAGATCAAACCTTTGAGGTTTTTTATACAACACTTAAAAATATGCATTCATATCAAAACTACGGTATGAAATCGAGTTTTTCATGAGTAAACTGCTGTTGATGTACTGCCGGCACGTGTAATATTGATTGAACTTAGGTTCTATATATCTCTACAACAATTTGCACTACTTCTTCGTCAGCACTTGTCGTCGTAAATGATGTTAACTGATTTTGGACTATTTATCGATCTATTTTGGAGATGCTATCCATTGTCCTATGCATATTTTCTTTTATTTTGAATATTTTTTCATTGTTTTTATGTATTGTCTTTGTTTTGTAATAAATTGTATTTGTTTTATCTCAGTGTGTTTACTTGCTAAGCATTTTCAAAACTAGCTTAGATATACGATTCACGTAATCTTCTGATAATAGGTATAAAAGTTTGTGCTGGATGGAAAGTTGCGGTGGAGTAGACGTGGATAAATATCCCACTGGATATTTACTGTTGTAACAAAGATATTTGTAGGAGTCTAGTTTCTAAGGACAAAAGATATTTGTATTTCGGAACGTGTGCCAAATTATATTGTGGTTGGGTTTGTAATGCATCTGTTCATCAGCACGGGCGTGCGCAGCCTAAAAATAGAGGGACTAAATTTGGACCCCTTTATGTATTTACCATGCCTTCTTCTTTTTCGTTTTCTTCTTTTAATGCCATACCCTGATTTGGGTGTAGGCAAATCTTCAGAAGCTCCTAGCGCCTTCTTAGGAGTCTTGGGATCAGTAGCTTGACAAAATAACCACTATACCATCAAAGACAGTTTTATTAACAGGGCATTTATTTGTAAACAATTTTAGACCTGTTTTGTGATTTTTGAAACGTATTTTTGGACAGTTGAATGAGAAATAGATACATCCTTGGCCTCATTTTTTCGGGGAAGTTTTGAACATTGTTCGCCATCTTTAGCGGTTTTCAGTAGACTTCTGATTTTTTAAAAGGTTGCCGTGTGGAGTTTGAGACAATACGGGCTATTTTTATGGTAGATTCGATAGTTTTTTCATGCTTAGAGCCTAGAATTCACCTTTACACTCAAGGGCAGACAGTTCAAAGTGGCTGGCAAGGTAACTTGCTTACTAGAGTTCACGAGCACTGCGTGCAGAGAAACTGGCACGAGGTTTAAAAGTACAAATTTAATTAACTATTGTTCAAATTTCTCCCAAGTGACGGTATATCAATAGATTGCTGCATCATGACAATCTTTCGGAGAAATTACTTGCATGTTATTGCTCCAAATTCCGCGATATGTATTTTCATGTCTCTAATAAAGCAAACAAATAATCGTTAAGTTTAGGAACAATGCTTTTTGTGTGTTAAAAGGGCTGTCTGCCCTTAAGAGTAATATAATAAATCCGAGAGGAAGTTGTAATAGCGGATATACACTTTATAGAGACTTGTTCATTTAATTCACATTATGGCTACATACAACAAACAACGTAATCATTTATTAAAACATAACACAAAATGAAAACAGACAAACAATTTACCATTCTAACATATTCCTGCCCCTCGGCAAATTATTACAAAGCACAATTTAAAAAATGGAATCAAGTAATAAATATTAAAATATACCTGTAACTCAAATGTCAGTTGTTTGCTTGAAATCATTCGGCAACGTGCTTTCGCTTCAAGCAACCATTTGTCGTGATATTTGGAGCGCGCTTCCCGCTTCTCACCGTGCAGTATGCGCTTGCTCCCCTCTCTGGAGTGTGATGGGCAATGGCGGGCAGTTCACTCGAGCAGCCGCAAATTGACGCTCCTCACGTACGAGCACTCGAATATTTCCAATTTTTTCATAGTTTGTTTTAAATTTATGAATTTTGAGATATTTGTTTTCACAGTTATTATTTATTGCATTCAATACGATTTCACATTTAAAAAATTAAAAAGTCATCAACTATTATGCAACTTAATTTCAGTTGTTGATAAATATCCAGTTATCCTGATTTTACATGTAAAAGAGCAAATATTTTAATATTTTATACCACCAGACTATAAGGCAATGATAGTCATATGCTCATATAAAGTAAGAATACAGGGATTGATGAATGTGCTCATTCGTTTGTCATTACTTTCTATTTTACAATGTATGTACGGACTCCATTAAATATATTTATCAGGGAAATAAGATATTTATGGAATGTTTTGTTACATTAGACAGCTGGCCCCTTTCAAAATTTACGGGTAGGGATGTGCCTTTTGTTCCCTGTGCGCCCGCCTTGGTCAATGAAAACTTCCACCTTGAAAATTTTTCAAGCTGTCAACAATATTTTGGGATGAAATTTTCACCAAACTATTTACATCATGGGGACTTATCGTGTGAAGTTATTAGTCTTTTGATATTATATTTTCCAAATGATATTGGAATAACTTCATGTTTACTCACACTTACTTCGTAAGATAGATTTTCCACGGAAAGTAGAAGGAACGCTTAAAATAACGGCGTGGGTCTTATTTTCGTTGCATTTCCTGAATTTTCGAAGATTGCAGATTTATAAATAATGCGATAATGTATCAGATCTCATAGCACCACTAATTTTAAATGTCACACTACATTTATTTTTACGTCTTGTTATCTCTGCTTGGAATGGTTTCGACAGATTTCCAAAAGGCAGCAAAAATTCAGAAAACTTTTCTCTCCTTCCCTATTGCCGGGTAAGGGTTTATTGAACCGAGTTCCAATTCGTCAGTCATAGGGATAGTGACACTAAATATTTTTTTAAAATATAACTATCCTATTTTCTTCAGAATGACTTCATGAGTTTGCCTTAATGAATAAAACGAAATAACTTTTAACTGATATTACTTTTTTAAAATACAAATATGTTGGAAATTTCTAAAAGCTTTTATGTCAACTGTCCACAGATACAACTCGCAACAGGGACAAAAATCTCTGCTCTGCACCTCACATCATTCACTTTCTTTGTGGGACAAACCTATTTTTCACGATTTCTGTACTGTCTCATTTACACTTGTGTATCGCAGTATCAATGCCGTTTAGAGGTCTCAACGTGCCGTAAGCATCTCAATCCGTTGCGTTTTGAAACGGTGAACGATAGATGTGGAAAGGTTTAGAAATCAACCCCCCCCCAAATTTCGAATGTGGTACAACGCGAGATATTAACACTCATTAGTGTTTATAAGTGTTTATCAAATACCAACATATGTGGTATTGATTAACTTGTCTTCTCAAGATCTTTGTAATTCTGTACAAAATATTATGCTGCAGAAGCATAAATGCGAGAATAATGTATTTCAATAAACGGTGAACTCTCAAACATCACTGCAGCGCAACCTGTAGGAATGGTAGAAATCACTTAAATATCGTGGATGTGTGGAACAGTGTGTCCAGAAGAAGTGATTAAATTTGCATTACAAATAAAATTAAATCCTTCGTATAGCTGTAAACGCCCCCTGGTTCATTAGAAACACTCAATTACACTCAGAATTTAAAAAAAATCTATCCACCAAACAATGCTCGAACGCTCACATTCTTTTTTCACATATTTACATAATGTACCAGCAACTGACTATTATCACCTTGGTTCATCAGCAACAACATCCCGAATCAAAAACAGATTTCCATATGACAAATATTTAATACAATTTGCTGACCCCCCATAAATCTTTCAGAATTTGGACAAACAATACAAACAAATCTGAAAAATAATAAACAATAATGAGGAACCTGTTGGACATCCCTTAATTCTACCTATATTAAAGAATGAATTTTTATATGAAAGTTATCTTTTGTTCCATTCATGATTGAATTGTAATGCCTGTTAGTTATTTACTTTTGTACGTTTTGTGGTTTGAGTTGATTTAAATGAAAACAATCCCTGTAAAGCAATTATGATGGCCTGTGGAAAATTAAAAACAAATTGCATACAGATGGCGTGCACGTTAGCCTTGCAGCGCTCTCCTTTGTGTGACGGGTCAGGTCAGTGTTACGCCAGACTCAGTCTGTGTAGAGTCGTCAAACGACATGGAAACGTGCAAGCAAGTTCCGGTATGCCTCTCCGATGTCAAAGAGCGCGATATCGGCTGAGCGAGTTCAAACGGGGCAGAATGATTTGTCTCCGGAAAGCGGGTTTGTCGTACCGTGATATTGCGGCTTGAATGGGGTGCGCTGCTATGACTGTAATGTGTGTATGGAACCAGTGGGTAGAGGAGGGTCGTGTACAGCGACCAGCGGGTACATGACACAGTGTGGCCACAGCGCGAGATGAACCCAATGTTGTCTCCATGGCCGTAACCGACAAAACGGCGTCGTCCACAGTGTTGGCTCGACTTTGGAGCACTGGAATTGGTGTGGTCATGTGTGCGTTGACGGTTCGGCGCCGTCTGATAACGGCTGAACTGGCGACACGCATACCACTGGATCGTATTCCGTTGACCATAAACCAACAACGCCTCAGACACAAACGGGCACGTGAACATGTTCACTGGCATGCTGAGTCGCAAAATGTGTTTTCGGACGAGTACCACTTCAATTCCTGGTACAACGATAGCCGCGTACGCGTTCGATGGGGTCGTGGTCATCGTAATCTCCCAACCCACATTGTTCCTCGCCAAAGCGGACGAACCTCAAGTATGATGATTTGGGGCGTCATTGGCTACAGTAGTGTGCGGTCTTGCCTGGGCAATCTGAACAGCAACCGCTACATCAGGGAGGTTTTAGTGACAGAGGAACTGCAAGCAGTTCCACATGCCAATTTTCAGCAGGACAATGACCTACATCATGTGGCGAGGAATGTGCAAGCTTTCAGCGAAGAACGAGGAGTACCACTGCTTCCCTGGCCCACACGTTCGCCTGACATGTCGCCCATCAAACATATCTAGGATATCATCAGTCGCCAATTTCTTCGTTCTAGTCCTCCTGCAGCTACTGTCGATGTTTTGTTTTGTCGAAAAGAAAAATTAAGCGAGAAATAAAAAAGCACCCAATTTACACAATTCGACTCCTTTTTTATTTCTCGCTTAATTTTTCTGTCTGAGCGAATATATTCATTTCTTGTGTAAGTAATAAACAATTTACATGTTTATGGAGTGTTTCTATGCTTCCATAACGCACATTTTTGCCTAGAAACCATCTTTTGAAACGAACGTTTCAGTGCTCATTACGGCTCAACCATTTGGAATATCCACGTAGTTTATTAGACAAAATATACTTAGAATTGTCTTAAGACCTTATTTTCGAAGTTTCGACGTTTCCTCCTCGGTCACCTGTATGTATGTATATATATATATATATATATATATATATATATATATATATATATATATATTCATGTATATGCATATATATACACGCACACCCACACACGACAGCGATGTTGCCAAGCGGGAGGCAGCAGGGGCAGCGAAGGCGCCGGCGCTCCCCGGCGCGTTGTAATTTGAAGGCGGGGCGCGTGCGGGGCGCGTGCGCCGCCCGCCGGCATTATTATGTTAATCATATTGACAGTGGAGTAATAATAGCGTGTAGAGGCGCGTGTTACGCCGCTCGCCATTCTACCGCTGATACCGTATGATTCTAAGGCCGGTGAATAATGGCGGCGCGGAGGCCAAACGGGGCGCCCGGCGTCGCCCACGCGTCTGCCCGCCCCGCCCCCTCCACCCGCCCAGCGCGGTGTCGCCCCGCGCGCGACCTCGTAACGGGGCGCGTAATGGGCGCAGGCGGCGCGGGGGGCGGGGCGATGGCGGGCGTGCGAGGGCGATAGACGCGGGCGAGAGGAGTAGCACTGCTCGGCGGCCCTACCGCCAGCACACGCTTCGTGGTGTTCTTCCATTTCCTTTTGATCGCTTCTTCTACCTTGCAGACTCTTGAGGAGAAGAAATGATTTCTCGCGATTAGACTTCTTTACCCATAAGAGTTGGGAAGGGCATTTTGAAGTTCACCGTAGCAACAGAATATTGCACTTAAGACGTTCAGGAATCTGGCAGCGAAATACAATACATACCAGCATTAATATTCACACCAACTAAATGTCTATGCCGTTATCCCTGTGCCAGAATGTTGCAACCGCGTGATTCGACCACAGAGGCTACGTGGAGTCACTCTGAACAGAACCACGCCGTTTATAAGCAGCATACAGAACCTTCTATCTATAAAAACTAGTGCTGATCCAACAACATCCTTTCTTGCATTATGTATCAGTTTGAAATTTTCGAAAATTCAGAGAGTTCGACGAAAATGAGACTTCTCTTAAACGTTCGTTGTTCGATCCGTGGCAAAAAAATTGAAGGAAGAATTGCAGCGCTTTTTGAGAAAATGTTATTTTTATTAATTGCATAAATTACACGTTCAAATGAAACACAAACTAGTAGTTTTTTCAAAAACTTTTACATAACTTTTTCAAAGAGCTGATTTCTGATAACATATTTATTTTATTACAAAAATGTCTACTTTTTACTGTTTTCAAAAATAAAGAGTTCGCCGATAAGGAGACGAACACTAATTTTCGTAGTGTTCTTTGATACATACAAGGAGAAAATATAAACCAAGAATTGGAACAATTTTAAAAGAGAAAAATTGAATAAAAAATAAAAAATTGCGAAGTATATTTCATATAATTGTACAAAAATAAGTCGTATCTGGCCACCAATATCAAATTGAAACAGTTATAACCTTTCTATGGTATAAATTAAAGCGGTAAACGCGTCGCCGTGGAGATTTTTGGTTAATTTCCCCTCCAAACCCGCGAATTTCAATACAGAGCAAAACAGACGGGCTGCAAAGAACAAACGCTTCGAAGGTGCTTCACAGCGTGGCTACCAACCGGAACACAGCAAAGCCTTGTCCGAGCTGAAGCGAGTGCTCCACTTCCAAATAACGCTTTCCGCGGGGCTAGCTGCACCGGGATCGCGTTGCAACGTGAAACATTTTCGCACATCGCAGAATTGTTTAATGATTTATACACTGTCGGTGTCTTGTTTCAAGCTCAGTGACGATATTCTCCGTTCTCCACCTGTTTTGGCGGGTCAGAGCGAAACATAGCGTGGTATTCGTTCACGCACGAAGCTGTAAAAAAAAGTAACTGATTTAATCAAAGAACACGGATATTTTCTTGAAATACTTAATGCTGGAAAGTAGATTCTGACGTCAAAATGTGTAAGCAGCTTCGATGTTTGTTATTTCAGAAATTTCTCCAGCACCGACAAGGGATTCTCGCAAAAGGGTTTTTAGCTCTCCTACCCAACAAACCATTTTGACGCCTTAAGCTGACTTTACTTCAAGATCTGTATTTAAAAACACAATTAAGGAAAAAATCTCTATCTTCAATATTGTTGTTGTAGCAAGACGCGGAAAAATTTAAACTTTTGCAGTATTCAAAAAATCAGAAATTTGAAGGAAACTGAGACCTGCACCATTCTGTAAAACAAATATTTATTTCTTAATCTAATACATACATTTCAGTTGCCGTTTGGCTTAATCTAAATTCTATCCTACTATGTTATTGCTATATGACTACTTTCTATACTACTGTTACTATTTACTATATGTACATTGTTAATTATTATTTACAATATGTGTACTGCTGGATGCTATTTACATACTGTCAATATTTTTTTATTTCCACATCACTGACGCTGGGGGCACACACTTTCTAGGCGGGGGCTCTAGGTTGTAGTCTGGTGTTGCTGCAAATCTTTTCTGCTAGCGTCTTGTGCCGTGGAGGGGAGGGGGCGCCTCTGCGGACTCTTTCCCGCGCTATCTCTTTGTACTGACGCGGGGCCAGGTGTACATTGCCAGTGTGCATGTGGTAACACGCCGCACTGCCATCAATAGCCTCAGTGCTTATTCTTTCTCTTAAGCTCGTGGCCGTCTGCAACTTTTGGCGTCACTATCCGCTCACCATTTTCCCACAACAAGTGGGACGGCGCAGTGGTAACCGACGGTAATGAGGTGCGCCCGAGTAGCTTCGTATTTTTGGCGCTTGTCTTCTAACTTGCTGTTAAGTTTGCCCTCCCGTACGTCAGCCACCGCGTCGCCCACGACTAGTGCCATTCTGCCCCTTCAACAGAACTTTATTGAAACATAGAACATGGATTTATATTTTTAACAGTTCATTCTACAGAGGCTTTACGTGTCCATCGACGGATATTTTCTTTGTCACTTATTTTTAAAGCCCTTGATATAGCTTTTTCTCCTCTGCGCCGTTTGCTGACTCTCTCGGTGAAGTGACCAACAATAATCTCCCATCACGTTAGTGTTCGAGCGTCCCTGATAACGTTTTTTTTATCTCTTTCAGATCTTCAACGCTCACCTTGTTCGTCACTTACATCACCTAAATTGTCAAGAAATAATTGTAAATGCTTAAAAATTGAACCTTGATACTCATTAAACATCCCAATTTCTAGAAACTATCCAGCATATTGGCAACAGTTGCTTGATAGTGTGGGTCCGTTTTGTTGCCTAGGAACTAATTTACAACGTGTTTAAAAGCAATCCACGCTTCTTTTTCACTGTCATGTAGTTCAAATTGGGGATCAAACATCACTTTACGTATCAGGCTGAACGAAGATACCCTCTTTTCATAGTTTTGCTTCGGACAATTGCGTAAAATGTTTACAAAGTTAGTTGAAACACTGCCCATCTTTAGGCAAGGCCTTCACAAATATAACTAACATCACGAACTTTAGCTAGGAAAGCAACAAATAGTTTCACACTTCAATTCATAAATAATAGAGTAAAAATACAACAAGAGAAAATCGGTGACTTCAGAGGTATAACCCAATAAAATATAATGAGAGATTATTGCTGGTTTCAGGAATTACAAGATTATGTGACAAGGCGCAAAGCATTTTTCAGCAATGCAATAGGAGTTTACCCTTCCAAGATGTATACAAATATGTCATTTTTAACTTGTTATTATCTCATATGAAGCATTCTTATCAAATTAATAGTAATAAAACGGGAGTGACAATATGGAAATTAGTATTGGATTTTGTTTATTTCAAATACTAAAAATGATAATATCTTTTGAACCCTGCGCGATAGAAGCTTTTTATAATGATTTTCGAAATCAGCCTGATCGTTTCCTTTGAAATCCCCTACTTTCATCCTGGTGGTATGAAACAAATTTTTTGTTCCCTAGTTTTGTTTTTTGCGGATGGCGCACGAATGTTCGAATGAGGAAGGCACACGAAGATGGAACTGGAGCTATAACTCTTGCGATGACGTAAGATCATCGAATGAAAAGAAATAGCAGATAGAATAACGTCTCATGTGGAATATAATTCTAACGGCCAACATATTATCACTCTACGTCTTGAGTGTTCGCGTCATTAAAATACTTCATAATATGACCGACATCTGGCCAGTGGCAAGTTACGGGCGTACGCACTCAAGTCGACTATTTCAAATTTGCGTGGATCATCAACTTTAGTACGAGCGAGGTTCACATATTAAGGGAATTACTGATGTTTTCAATAAAAATCTATAAGCATGCCTACAAACAAAATATTAATGCATACACATAATGTTGTACGTGAGTTGGTTTTTCATATTGAAATTCAGGAAACATTGCGGATACAAAACGTGCAAGTTTGGACTATTTTAGATTCTAAAAAATGTTTTTTACAAAGAGTTCAGAAGTTTTCTTTTTGATTTTTTGCGTGTTTGATCTCGACAGGCACGAAGAAACATTTTGATAATGTAACAAAAATGAAATAAATGCTCAAGCAAATTATATAATATTTTATTCATAATGCAGTTGTAAGCTAAAGGAAATCAAAAGAGCCATCAAATCCATATTTTCTTTATGGATCTCGCATTGCCCATCTTTACGTCCATGTACTTGCAAAGTCCATTTAATTATTTCAATTTATTTGCTGTCTACGAGTCACTTCAAAGCCAAATTTGCACTGATCTGAGAGAACGAGGCACGCAGGAGGGAAAGACTGGAGCCCCGCCCCGGGGAGTCGGTCCTCGGTCCTCGGTCCTCGGCCGCAGTCCTCTATCCACACACGTCCTCCAACAAATATTTGCTCCATGCACGCGACGTAATTTTTGATATAAAAAGCCAGTCTCGTGTGAGGCAGCGTCGTGTTTTGACTTTGTCTTGTGTAGCGTGGAGGGCAATGTCAAAAGGGTCGTTTTCCATTTCCACTAGCATGCAAATGAGGAGCGCGGAGCGGCGGGCGCGAGTGGAGTTTTGTCGCGGGGCGTCGCGCCCGAACGCCCTCTATCAGCCTCGCCGCCGATCTTCGTCCGCGCGCTCCACGCAGCGAGGGGAGGGGGTCCTCGTCCGAGCGACGAGGGGAGGGGCGGGTGTCGCCTCGCCTTCCCCTCCGCCCACACGCGCACACAGCGTCCCCGCAGCGCTGCCACGCAGGGCCGCAGCCAGCGAGCGCGGAGGGCTTCTGGCGACATCACTGCGATTGAGACGCTCCAGCACGTAGAATGCGGGACTTCAGCGCTCACGAAATATGTGAGCTAATGAAGGAAGA
This sequence comes from Acheta domesticus, assembly GCA_031308135.1. Classification (NCBI taxonomy): domain Eukaryota; kingdom Metazoa; phylum Arthropoda; class Insecta; order Orthoptera; family Gryllidae; genus Acheta; species Acheta domesticus. Next base: position 288,975,831 of record JAHLJT010008446.1, on the reverse strand, counting down.
ATGCGAATTTAAAAATAACGACACTTAAAGAGAAAAACTTCACGAAATTCTTCGCACTTCACTCCCCAATAAAACGCAGGGAGAACGCATAGGTGAACGCGTGAAATATCAATATCAACTTCAATCAGTTAATCCCGCGCTGTAAAGAACCTTTTTTTAAACATAATAATCACTCGTGTCCTGCAGCAGCAAAAATGCTCCAGAACAAAACCACATACAATGTTCCATGCTCGTTGCTCAAGAACAGCAAATAAAATAATCTTGTATACTATTACAACACATTAAATATTGTAGCAAAAACTGTCGTCGCGAATAGTGCAATAACACTGTAGTGAAACAATTCTTAACATAGCAAGAATATAAAAAAGATATGCTGTTCCATCACGTAACTCGTGAAGAAGAAATATTTAATGGCGATTGACCTCTTCCCTGGAGCCTTGCTGTTGCATGACATTAGTTGTGGCGTAAACTATGAAGTTCTGAGTATTAGAATACAACCGGCACGTGCGTATTACAAGAGACGGAATAACTCAATCCAATCTTTGCATTTCTGCAACTGTTAACGTTATAAATATTAACAATCAGTTAACAAATAAAAATACATTTTATACCCAACATAAGTGAAAAATAATTTTATGGGTCGCCAAGTTAGAGGGACACTATACAAATAGCACCCTCCTCTCCCCCGAGAAAATCCAGAATACGCCTCTGGAAATTAATAGTAGTAATACAGAATGTTTGTAGAATATTCTAAAAAGTGTTGCGAAGTCATGCAATGTTTAATCCTTATATAAACGTTTAAGATAATGGATTGGCTAACAAATTAGGTATGTTAGAAAATGTTTGTAAATAAACTAACCGCGTGGTCAGTTTACTTACAAACCATTTTAAGTCAAACCTTTAAAAATCTAAATGCCTACTCCATTTAAAATTTAAATGCTTTCTCAAATTGATAAATATGTATTTTCTAACCATTGGAAATTAGTAAATAGAACAAAAGATGCGATGCAGCTGCACCCCCAATACACATTATTTACTTTCTTATTCTATTACATTTAACTTGATAATAATTTGTCATCACGAATATTACCATAACTTTTTAAATGGCAAGATAACGAAGACGATTTGTGTTAATAGTTAATGTATTGCAGTGTTATAGAAGAATTATTTTCCTTCTTTAGTAGTGTGCGAGGTACTTTTGGAAAAACGATTTTGTGTCGTTTTGTTCAGCAATTTTGCTGCTATAGACCACATGCATTATTTTTATTAAGTTGGTGTTACTTTACGGCGCAGTAACACTCATAAATTGCGCAATAAAATCAGCCGGGTATTTGGCAGACGAGCATGAGGCATGTGCGTCCGTGTGTGAGACATGAGGGCATTCCGAATCACTCTTATATGGCATCAACACCCTAATCTTCATGGAACCCCTTATACTTTCCGTATGTGTGAGATTAGGGTGCAACCCTAGTGCAAATTTATGCAATTTTGTAGTACCGCTAGTTTTGTGTTGTGTTTTTTTTTTCAAAAATAAACATTGTTTTATCGCTAAGCCGAGGAACCATTGGTATGCTACTTAATTTTTATTTATTTATTTATTTTGTCAAAAAAACAGTAAAAACTGTATATAACGTGTGGGGAAAGAAATTTATCTGCGCACATTTTCTTGAAGGCCAGAATTTTATTTAAAAAAAAACCGAAAACGAAAAAATTAATTTAGAAAATAATTATTTTAGAAAAATAAAGATATTTGAAAAATGTTTTTTCCCGAGTTATAGAAAATCAATTTCAACTGTAAATGAACTACAAGCAAAAGGAGTGCTCAACAAAACGTGCGCACAGTGAAGCTACATTTACGTCCAGAAGCAAAACAAGGGGCCATCTCAGCATTTGCTCTATGGATCAGGGAAACTGGACAAAAACCTGATCGAGATGGGGGTCATTGACCCGGAAGCTGAAGTACATTACTTGTTACAGGCGTATTAAATATTTTTTTAATGTATACAATGCAAACATAAACTAATTCATTATATATATTTGTTTTGTTACATTATTTTTCTTTTTCACGATCAGTGTAGTCTCTAATTGTATAGAAACAGTTTTGCAGCAGAAAAGATTTTACTTTTAACTTAAATTTGTATACCGACTTTAATTGTTTTATGTCATCTGGCAATGCGTTGTAAAGTAACGTACATGTATTGTATGTTGATTTCTTGTACTGAGCTGTTGATACTGACACTTGATGCACGTGATTTCTACGGCGTGTGTTGTAATTATAAATATCAATATTGCATGAAAATATGTTCCCTCCGTTAAGTAGGTCATTTTTGACAAATATTACAGATTCATAAATAAATAGACAAGGCAATGGTAGGATTCCCAGCTCAATGAAAAGAGGCTTGCAGGAATCACGTGGAAGGCATTTTTTCATTATTCGAATAATTTTCTTTTGCAATCTGAAGGTCTGAATACTACAAGATGAGCTTCCCCAGAATATTATGCCATATCTCAGGCGGGAATGCACATTTGCAAAATAAACGCAACGAGCTGCATGAAGGCTGACAGAATTTGAAAGAATTCTGAATGCGTAGCTTAATGAACTTAATTCAGTGTTTAATTCTGATATATGTACATTCCATTTGAGGTTTGATTGAATTGAAAGACCTAAAAATTTTGTTGCCTCAACATCAGCTAATTGCATATTGTTCATTTTCAATGGAACATGCGATTTCCGATTTGAGATGGAAAAATGCATTGAAACAGTTTTTCTTTCGTTAACAATTAATTTGTTATTACTAAACCAATTTGAAACTTCTGAAATTGTACTATTTACTGCTTCTTTTTTGCAAAGAACATTCGTGTCATCAGCAAACAGAACCGTTCTTCCATTTTTAATAGACGAGGGCATATCGTTTACATATAACAGAAAGAGAATAGGACCTAAGATCGAACCTTGCGGGACCCCATGCACAATTGGCAAAGAATTGGAAATATAAGTATGTAATGTCCTTTCCTGCCAGTATGGTATTTCTACTCTTTGAGTCCGATGATTAAGGTAAGAAGTTATCCAATCTAGGGCAATACCACGAATTCCATACGAAGGTAATTTTGAGAGCAAGATCTTATGGTCAATAACGTCAAAAGCTTTCGAGAGATCTAAGAATATTCCAATGGGTATTTCATTTTGGTCTATTGATGAAGCAACATCTTTGAGAAAAGAAAAAAATGGCAGTTTCCGTAGATTTTGATTTTCTAAAACCGTGTTGTGAGTCTGAAAACCCTCTGTTTTTCCTGAGAAATGTTTCCATTCGTAAGTGGAAAAGCCTTTCTAATATTTTTGAGAAAACTGACAAAAGAGAAATTGGCCGGTAATTTTGAATATCATTTTTGTTCCCTCTTTTAAAAAGGGGCTTAATTTTTGCGGTTTTGAAAATATCTGGAAATATTCCTGTACATAAAGAAGCATTGAAAATGTGAGTTAACGGATGTATAAAGGCAGGTGCACAAGTTTTTAATAAACAATCCAGAAATTCATCTAAACCAGATGAATATTTATTTTTTAGTTTACTGACTATTCTGAGGATTTCGTTGGGAGAAGTTTCGGGAATAAACATCGTATCTGAAATTTTTTGGGAAGTGTAAAATGTTGAATTTTGTGATTTTAGTCCCTTCGTGAGATCAGACGCAATTCTGGAAAAGTGTTCGTTGAAGAGATTGGCAACTTTTTCCGGATTACTCGTTTCTCTTTCATTATCCTTTAAAATAACATTCTCTACAAGGTATCGAGATGATGTGGTTGTATTTTTTACGATATCCCACATTGCTTTAGTTTTGTTACTAGCGCTCAAAATGTCCTGACTATTTTTCATTATTTTTGCCTGAACTATTACTTTTCTTAAATTCTTTTATATTCTCGGCAGTATATATGGAAACAGGGTGATACGTTATGATGTTTAGAAATAAAGTAAAGCGTACGTTTGTTTTTACACGATGTTCTAATTCCTTGTGTGATCCAAGTATTACTTTTGCTTGAAATGTTTAATTTTCTCTTTTTAAGAGGAAAGCACGCGTTAAAATGAATTGAAAGCTTGGAGAAAAATAAATTATAATTTTCATTTGTGTCAACAGCGTTATAAACTTCGTCCCATGATTCCTTCATCAAGTAGTCCGTAAATAATTTTATATTAACTTTAGTGAATGCTCTGCACATGCGTGTATTATTTATTGTGTCAGTGTTTATGTTCTTAGTAATTGTAAGAATTTGTGCATCGTGGTCACTGTATCCTAGATTATTCGTTATTATTTCATATGTAGTTGTGGTTTTGTTAATTATAATTTGATCTAATGCTTTTTGTGATGTAAGCGTATTCCGTGTAGGTACATTCACTGTAATGTCTAAATTAAAAGAATGAAGTAAATGAGAAACTTTTTTTTTCGTGGGATTCGCTCAGAAAATCAATATTGAAATCTCCACATACAACAATGGATTTAAAAGAGAGTTTACTAATTTTGTTCAGAATTATCTCTAGATTTTCCAAGAAAGTGAAATAATCTGAAGCTCGCTTTGTTGGAGGTCTGTAAATGCAAAGCAAGATAATTTTGAGCGTAGTAAGATGTACTGCTGTTGTTTCAAAAACTTTTTCAACTGCATATAAATTGAATTCTGACAAGAAGGTAGAATAAATATAATTTCTTATGTAAATACACGAACCTCCGTAAGCAGGGCCCTTATTTGATTCCCTCGCTCTACAATGCGATCCTGCAAGGTAAAAGCTAGGAATTTGGAGTGTATTATATTATTTTGAGACAACCAATGTTCTGTAAAGCAAAAAACATCTATTTGTCTTAGATCACATTGTAATGCTGCCTCGATAAATTCAATTTTATGTGAAAGAGATTGCACATTATGATGCATTATGCGAATCTTTTGCATGTACCTACACGCATGGCGTAAATATAATGGTGAAGCGGTGCGCAGGCGCTCGCCACGCCTCCTCTACGCGTGACGTCATCTTGGAGGTTCGCGCTCGGCGAGCACAGGGCAGGGCAGGCGTATGTATTCGCCCCTCTGAGTTACGTTAGGGAGGTTCTGCTGAAACTTGAGGCATCCGTATCTTTATCAGTTCGTGCTTCAATGTATAATTCGTCTTTACAACTCTAAATGTAGCAGGTATTTCTATTTTTACGAAATAAATGGGCCACCTATTTTAGGAACGAAAGGGACCGCAGACAAAGTTATTTTTCATTAACGTAGGAATTACCCATTTTATTGCTGTTTTATGTCTTATTTATGTTTCAAGCTGAAGCAAAGAAAAAAATAACTGGCATATATCGTCTTACCTGTGTTTAATTGCAGTTGGACTGATGTAAGATAATGTCTGACCAAAAATCTAGTTCCTTCACCCTGAATTTGCTACACGCGTTAGGGATTGTTAATAATGTTAAATAATTTCTCAATAAATACTACTATTATATTGCATTCTTATCATTGCCATTGACTTCAGTTGTTCTTCTAATTGCACTTTCTCTTAAACAGTTCAGAATATTTTCTTTTCCATATTCTAATTTCATCACGTAACTCGTTTATTGTTTGTGTAAAATCAATTTGAAGACCATCTCCACAAACTGCGTTTTCATTAACTGACTCCTCTGGAACACTATCCATCACATCCATTGTTGCTTGTGATAACAGTACATCCATTAATTTGTGTATATTCCTTGAAACTAATCGAATGGTTCGACTAAGATTTATTTTTTCAAAACCAATAGGCAACTTCTTGGTAGGCACTGCGTCAGGTTTTAAGTTTCGACTTTTCTGTGGTGTATAATTTAATAATACCTGACGCAATGGTATTGTAAAGGTATCCTAAGCAAAGTGGATAGAACAAATGCGCGCTGAAAATAATTACAATTAACGTCACTATAATAAAATTATTTACGGAAACAAAAGACACCTTAATTAGTTAACACCATTCTTTACATTGATCTTATCCTTTCTTCTACAAACACTTATCCACGCTTCACATAAATTGGCATCCTTCGGGAAAGAAAAATACTTAATCTCTGTTCCCTTCGTTTTCTTGTTCCAGTTTGTGCAACCAAAAATAGCGCACGACGGCATTGTTTATTTTATTTGAATATCAATTCACGATATGTTTACCTTTCTGTCACTAAAAGAACTACTAGAAAACTACTAACACAAAGCAAATCGCGATTACAAAAATTAGTTGTGTACTCAACGAACGCGTACCATACAATCTCACTAGGCGCCAAGCAGGCGAGCATCCATCGTGACGTCATGCGCAGAAGAGAACGAAATTTCGTTCGGGATCCGTCTCACCTTTATTCTTACACCATGCCTACACGGATGTTTTTCTGCTGCATCTGACTGTAGTTGCTATTTATTTATTTATTTCATTTTTACCTCGAGTGCGTGGTTACAATTTACTTGTCTTCTGTTACATCCAGATAACTACATTTTGTTGTATATTATTTTAAAACTTTTACCATCTCTTCCATATATTCCATTCTGAATAAAGACCCTACTTTTCGTAATTTTATCAGTAAGTAAACTATTGTCATGAAGTGAATTATACTTGCTTGTATTAGTTGTGGTTTGATGTGTTACTCGTTTCCTGAACCAATACTCGCTTCTTCTGGATATCCTGCCTTTGCAATATTCAATTTTTACCACGACGATGTCCACAATGTATTGAAAATATTACATTAACCTGGAAAACTGGCAAATATTAGTATGAGCAGTGCATTTGATAAAATACATGCTTGGGTGAGTGTCTAGTTGAGATTGAACGTAACCAACCATTTGGTTTGTGTGCAACGAAGAGTGCCGTTGCCTGGAGGCTTGGCTCCTGGAGAGTGGCCAGCGGCGTTCTAATCGGCGCTTCGCCCCGCGGCCGCTGGGAGGCGCGCGACGGCTCCCGCGACGCGCATTCGCACTTGGCCCCATCCGCCATCACTCTTGCATCAGCTCCTCCAACATTGATGGCCGGCGGGCGACGGCGGACAAAGTCGAGCCGGAAGAGGTGGCGGAAGCGACGGAGCCAGGACGGAGACGGACGGAGTAGGAAAGAGGAGACGGCGGGCGAGAGTGGATGGGGAATGGGCTGGAACGCGTGCTCGTCTTGTGTGCGGTCAACCAGGCCCCCTCGCTTCTTCAACAGCAAGGTTTTCACTCATTATAGATAGTAAACCTAAGTTCTTCAATTTCTAACATACGTCATATTTATTTTCTCGGAAGTTGTATAGCAGTGGTTGCCAACTGGACAAGGAATGGCTGTTTCCCCTCCGAGATAAGGTACTCGGGGAAGTGTTGCGAGCGCATGGGGGAGGGAAGGAGGGGCAGATGATACCGAAACTTAGCAGTGGGCCTTTGCCGGTGTTTCAGGCAACATGAGAGGGAAACCATCAAAACCCGTCAATTTTTTTTCTGTTAGAGAAGAAAGGTATCCTTTTGTAGATACTGGAACGATGGCGATGTGTTTAGTGTGTTCGAAAGAAATACAATATAATAAAAAGCCCAACGTACAGATGCATTACGTAGCTTTGCGACCCAGAGAAATCTGCGAGATTAAAATAAATTCTGAGATTTGACATAGCTCGCAATCATGGAATCAGTAAAGGAATTTGCAGATTAAATATTGTGGAAAAGATTCCGAAAATCACGAGGATTTGCAACATTCTCGAACAAAAGTGTACATCAGTAATAATTAAGCTTGTGGGTAAAATTCTGTTACGTGTCCCCTACCAGGTATCTATTTGTTACTTATTTGTTAACAATAATTGTTTCAGAACGAACTAATTCGTTATATTCTATACTATTGTATAAAATATTATTGTTCCAAAATGCGAAAACTATCTTTCTAAAAATGTTATTTAATAGAAGCATGGAAAAGGAATTACAGTACTGGTTATGATAAAGAGTCGGATATTGTTTTGAGTTATGTGATAATGTATTTTCTATTATATAATCCTTAAAAATTGTTATTAAATAATAAACATTCTAAAGGTTCGCTTTTCCAAGCGAACCTTTTGCCCCACTTCCGCACCATCATTGGACCACTGTGCGCTTGCCGCCGCGACGGCCTCTCCCTTTGCTCGGTCGGGCGGTTCGGAGCACGAGAGCAGATTTCCGTGACGGCACAGAGCATTGAGTTGGCAAGCAATGTGCTATAGCTTTGACCATTTTTTCCGATGCACGGTCGCGAGTGGTGCGAGCGGGCATTGCACTGCGCTCCCTCGCGGCGTCACCACCAGTGGCGTCCCCTCCCGCCCCCGCCACGCCCCCGCCCCGCCCCCGCCGCCGCTGCCCGCAACGCCGCCACTGCGTCCATAATGCAAATTTCACCCAATTTCGGTCGGCTCTAAACCCTTTGCACGAAATTTCAAACGAGATTGCTACATATTTGGGAATGGCCGCTTTCATATGCGGCGATTGATACATGATTTATTGGCGTTGGACGCGCCACGTGCGGCGCCGGCGACGGACCGCGGCGCCAACGCGCGCTCGTCTTGTACGCGGCCGGCCACGCCCCGTTCGGCCGCGTTTTCACTCATTACGGATAAGAAACCTGTGCTCTTCATTTCCTAATGGATATCACATTTATTTTCTCGGAAGTTCTAAAGTTTTTACAGTCTTTTTACCAAACATTAATGGAAATGAAAAATCAAAATATCGGAATTGAACACACATTATGTGTCAAAAAGAAATATTCGCTGTAAACCACTGCAAATCAGTATTTTAAAATGATAGCGGCTTCCATTTATGAACCACTTTCCATTTATGGATCAGTGGTGTGTATTATAAACCCATAAGCGCAGAAGAAGAACAAAGTAGGGTACATCTATTTTCGAATAACGTTAAAGAGTTGAAGGAAAACTGCTACGTGAAGGTGTGTGTACAAAGAAATGACTACTTTGTTGTGTGGATTGAGCTGAGTACCGGCGGCAGCGGCTGCAGGCTCCATAATTCAAGGCCACAGCCAGGTGAGCAAGAGATCAGTACCATAAGAGAATAGATGTGAAAACTTCAAGTCAAAAACTGGAAGTGTTTGAGGCTAGCTAGTACAGTTTTTGCATGGCGCTGCAAACGACTTCGTTCTTGTTTGGGCAAGATAGCAGGCAATGAGACTAGCTGATGTGTCGTTTCTTCGTAAACACCGTATACGTTACCATTTTTTTAAACGAAACGAAAGGGGTTGTCATTGCACCTCAGAAAAAGAGGAAACTAAGGAGCGAGGGTCACATTTGCGAAAAACACTTGAGCAAGGCAGAGATTGTTGTGATCAAATGTGGTAACCACTCCTACTAAAAAATATTCTCACATTGTGAGATAATTCTAATATTGGAAATGTTTATTTCATGATTTGTTCGGAGTCAATTAAGACATTAAAACATCAGTTTGCCGTCGCGTCGGATCATTTTTGTACCATCCTCAGGGCTAACTACTAGATACACAGACGGTTACTTCACAAAAACGTTGTGGCAAGACTCCAACACAACTCCATATGCAGTGGTTCCAGTGCGGGGTCCATCCCACTCACGTCCACCTTGGCCAAGGCGTCTTTCGCATCCTCCGAGGGGAAAAGCAGTCGATGAAGCCACCCGTTCTTGCCCCGTGCTTGGCACAAGGCGTCCCGTTAGCCACACGCAAGTGGATTTAAACGCTTGAAGCTAAGTCAAGGCGCGGAGCATGCGCCGGAGAAGAAGAGGGCAGGTGGCAGAGAATATCAATTATACATTAGATTCTTTGCATTTAATCATGAAAGCTATTCCATCTCAGAATCAGTATACGTCGTATTTAATATTCACCTTTCGTTTTCTCAGCATTTTTGATCAGAACATATTTATTTGCAATGAAAATGTTGTGCAGATCATGAACCGAAATTATGGTACGTTTTATTTAGTGAATGTAATATCTTCACCAACAAGGCTCTTGATTGATAGAAAGAATGTTTTAGGGCCACGAAATTTCTTTTCTGTGAGATAGATTTAAAAAAAACCCTTTGTTAAGTTCATTCCATGCCTGTATTTCATTTTTTATACCAATCGTTTATCGCGTCATTGTTTGACATTTTACACTCAACGATAGAGTCTAAGAACTAACCTTTCAGTTCGCAGGTAACTAATTTTGTTCTTAACCTCTGAAGTTTCTGACCCCCCCTCGCATGTTCCTGACGATATCGCATGTTCCTGACGATGTTCATTTCACGATATTGTTCAGTGGTTTTCATTGTTTTCAATTTCTTCGCATATCTATAGAACAAACCCTTTCGAAATATTGTTTTCAGAGGAAAACGTGAAGAATTTATTCGGATGTCGCTCCTGATTTACGGGTTGAAAGTTACTTTAAACGAAGAAAATAGCGTTAATGGAAGTAAATTATTTAAAATCCAAACAGTAACATTGTAAATTTAAGTAAGTAATGACATACACTTCAAACTAACCATTCATACTGCGTTTTTCAAGTGCAAATGCGAGGGGAATATCAAACACCCTTTTATAAATAATATTTTTACGAGACATCGTCCTGTTCTGTTTATAAAAGTGACAGTGAATTCTACGGAACGGGGCACTGATGTATTCTGTTCCATATATGTTGAGACATCTGAATGGAGTTCATTCCCTAATGCACAGTCTAAAGCTCCGACGAATGGTTTCATTAGCGTAAGGTGATAACGTCGGCGCCAAAAAGACGAAGCGCCCTGCAGGAAGGCCGGGCAGAGGAATGTTTCTTTCTGCATATGCTCGCAGTGAAAAGATGAAGCCCTTGGGCGTGGCGGGGCGTGGGTGGGGCCTCTTTGGCGGAGACGACTCGCTGGCCTGCTGGCCCGGCGCGGCGCGGCGCCGCCCCGCACCGGGTTATTTACCTGCGCAGCCTAATTTCCTCTGGCAGCGCCGCCGCCAGCGGCGCAGGGCGTGGCGGGGGCGGGGGGCGGGGCGCAGGGCCGCGGGCTCAGCTGCCGCTGCACCGCCCCCTCCCCGGCCTCTGCCCGGGCGCTTTCATTACCGCTGATCCGCGCATTCACCTGCCGCATCCACAGCTGCGTGCTGACGGCGGCGGCGGCGGCGGCGGGGGCTGGGCGGGGGCGGGGGCCGAGGGGGACGCCGCAGCCTTCCGAGTGAGCGCGCCCCTCCCCGCGGGGGGAGGGGGTGTGCCGCTGGGGGGCTTTCAGAATGGATCAGGTGGACGGCGGGCGGCCGGACGTGGACTGGGTAATCAGAGGCTGCGGCGCGAACGGGGAGCGACGAGGGGGCGGGGCGGGGACGGGGCGGGGACGAGAGTGGCAGGGAGCGAGGCGACGCGAAATCCAGAGAGGCTCAAGATTTTTATGAAGTGGCTCTGGCCTAGCTGCTGCTTGTGCCACCCGGCTTGTTTTTTAACCTGTCGCCCGTCCTTCTAGGACAGAAAGAAAAGCACAGGAAGCCACATATAAGTCAATCTATGTGGAACGACGTGTGGCTGTGGAAGGGATTTGCTTCAATCAGTGCAATTATTGCTTGTGTACTTGTTTCATTCAATATGCATTCTACTGTTCTTTGCACTTTCTTCCACCCCACCTCTACGGAATTGTAATGAAAACAATGAAAATGAACATTCAATAGGCATGGAAAGTAGGAGAACCTCTCATGCTAGATTCTCGACAGCGCTGCTTCCTCCGAAGCGGCACTCACCACCGACGATAGCCATTCATGCAAATTGAAAAGCATTAGTAAACGGAGCAGTATGTCACTCATTTGTTTTCCCTTTCTTTCTTTTCCTCTTTATTTGTACTTTCCTTGTGCTCACTCCCTTTCTTTTTCTTCCTTTCCGCTCCTCTTGCTCCATCGCCTGCGGAAATGCCACTTCCGTCGTTGCTGCTTAGCGGCGCCCCTGCAGACGCATCGCCTCGGCCGACGAGCCACTGGCGCGGGGGAGGGGCTCACCTGCTGAACGCCTTGGGATGACCTGAAATGCGCTTCTGATAGCCCAGTAGAAGCTATCGTGGAGGGAGATTGATGAAATATGAAATTTGTTTATGTTGATTATAATTAAAATGGAAGTAAGTGGTTATAAAGAATTATAATAATGTATTGACTTGCGAGTAAGTAAAAAATGGCAATTGTTCTTGTCAAGACGTAAAGAACACTGAACACTTTAATTAGCTGACTGATGAGTACAGCTCTTGACATTGATAAATAATCTGATAGAAATTGAATTTGGCACAGGTTGAAAAGAAATTCCCGTTTGCACATAAACATGGTGAATGCATGATTGAATGCAAGGGAGTCGGACTTCTGCGCCATGCTATTAGACAAGAAATAACCACAGCATTTGATACGAAATTCCACATAATAAGCAGCAAATAGTCCGAACGGGCGCTAGGCATTGTGGGGTTCGAGGACATGCTTGCAGATCTCTTGAATGTGAGGGGTTGCTTGCACCACATGGAGTCGTCAGCTGACGCGTCATAACACGCACGGCACATGTCAGATTTGCACGACACCGGGGCGGCACACCCGACACCATTTCTCACCGAGGAACACAACGCAATATCAGCCAGTTGTTATCGGTCAGGTTGCCCGATTTATAGTGATGTAACTTCGGTGATAACTGTAATAAATGTAAACTGTAAAAAATGATAACTCTAATAATTTTTTAAAGACCTCAAAGAATGGGATGATGATTAGGATTCTAGCTACCCTGCAAGGAAAACGAAGATATGATCAGGGTCTGAGTTTGGGATGTAGCATTGACGTAAATAAATAAAAACTATTTCTGTATAAATAGCAATGATGAAAACTAATCTTACTAGGGTCCATATAGGATATTTACCTTTCTCTCAAAGGCTGCTTTTTGAAGGTGTTTGTTCCTGAAATGGGGCCTGTACTAAATATTTATTTATCTAACAACATGGAGTTTGTTTTAATTTGAAAATAATTAAAAAAAACTGTTAGACATGTTCAATTTAAAACACTGAAATGTCGATGTTTTCTTGATAACTAAAACAATATTAATTATATAAACAGTTGCACTGTCTTATTTCTCCAGAAAACTGCAGGTCTTTTCAACAAAATCAACTATATTATTTCTTGGTCTATACTTATTACATTAATGTTACTTTCAATAAACACATTTCACATGTCTTATTTCTTTGCTATTATTTGTAGTTTTGAAGTCACACTTAGGTGTTTCATCACTCACGTTACACAGTGGATTTTCTCATTTGGATCAATTGCCAACAGTTTTTTATCATTACCTCTTTACCAGCAATAAGGTACAAATTAAAATATATATTTTTAATGATGATACTTAGATTGTATACGGTTTGGCGAAATATATCATATTGATTGAGTTTCCACTAAGGAGAAGGAAATAAAAAATACAAAAACGGCCTAAATGAGGCAACTTTCCCTTCCATCATTGTGAAATTCTATTAGCACACCCCGTCGTCACCCTGGCAAGGTCCCCAAGGCTTTCGAATGATCCTCCTACCCCCTCGTGGTGTACAAGACGGCCGAGAATGTAGGTTTCGCTTGAAACGCGGCTGGGAGAGGCCCGGCACGTGGGTTGCGCTCACCTGGCGCTCTGTCTATTGATATATTAGCGATTTGACCATCCCAGCAAGTGAATTTTTCAGCAGTATCGTTGCGGCCGTTGAGGATAAAATATTGATAGGCGTCCGCGGGGTCGCGTGGCGCTGGCCCGGGGGCGCGGCTGGCCGGCCGGGGCGGTGCGTGGATGTGAGCATGTGTGTGTGTGTGTGTGTGTGTGTGTGACTGTGTTTAGAGTGAATGCTCGATCATTGGCGGTCGCCGAGCTGTGGAGGTCGTGGAGCCACTGATAATAGTGGGTAAAACTGCGCTTTGATATATTATATCATTATCTCCTATCATCAAATTCTATAAACTGTGGGAACAAAATACGTATTCATGGTCTTCGCCGTCAATTGGTTCAATACCATTTTGATATATAGCCAGCAACGAGGTGATCTCATTCGAGGTTGCAAATGCACATTTCACCCTTTCACAGAATGTTTTAATGCAATTGTCTTGTCACGATTATTCGCAGCAAACTACTGCAATAATATCGGGAAAAGTTTCTGAACGTTGCAAATTACTTTTGTATACCTTCCGAATCATGAGTTTTCACACATTTGCTTAGGTATTTCAAGCCAAGTATGAGTCAAAAATTGTCGAGAGTAATTGTAAAAATTAATTTTCAATTACGTATCATTCAATTACGTGTCATCTTTCTTCTTTTTAAACAAATGTAATACGATGCTGTGAATCTAGGCCACTTAAAATTGAATTGCATGTGGATAAATTGCTTGGATATAACATTATCATTCAGAATATCGCTCAACAGTTTGAAACAAATACAGTTTTATAACACTTTAATTATGTACGAGGAGCTATAATTGATTTCGGACTTGATTGGGATGTAATACTATCATCCAGAATGCTCTCTTTGAAGAACAGAAATTACACGTGCATTTTATTAATGTAACAAGATTCTTTCAAAATCAATGTTCTCCCCTCAGAAAGATATATAACTTCAAATATATTCAGCAAATAGTACAAAGCTACTATGAAAATACTAATGAAAGAATTTATATCAGTCATTCAACAAGAATTTAATTGCCCATAAAACAATCCCTGACGGTGAACTGCATGAACATTACTTCAGTCTACATTCTATAACCAATTGCTTAAAATTCTCAGTTCCTTTATGAAATATGAGAGACTACTACAGTTATTACGGAATTATTTCGGTCATGCCACCGTAAACATCGGCATTTTTTCATCAGTAGTTTCATTACGCGTCATTACACACCTCTTACAAAAACAGCAAACTCGACGTTTCACGCAATCGTGGCCATTCGTCGAGAAAGAACACGATGGTAGAACATAAAAAGATCGAACACCGACCTCAGTTTGTAGTAAATTGCCTCGTCCAGGCGCTACAAAACTTGCAGCGAACAGGAGCTGCGGCCGTCTCCTTAGCGCGCACAAACTCTGGGTGCGCACGCCACCTAGCACCGGCCGCGCGGCCGCTTCTATCACTCCTGCCTCCCAACACCAGCTGTCCCGTTCGTTCGCCACTCTCTCTTCTCCCCCTCCGCGCGCGTCGCCGTCCACGTAAGGGGGGCACACCCCTCCTAGCTATTGATAAAATATTAGCAACGACGGCGGCGCCGCGAGCGGGCGGGCGGATGTCGTACCATGTCCGTGATCGGACACCGGGCACTGCAGTGTGAGTTTTTTTGTCTACAAATCGCCATTTTTCACTGCAGCATTACATACTTTTCTCTATGCAACATAATAGTGTGCGAGAAAGTGAAGAAGCCTAATTTAGTATTATAGAGGGAGTAGGAGAAGTCGAAGACAATTTTTGTGGTGATGTGACAATTTTTGTGACAATTTGAATGGTTTTGCGGAAATAGGTCTATTTCTACAGTTGCTTAGTTTGAGGAAAAAATGTACAAAAAATACTTGGCGTTGATTTCCTGAAAATTTTGTAATTATTCTAGGGGTTTTCTGCAATGTAGTCTCAGAAATTAAAATATTCGACTTATTTAGGGGACAAATACTCTAGAATAGTGTCAATTCTATGTGTTCCGCTCGATCATAAAACTCATCCCTGTAGCACATTGTTGTATTTATTTCTTTAAC
Organism: Acheta domesticus; assembly: GCA_031308135.1. NCBI lineage: Eukaryota > Metazoa > Arthropoda > Insecta > Orthoptera > Gryllidae > Acheta > Acheta domesticus. Next base: position 288,960,159 of record JAHLJT010008446.1, on the reverse strand, counting down.
GCCAGTTAAAATGTGTTCGTGACTTTTTTTAAAGACGTGCAGACTCTACACGTTTTTAGAACTTCGGAATCCCTGTATAGTGTTTTAGTAGAATTAATAATAAAGGTAGCAACGACGTTTTTTACAAAATTGTTAAGAAAAAGTATTCGCTCCTGAGGAATATCATCTAATTGCATTGGCCATTCAACAACATATATTGACTTTGGTTGGATTTTGGCTAATCACTTACCATGCTCCACCTAAGGAGACACGAAACGTCCACGTCCTGTCCACGAAATAACGCTCTCCACGAAATAACGTTCCGCGATAATGCTGCAAATCCCTCAGGAAAACTTCTGGTGATAGTGATACATTTTATTCAGGAATAAAACAGGTAATCGCAGCGGTATGTAATATTGTGTACTGTTAGCACGCAATGGATAGAGAATTATAATCCTTACAATAGTATATGCATTCGCGACATTATTATAAGACTAAAATTTACTTGAATTTATGAATTGTAGGGTTTGTAGCTTTAGTGTCAAGCATGGGACTTGCCAAAGGAATGGCAAAATCTCATAGAGGGCGCCGAGTCGAGCTAGTATCTGGAAACATTTTCCCTGACACCAAATCACAGAACGCAGGTGAGGTTTTTCTGGCCCAAAAATTGGTTTAGGTTAAACCTCCATTCGTTTTTCTGTGCCTGTCTGTCTCTGCATATTTGTCTGTCTCTGTCTTACTCTGCAACACAGAGAGATCTGTGTTTGTCTGTTACTGCTTGTGTCTGTCAGTCCGTCTCTGTCTGTCTGGCTAGCTAGCTGTACTCTCTTCTTTACAAGGGTAAGTGGAAATCTTGAAAAGGAACTGGGTAGCCGGATTACTCAGCGTTTGAGAATTTAATCACTAAAACCATACCTCCCTTCTTCCCCATCCTCCCCGCGGAATCACCTATTGGCATTGCATCGCGGGGAATAGAATAGTGACTCAATAACGTGACTTATCTATTATATCGTGTCATTAGTCGAATGAAATCGAGAGATATTCCTCCTTTCTTTGTCAAGATGTCTTAATTTCAGCAGTAGTGCTTGTCAAAAACATTCATCGCTCTGCAGCTGCTTTCAGAAGGATGCGTACAAGCATCTATGCTTTCTGGTATCATCAGACCTATCCCAAGAATTGTAGTGATATTAAATATCCCGTCGTCCTCATTTCCTGACGATTTGTCGGCCTCTTTTCAAAATTTTGATTTTCAGGAACAAAATATTTAAACCTCTCCAGTCTCTCAAAATTCAGAAATTCTTCCGCCATACTTTTATTGGCATTAACAAATACAATTTTTACTATCGAAGATCATTCATTATCTTCATTGAATACTTTACAAATAACTGTAAATTTATAAATAAAAATACGTTAGAGTCAGCGTAAATGATAATCACTTAATCCCAAAATATCAATTTGGTTATCTTTGGCCGTTACCCTTGGTAAAAATTGAGGTTGAGTAAATATATTAAATTATTGTGATGAAATAGGAATATTGATGTACAGTGACTTAATCCAGGTGTGGTAAGAACAGAGCGCTGTTTCTGAGCTCTTAACTGTGCCGCGGAGAGCAAAGCGTAATCACGATTCACTCTCTTTAGGTCATAGGACAGAAAAAGCACTACATTAACAAACGCGAAAGAGTCGAAGTGGACAGATATTCGGCTAAAATGATACTGGAAACGTATATCATTAGCAGTGTAGTTCGAGTGCTGTCGATGGCAATGAGTGTATGGAAACAGTCGAGAGAATAGTATGGGACGCAACAAAAAGGAATCCCAAGAAGGATAAAATGTGTTGACTTCCTACGATGCCCAAGAACATCAATTCTTCAGCGACGGGCCTTGTGCCATTGTTTCTTTCTACAGTGAAACCCTGTTTGCGAGAAGGAATGCAAAACGCAACAGTTTCACGAATGCCTTTGGGGCGGATCCCATTTACTCCGAAACATTCATGTCTGAGGATCCAATGAGATTGTGAATATGGGCGATAGCACGTTGATTGAAATCGTGTTGCTTTTGAGGAAGCTGTGTATGCACACAGTTCCCCAATATTCACACGTAAGTATCGATTCTACAGAACGCCGAAATTTCGTTGCTGATACGAGGCAGTGGTAGGACAGCGCAGAGCTGCGGTCCATTTTCTACTCCGATTCGATCGCTATATAAATTCAACTTCCCGACCACCACTCGGGGTGTCATTGATAGGCTCTTGATGATCGAATAAGGGACATGTCATGTGCGATAACGTTACAGAACTGCGTAACCAACCTCCAGAAGGAATTTCATTTATTGTAGGGGATAGATTGCCAAGGACTGGCGATGTGGCGGCTAGTGGTAGTTACCACCTGTCTATCTGATGCCGTAGGAAGACGGCACAGCTTGGGGAGAGGCTACTCCCCAACCCTGTAATGCTGGCAACTATGTAATTAAGGAACCAATAAATTGTTGAGTTAGCGTGCGACTTTCATTTATGGACATAACAGTAATGACCACCAATCACAACGCCAAATATTCTGAAATTAGACTTGCTAAACTATCAAGTAGAATTTTGTAATTTTTCCAGTTGAACTTACCTTAAGCTTTAGCATTTAATGAATTATGAATTTGAAATTGAAACTTGAAATGGAATAAATTGTAGAATTTTTGTTGCTGAGTTCATAAACAGAGTTAAGCAATTACGCATTGGTTCTTTTAAGACTTCGACGCAAACTCAATTAATTATGTCTCGCAAGGAGAGGACATCTGCTGCCTATGAAGACTTTCTGTATTTGGAAATTAGCTCATTTTTCTCCGGCTGGGGAACGTAGATATGATTGCCTTTTATTCTTCTTCTTCTTCTTGTTCTACTACTACTACATCTTCTTCTCTTCTGTCGTCCATACCTCTGGGCGCGAGCTCAGATTCACTGTAACGGTGTCTCTGCATTCTGCATGCAGGCAATAGTATGAAACACACTGGCTCCTAGTATTCCGCGAGCACGCTATACAGCTATGAACTGAATGTTTCATTGTCTCTTAGAATAAAATAGTGGTTTTTTTTTGCTTCATGATTAGGCTGAGTTTAGCGCAGAGCCAAAATTGCCACAGTCTCTGTATTGACCGACTGGGAGGTCCTAGAGTTCGAGCACAATGGCGAATTTTGAACATTAGCAAAATAGCTTAAGTCGAATTTTTTGCCTGTATGAGAATTCTTGTGACCGGCGGCATTGATCGATGGCTTTTCCTAGTTTCTCAAATCAGTATTAGATTAATGCTGGTGCAGTACCCTAAGCAAACGGACCATGGACCACATGGAACATTTCTTTCTTCTTCCTTTTCCTTGTCTTATCCTCTTCACTTACACACACACACATACAATGTGCTACTCTATCACACATGTCTGGAGACCAGTTGGGGGCTAAGAGATTCTCCCGCCTGGAGCGGTGCCCAGCCGCGAGAGATACTTGGAGATGGAAAAATCCCTCAAGCTGACGTGTTGGTAGCCGCCGGATCTCACTTGCCAATGCGGGGAGGAACCCCGATTACTCCCGTGATACAACATTCACTACACTATTGGGGAAATTTTCCAAGGAGATTCGCTATCTCCTCTGCTGTTTTGCATTAGTTTGATCTCATTATCTAGACAGTAGTCGCACACTGACTTTGGTTACAGGCTCCATGGTGATGAAAGGCCTGTATCACATTTGTTTTTCATGGATGATCTTAGTGTTCGCTAATAATGAAGCGATTCTCTCCCACATGCTGCTTGTCGTCAATGACTTCAGCAATGATATCTACATGAAGTTTGGTCTTGACAAGCAATGGCAAGCATGAAGTTTGGTCTTGACTACACAACAATAACTTAGAGGCAGAGTGACAATTTCAGAGAACATTGAAGTTGATACGCACACTGTGATTCTATATCTTGATCCGGGTAAAACTTACAAATATCTGGGCATTGAAGAATGTGAGGCCATCTCGAACGACACAATGAAAGAGAGAATTCGCAGGGAGTATTATAGAAGAGTGAGACTTGTCCTGCAGTCTCCTCTGAACTCAAGGAATAAAATATCAGAAATAGGTAGTTTAGCGGTGCCTGTAGCCGAATACAGTGTCAGACTAGTAGACTGGACTGAGCAGGAAATTCGAATCATGGATCGAAAAACAAGAAAACTGCTTACAATGCATCATGTTGCCCACCCCCAAGCTGATGTACATAAACTTCATGTGTCACGTAAGGAAAGGGGAAGAGGCATGAGACAAATTGAAGTCTCTTGGCACAATGCAATAACCGGGATGGGAAAGTATGTAGTCAGCCATCAAGATGACCCACTAATGAGACAGGTCATGAAATCTGACCGAAGAATGGAAAACAGAAGCATTGTATGTGTAGCAAAAAGGATTGCGAACAAGACTATGCAAGACACGCAGAATAACAAAGGCACTGAAATTCTGACGCTTCTTTACATGAGTTGTGAGACACAAAAGATGTTAAAGAAATCTTGGAGAGACAAATCACTTCATGGACAATATGTTAAAAGAATGTACAAGGTGCAGATCAATAAAAAACAATCTTTTACGTGCCTCAAAAGGGGAAGAATGAAGCCAGAATCGGAAGCACTTGCAATAGCGGGCCAAGATCAGGCATTGAGAACACGACATTATGATAAAGCGGTTCTCAAAATTTCCCAAGATAAGAAATGTTGCAATTGCCAGGAATGCGTAGACACCGTTGATCATACACGACAGGGTATTATGTACCTCCACTGGCAGATCTGTACTGCCCTCGAAGTTACAAACACATGCCCCAAGTGGTACGAACACTCACCAAACCCGGTGACGTCTGCTGCACTGTGTACGATATTGTACGACCAACAAATTCAAACTGATCGCAAAAATGTTCGGAAACAAATCGGATATAGTTATCGGGGATTTGGAGAAAAAATAGCGTCTACTTGTAGAGGTTGCTGTGCCATGCGATCGAAACCTCGTAACAAAGGAGGCAGAGAAACGTCTTAAATCCAGGAGTTTGGAAATCGAGATCAGCCGAATGAAGGGCCAGAAAACACAGGTCGTAACGATAGTCATCGGAGCTCTGGGATTTGTTCTGCAAAATTTGAGTAAGAACTTGGCTAAACTTCCAGATCATTCGAATGACTGGGAAGTTCACGAAATTGCTTTATTTGGAACAACCCACAATTTGCGCAAACTGTTGTAGAGGCAGCGATGGTCCCTAGATCTACTCCTTAGGAAGCTGGTTTCAACGCAGAGTAGACTTAATCATCTACCGACTCATAAAATCTCTAGTCGTGAATTAGAGGAATAATAATAATAATAATATTAATAATAATAACAACAACAACTTGTCTATGTTGCTGTATCTTGCGATCAAAACGTCGTTACCAAGGAGGTAGAGAAACGTCTTAAATACATGAGATTGGAAATCGAGATCAGCCGAATGTGGGGCGTAAAAGCACAGGTCGTCCCGATAGCTATCGGAGCTCTGGTATTTGTTCTGCAAAATTTGAGTAAGAACTTATCTAAACTACCCGGTAATAAACTCTCCGGTTAAAAAGACTGGGAAGTGGAAGAAATTGCTTTATTTGGAACAGTCCACATTTGTAGAGGCACCGACAGTCCCTAGATCTGCTCCTTAGGTATCTTGTTGCAACCTGGAGTAGATTTTATATTCAGCCGACTCATAGCATCTTTAGTCGTGATGTAGTGAAATAATAATAATAATAATAATAATAATAATAATAATAATAATAATAATAATAATAATGATGATAACGATCCCCAGGCAAAATCCACAGGTGATGCAAGACGTAAGGAACCGTATGAAAGTCCGCGTGGTAAACTGCATGTGGGCTTCCCCCTGGCCAGGCCTGGCGCCGCCCGCAACCAGAGCCAGAGCCAGAGGCAGGGCCAGGGCAGGCCCAGGTGCACTTGATGAGCGGGCGGAGGGCGCCGCAACCGCATCCATCAAAACACCAGCGCCCCCCGCCAGCCCTTGCCCGCACACGCCTGACGCCAGGGCTGCCAAGCAGAGCCCGAGGGGAAGGAAGCGCTGGGGGGCCACGGGGGGCAACTGCGCGGCCGTGTTTGGTGGAGAGCTTTGGAGCGGAGCGCGGAAGGGACGCTTTTTTTTCCATATGCATTGAACATATACCAAGAAAAATGCCTAGTGTTAAGCGAAGATTACACAGCTCAGCATGGATTTCAATGTCTGACAATGAATAATGGTTTCTAAGCGGAATTTTTCTGTAAAATTCAAAATTGGAAACCCTATTTTTCGATCATGTCAGGTTTTCTCGTTTATTGTATTTTTTATAAATATGTTTAAGGAATTAACAGTATTATGTTGTTTTATTTCACAGCTTCTTGATATACTTGAATTTGTTTCAGACGTTCATTGTAATATATTTTTTTTTAAAAACATGATTTATATATTGTGGTTTTTTGAGGAAGTCGCAGTATGATAGTGTTTTGTTTATGAATGGAGAAGAAGTTAAATCCATAAAAAAAAGTATTGTGATCGCTGTTGTTTAATAATCATGGCATTGCGTGGTTGTTTAAATAGCGCTGATGTATTTTGTTACATTTGTGGGAGACACGCTGTGCCTAACCAACGAAGAAATATCACATACTTTGTTAAAATGCGTATATTGCTTATTTTGGCATCAAGCTTGGTGTGCAATGTAAAGCATTCGCTCTGCGTATAATGTGTTGTACATGTACAGAGGGTTTAAGTTTAAGGATGGATGGAAGGAAAAGAAAGCATTCCCTTTGCTATACCCATGGTGTGGAGGGCACCGTTGGATCACAGTCATGACTGCTATTTTTGTCGAGTTAAACTTTATGGTTATAGCGCAAGGAATAAGAAGAGTACCCATCTACGATCTGCTATGAGGTCTGTGCCTGATGACCTTACTTTGCCTATACCCTCCCCACCAGCATCACATCAATCAACAAGCACTCATTCAGATAGTGATAAAACTGCTACACCACATTCAGATAATGATGACTTACAGCCCTGTGTGTATATCACATCACCAAAGTTATTTACAGTCACCACTTAATGACTTGATCCGTGAAGTGAACTTATCCATAGATGGTGCAGAAGTGTTAGGTTCAAGACTCAAATCCAATAATTTGTTTCCATCTGGGACTACTTTTGCATGGTAAAGAAAAAGGGAACAGGATATCGAATGTTTCTTCTCTGAACATGAGTCGATGGTGTACTGCGGTGATATACCAGTATTGGTTGAGTGGCTCGGTGTGACCACTCAGTGGAGACTTTATTGAGTCCGTGCAGTCAAGTTTTAAGGTGTCGTACTTCACAATGGAAATCTCCTTGGGTCTATTCCTGTTGCCTATTCCATTCACATGAAAGAAACTTATGAAAGTGTTATGATTTGATGCAGTGCATGAAGATCATCAGTGGCTTCTGTGTGGGGAGTTTAAGATGATACACCTTCTTAGAAATGGACTACACCAAGCATCAGTATTTCAAGTGCGAATGAAACTGTCGTGCAAACGGAAGGTATGGCTCCGAAGATCTCTGTTCACTAGGACCATGAATGTAATGCATGAGCCGCTTGTGGAACGTTCCAAAATATTATTCCCTCCCTGCATATTAAATTAGGTATTATGTCGCAGTTTGTGCATGCAGTGGATAAGAATGGTGATGCTTTCAAATACAACTGCACGACATTTAAAACTGAGTTATGAAAAAACTAGCAGCCTGTGTATTTACTGTACCCCAGTTAAGAAAGTTAATGTATGATCAAGAATTTGGGAATACTATGACCCAAGTTGAAAAAAGGGGAAGTGGGGAAGCTTCGGAAATGTTACCTAAAACATTGTGGGTAATCACATGAGCCAACAGTACAAAGAAATTGTTCAAAAACTTTTCGAAAACGTGAAACTTCATGGATGGAAAATAAGTGTTAAATTGCATTTTTTTCTATTCTCACCTCGAAGATTTCTGTCACAATCGTGGACTTTACAGCGAGTAACATGGTTAATGCTTCCACCAAGACTTAAAGATCATTAAAAAACGATATTATGGAGTTTGGGCAGTTAATACAATGGCTGATTATTCTTAGTCTTTGAAAAGACAGACCACTCCTAGAGAAGGTTGCAAAGTAGCTAAACGCTTAAAATTTTTCCTTAAACAGTTGAAACTTCAATGTATAATTTAGTAGTTTATTTTCCATTGTTTATTGTAAATTATTAACAGTTCTGAACCAATTTGTAAGAAATAATGTTTGACAACATTTGATGCATAACTAAAAATGTACGTGAAATCATAAATTATTTTCATTTCCACGAAAATGTGACGTGATGGCGAGAAACTGATAACATATTCGTTTTCAGCACCCCAAAATTATGATAAAACCTTATTCAAAACCAAAACATCATTTTAAAAATTTCAAATGCAGAGCGATATTATTCACTACAGTGTGTTATTTTTTATTCCGTGTATATGTATTTAAAGATATGGTAATATGTTTTAAAAAGAACAGTAGTATTTGGTGGCACTTGAATTCTTTTTCTCAAGAAATGGCTCCAAATTTTTTCTTTACATTTTTTCTTGAAGGGCAAAAGCACGCTTCACAATGGAGGAAGTCTTATTTCCGTTGCACTTGCTGAATTTTCAAAAATTGAAAAAGTTACAAATAATGCAAGAAAGCAGGTTCTATTGTAGCATCTAGTTTTTGACTGGCCAGGTGAGAATGACGTATTACAGCTGATATATTTTTTCCTTCCTTAATTTTTCCTTTCCCGTATACATAAGTATATACGGAGTAGTGTATATATTTGGCTGTATCGAAAAAAATAGAATTCAATGGCTTAGTGAAAAAAAGTTGGTTTTCGTTGCAAGAACATCGGCACCAAGGAAACGGTTTTTAAAGTGGGTTTAGGGGTGCCACAAATCCAATACACACCCCATTTTTAGGCCTTTTCGCTACTTTTTAGAAAATAACGAATAAATATTATTTAATGAGATTTTTATCAACGGATTTTTGGGCTGAGGTGGTGCCCACGTTATCATGCAACAATTTTATGATCATCAAACAATACTTATTGGACTTATACAGTGTGCGACATTAGCTCGAATATGGCCAATTTTACGTTAAAACCATAGAAATAGACACTTTTCAATTGACCATAACTCCGTAAATATTTGTCCAAAATACTTTTACTTTCGATAAGATTAGAGCTCGAAATCTCTACTTTAAGAACTTTGCTTCGCCCAATTTGACTATTTTACTGCAATCGGCTAAAATCGCGCCGTGTGCCAATTGATATAATATAATTAAATATAATTTTAAAACTAATATAAATTTCGTTACGATATCTCTAAAATTGTAGAAATTGCAAATTTAGGTAAAGACTCTCCTTAAATGATGATAAATTATACTTTGTAATTAGAAGCAAATAGTATGGAATGGACTCAGGAGCGGATCCAGCCGACCGTTTTGGAGGGTGCCATTATAGATTTTTTGTTAAATAATTAACATTTGTTATTATATTGTATATTATTTTGAGTATATATGACACTATACAATTTTATTTTTTAAATAATTACTTAATTCCAATATAAATAAAGTTTTAAATCAATTTTGCCAAATACAAGAAGGCAACAAACGAAAACTCTAGGTCTTTTAGGGGGCCATGCCCCAATGACACCCCCCCTCTAGATCCGCCACTGAATGGACTATGTCTACCGGTTTGAAGCGATCTATCAATCACGTTGACGGCAGTACTAATGGAGCCCCTACGTCAACTTCGGATAATTTGATAGTTCCCAATATTGATACCCATGACTATTTTGACAATGTCAAAATACCATACTATACAGAGTGAGTCACGTAACTTTAGCACCTCCTGCAGTTTTTGAACGGCTGAAGTTATTGCAATGTAATTTTTACGTAAGTGCATGAGGGAATGGGGGTAATTGATGCATGTATTCATTTCTATTGTATCATTTGTATTTTACGAGATATTGAGGTAACTTTGTTTTCCCAAATGGAACTATACATATTTTTTAATTTACCATGACAAGCATAAAAATAGGAATGGAATGATATACGTATTGTAATATGTTACATAAGCAATTTTTATTAATTCTTATTTATTTTGTGCTCCGCTCGCCTTGCCCGAGCGAGCGTTAGCAGGGGGAATGCTGCGTGACCTTGTGTGGCCGACTGTTACATTCAAAATATCCCTTAAACACGAATCGCAAAAAATGTGTATAGTTCCATTTGAAAAACAAGTTACGTCTATGTCTCCTAAAATCCAAGTGATAAAATAGAAGGGAATGCATTTATCAATTAGCCCCAATTTTCTAATGCACATCTGTGAAAACTGCATCGCAATAAGTTCAACCGTTCAAAAACTGCAGGAAGTGCTAAAGTTACGTGACATGCTCTGTATATCTGTCCGCAACAAAACTTTATTATCTCATCCTCTAACTTTTTTGAGGTTTGGAAGACGTGGTGAGTCGTTTTCAATCAATTTTTGAAGTCAAGGTAGATGGACGATTCAAATGTATCCTGATTTTCCGAGATAGAATGTAAGCTAATACATCGTTAATAAATTCATTCCTGGTTCATCCCCATTCAATTAAAACTTTCATCGCTGGATTCAGGAGTGCATCTCGATTGATGTCTCGACTTACGGTAAGGCGACGTATCTCGACTTACGGTAATCGACCAGCACAATTTATGTGATATCGACGCTCAACAAGAAGTGCTGGGGCAGATCAAGAGAAATGGATTCAGGCGACGTCCTTCCTGTTGAAGTTTCATTATATTTAGTGAAATATGAGGGTCACCGATACGTGAGATACCCTATGGAGTGTTTGCATTATTTCTTCCAAGAAAAAAATAATATAAGTTGCAAAAATGATAAGTGATCTTAGATTTATCTGTACTAGAAAGAACGTGTCGAAGTTTAACTCCAAGATGTGCCAATTGCATGAAATCCATAAGTATTTCGACCCATTCTGCGATGTGTTTCAGAAAAATAAGTTTATCAGAGACTTGATGGCTTATGAGAACATTTCGTGGTTTGAGGCTTGAAATAGTTTCTCCAAAACAACCTGCTCGTACAAAAGAACTCTCATTTCCGGTAAACTCTGTATTTGCAAAAATTGTTAAAAATTAACATTCGAGGATAGAGATTTTTAAATAAAGTCTGTTCTAAAATTCAATCTTAAAAAAAGGTCAATTACTGCTCTAGAAAAAGCGAGTAGTTTCGCGTAATTTCTCTTTGAAGTAAATGCATGTTATTAAAAATATTTTCTCAAAAACCAAATTTTTCTTTAACTTTTTTCCACAAATACTACAAGGGATGCTTGAACGGCGCAGACGTATTTTTCTTTGAACTCTCCGAATTTTCGAAAATTGCAAAATTTAGAAATAATGCGAGAAAATATTTGCTGGTGTAGCAATATGAGTATATGTACAATGAGCATAAATATGGTCAGTTTTTGCATAATTTTGAGTGTAATAGTGACAATTGCAAAACATACGTAAACAAAATTTTGTTAAATAAAGGCTAACTAAACCTTTTAAAGTTTGAAAATAAGTAAAGATAAATATTTTCGAACCCTTCCTACATATTCAATATTGAAGAGAGCATTCCATACTCATGCAATCTATTCCTATCTATCGGATTTGCACAACGCTTGCTCCCGCTGGCATTTTGCATTCAAGAGCCGGGCGTCTGACCTCAAAGCGACGAACGTGACAGTACAGGGCTCTGCGGGGAGGGAGAACCCTCCTGTTTGCACAGAGGGGTCGTCGTGGCGCGTAGATGGAATGCCTGAGCGTCTAATACAATGATGCATGTTGTGAAATTATTTACTTGCTTATTTAAATGGGTAATGTTATGTTCCCAAAATGAACGAAAGTCGTTGTCATAACAAACAATTTATTTATTCTTTTAAGCAACATATTTACATTATACCACAAAATATACCAGGAGCTATTTCCTTGTCGGTTGGCATTAACGCCAAAGTCCGTGTCCCACCAGTGCGTCACTTAGCACCAGTTCTGTAACACACGTCTGACTGCGCGACTCCGCCGTGCGCATATCCAGCGCGCATCTCGCCATGCATCACCAAGCCGGCGCTATCCCGGCTGGTAGTCGCGTCGCATTCCGCACGCCCCTGGTGCGGCCTCTCCGCGTGTGCTTCCTCTCCTGGCTGCAGGCTCTCTCCAGCGAATCCACTGCGCTGTCTTACCGTTGTGCCGCGGTGCTTCTCAGACCGCTACGGCCTGACTGCCTTTGCCGCCACCTGCTCCCGCCTATATAGGGCCGGCGTGGCCTGGGTTAGCCTCGCCTCACGGCTTGCTTGCTCGCTGGCCAGCGTTCCGGGTCGGCGAGCTCGGTGGCGCGCGGCGTACAGCTGCGCGCGCGCCAGCTTCAAATGCTGTACACAGCAGGTAATTTCCCGTATTTCTAGCTATTTCTGTTATTTTTCTTCTATGAAGTGCTATGAATCGACATATTGTTATTTTTTATGCTTATTGTGACTTGCAAAAATATTTTGAAGAGGTGGTGTCTTTTAAAAATTTATTATGTAATTCTAACGAAAATTTACATTTAAATAATTGATTTTTCATCAGGAATGTTATAATCTCCAAATGAAAGCAAAACGGAGGAAATTGAGAGCTCTCACATAGAGAGCAATTATAAAAATGAAATATAGGTAATTGCAAGATGGGTAATGCTTTGCAGCACATATATTTGTGACCATTTTCCCTCGATATGCAACTAATCAAGAGATATCAACGAGCAAACACCTCTTACGATATTTTACGGGCAATCATGAGATTTATATGTGTCTTTTTAAAAAGAACGCAAAGGGCTGAATCTTTTTTATGCGATGTCGTGAACGATTAAGAATAGCGTTCGTTGATTTGAAATTAGAAATATATAATGTACTCTTGCCAGAAATTAAAGCTAGAACTGGTCATTATTTTTAATAATAGGATTTTTTAGCTTGGATAGTTCCGCCCTATTCAATTCAACATAGTTAATCAAAGACGGCAATGGCAAGTCTTCTCCGACTGACGCCCTAAACTTTAAAGATTCTTCTGGAGTATAACACAACCGGTGGTGATTCGGTGGAGCATGGTGTCCAGAAAACGCCCTGTTTTGGGGTGGTATCGTGAGCGAAGAGCTCCTTGGTCCCCAATTGTTGGCGTTGCTCCTCCCTCCTTCGCGAGGGACGCCGGCGACATTTCCAGCGCGTCGTGTTTGCCGGCGGCGAGGCCGCACCTGCGGCGCGCAGCCACTCCCCCCGGCCCCGCCCCCGCCGCCACCCCCGCCCCGCCCCCGCGCGCGGCGAAGAGTTCAGAAACAAACGCAACCGGATGAGATACGGCCGGCGGCGGAAGACGCACGCTGGGTTGAGCAGGCCTGTGGCGGGGCCGGGGTGGGAAGGGCAGCGGCGGGGCAGGGGCGGGGGTGGAGGCGGGGGCGGGGCAGTCGATCCGAAACAAAGGCGCAGCGGCGCGCCGCATCGGGACGCCCGCGAGCGCGCCGTAAATTAGTGGCGCGTTATCCCTATAAATAACGCGGAGGTAAATTTAAATATCGTTCCGAGCGGCGGCCAGCCGCCAGCGGGGGGGCGAGGGGGAGGGGGCGACGTCCACTTGCTGCCCGCCTCACACCCTCTCGCCCCCCACCCACCCACCACGCGCGGCTTCTACGCCCTCGCTTCACGCTTCACCCTCGCGCAAAGCTCCTTCCCTCTTCTCTCCCCTAACTCCTCTCATACTTCCGCCGCTGCTCTTGCTAATAATAATAATAATAATAATAATAATAATAATAATAATAATAATAAAATGGTGACTTGCAGGAGCAAAAATGTTGCTTAACTACTAGTACATTATTACTCATACTGCTCAAGAAGAACAAGCAAATACTCTTCTACAACAACAATAAATCTTTTTCGTGTTTGTTTTGTAATTTTTATTTTAAAATTCTACACTATGAGTTTTTTCCCCTTCTTTATATTGCAATAGGAATTGTGGATACCTTAGTGATATAGTTAATGATTTTTTAAACTTTTTTATTACGTTTTTTATTATACTGAGTATTATTATTATTATTATTAATATTATTTGTTAACACTCTGTATTACCTATATTTTATGGATATTAGATTTTATTCTTAATGTGTTGTTGGTGATTTATCGGGCGAACATGTATTTTACAAATCTGTAAATTACATCAATGAGAACTTAATATTCAATTTATTGTAAAAACATTTGTGTTACAAAATAATTTGCGTTGAACAATTCATTTTTACATGAATCAAATTCACAGTGAAATTACTCTGATAACATATAGGACAGGCACAAGTGGCTCCAGGTTCTCCCTACGTTTCTTATCGAATGTCGTAGGTAGGACGTAATTCCATATTTTATAGATCACAAAAAAAATGACGTTTAAGATTCATTCCAAGAAATAAAATCTTACTCGAATTTTTATTAAGAGACTTAAAAGTGCCCAGACTTTCTGTATCTGAAAAAAATTGCTAACTTAAAAAATTGCAAACCAGTGTAGCAGCTGAATTCAAATGAATTTGAATTTTTTCTTACTTTCTAACGTGGTGGATCTATTTTAGATGAAACGACGCATTCGCCTGATACATTAATTTTTGTCCATCCATCCCATCTCTCGCACCACTCTACAGTCAAAAACATGTTATTTTAATTTTTTCGACAAATCAATACCGTCTTATCAGCTTGAAAAAATACGAAAAGAAAATAATTTATACTAGCAAAAAAATATATTCTCTCTGCACCAATTTTTATTCTCTCTGCACCAAATATATTCTCTCTGCACCACTGAAATATTTTTGAAAAAAACAGTTTTACTGTGTCTTAGAACCGTCGAACTGGTTTTATAAAAATCTCAACACACATTCCTAAAACACAACTTTTCGCTGTTTTTTGTTGTATACCAAATGAAACAACCCTCTGCGGTCTGCAACAACAATTTATTATTCACCAAAATCCCAAAGAATAATACACAAAACGCTGCCAGGAGTCCCAATATCAAAGATACGGTTTCATAGCCGGGTCGTTATACAGGTTACAAAAATTCCGTTAATCAAAGAATCACAAGTAGTGCGCCAGGTACAATGTCTAAGTCAGTTAATGTTCTACTACTAGCTGTCGGTGATCGAATGGCGGGGCCCTCGCCCCGCGGCTGCCTCGTCGGCTTTTCCACCCCTTCGCAGGGGAAGGGAGTCGGCTGCGTGCCCCCTCTTCTACAGGAGGAGGGAGGGGGGGCGCCTTCGACGCCTTGGCCGCTCTCCTGGTGCGGTGAGGCGTATCGCTTCTGGAGCGCCCGCGTAGCGGACAGTACACCCTCCCCACCTAATTGTGGGAGTATGGGGCGAGGTGCTTCTGCAGGCGCGCGCTGCGGCGCCTGTGCTGGCCTGTGGCGCTGCTGGCGGACTTTTGTAGTGCCGGCACAGGCGGTCACTACATTTTTTTTCGACTGCTGAGCAAAAAAAAAAAAAAAAATATCATTTTACCATTTTCCCGCCTCTAAATCATCTTGACTTTAAATGCATTTTGAAAATGACTGCAACAGTTTTGTTCATTTATTAGTATTTATTATACATTCGTATACATTGTTCTAATACCCAGTAGTAGTTTGACCTTGGAATACAGTTACAATTATCGTGGTTTTAAAGCTTTATAATCCTTTGTGGAATCATACGATAAGAAAAGAAGATTTTTTTGGCTGTTTATGGAAAACCATTTCTGACACAGGTGAAGGATATGTGAGGAACATGTGGGGAATGAAGGGAAACAGTGTGAATCCGAATTTAGAAGAACTGTTATACTGTGTCTTAAACCACTGGCCCATGCACGAAAAAATTTCAAAACCCTCTCCAAACACGTGTTGTGAATGTTTTCAGAGATTTTTCCCAATTGTTGTTCTATAAACTTAAGACATATGTAGTTAATCACATGGCTGTGACCTTCCTCCAGGAGGAAGGTCACAGAAAATTGACGTTGGCACCTGTGTCGAGGACTCGGCGCGGAAACCTCCTGAACAGCCAAGTAGTTATTGCCTCCGGCCGCGGGGACCTACCCTCTCACATCTGTAGTTGTTTCGGACTAGTGAAAGGGTTGTCATTTCTCTAAAGTATTTATTCTTGTGTAGTAAATAAAAATCGCACTTTGTAAATAATATTTGCATGAAAACTTATAATATATGTAAAGTAGCCCCCAACTGAGGACCGTCCATCTCCTTTACTGCATGTTACAGAATTACAGGTCCGGTACTGTGCGAGATAAACCACTCTCATATTACAGAGTATTGAGATTAAAATGCTCATAAAATAAAATAAACTCTTTAATTTTATCGTGACAGATAATTTCAGCATTTTTCCTTCAATTGGATTTTACATTGATTTCGGCTTCTGCACTTTTGTATCCACCCATGCTGTGGAGTGAAAACACCGGTTAATTAAAATTATTGATTTCACTGGAATCTTCGAAAGAAGTGCGTGTTTGTCTCAGGGAGTAGGGCTTTCTACACATGTAAAACAGGATAAATGAAATGGATATTTTTCGTTTGTTGCAGGTGCGTTGGCCAGGGAGTTTTTTGGCTGCATCTGCGCAGGACGACTCATCTTCCAGTTAGTGGACGCATTCCGTGAGACAAAACATTTTCAGCGGTATTGAGAAATGAAACTTTGTCATTGTGTTAGCACATTATATTGAATTAATTGAGAATCATAACGTGTCATTGAGATTCTGAAAATTTTCTTATCTTTAAAATATACGGTTTGCAGCATCTTTAATTCCTAATTGATGCTGATGATTCTCTAAAAATGTATATGCATACAATATATCAAATTGTTGCTCTGATTATATTGGAATAAATTCAAGTCCATAAAAGGTTAGAAGATAATCCGCGCATCTGCAAAAAGGTGAGTTTTTGGAATGTAACACACAATGAGAAAACAGCATTACAGAAGCACCAACTAACTTCCATAACGGTACACCTTGACATTACTGGCGTGTTGCAATATTCTTGTGGATAGAAAAATTAGAAATTTACGGTGTTTTCTGAGAGCTAACGTGTGGGAAATCAAATCCTCTTTTTTACAAGTGTTCCTGGAGAAAAGCTGTGATTTTCCTCTGTTGTCACAACCACCAGCAGATAACGATGTTGAATATAAAAAAAGTTCAGTATATATTTCGTAAAAATGCACGTTTGTGCAGTATAACTAGAGAGCTCCTTGACAAATCACAGTCCGCTGTCGCCATTCTAATTCTGTTTCCTAGATTTAATCTTCAGGAACAGAACTCTGTTGCAAAAATGTTCGGTGCGTCGAAAAATGCAATTAAGTCGGAAATTAATTACATGAATATACAAAGTACGTACTCCCAGGCTTTATGCTATTTTTGGCCCTAATTAAGCATCTTAGAGTATGGAATAAAATTAATTAGGTAGACGACACGTTCTTTCCGCACTTCTCGCTATATTTTCGTGATCTTTCAGCGTTGATTAAAATCTTCAGTTTTCTGATGAGCATGAAAAACTGTTTACAAGAAAATGGTTTGCCTTCAAAGGAAAAGCCATACATGATTAAGAATCTGAAATCTTAAGAATAGGTTATAAAATTGAGTTAGAAATTTTCATCAACACTTTAATTCTTAGCGTGTTGAATAATTTGTTTTCGCTTCTCTCCTTCAGAGATGTCGCAAGAATCAGGAAAGATAAGAAGCTTTGTTTTCTCTAATGAAGCTGCCTTTGAGGAGTTCAAAGGAGCCTTGTAAATAATTTAGAGTCGTTAATGTTTTTCTGCATTTCTTTAAACCCCTAACAAGAACGAACATCCTTTCTCAAAATCCAAATTATTTGTTTTCGCCAATTACCATGCTTTTCAAAGCCAGACCAGTTGCATGAGATTGTACTGGTAGTATTCTAATGCGAAAGAGACAGGCTGAGATTGTTGAGGACGTCTGTACCTTACGATGAGAGTTCGTCTCCCGAAATTAGTGGTTGTTGCGTTTCACATTGTCACCCTTACTTCCTACGAAGAGGAAGTATTGTAATAAACTACGGAAAACTGCGAATTTTCGACAACAAAACACTTATTGCTTGGCCTTGGTAATAAAAAACTGGATATATCTTGTTCCTATATATAGTATATTTATTCCTTTCATATGTTGTAATCAGAATCCATCTTTTGTGGGTCCTTGATACCGAAAAGTCGATTGGCAGCAAAACGTCTGTCTGCACGACCGTCTGCCCGGCCGTCTGTCTGCCTGCCCGTCTGTCTGCCCGTCCGCCTGTCTGTCCTCAACATTGTCAACTTTATTTTTCAAAAAATTGGTCTAAAATGTTTGATGTAACATTGTCCGCGTATAGTATAAAAGGCGCTTGAGAGGGGCGTTCATATCCTCGTTGCAATCCCTCATTTTCGAAAATTTCAAAGCTTCAAATTTTCCCCGCATTTGAAGATACACTGTTTTCTTTAATGAAATCTGTTCTTTCAAGACATTTTAAAAGGTCATAATGAAATATAGGCACTTTTTTTAAACAGTAATTTTCTTTCAAAAACAGCCTCAATCCTTTTAAAAATTTGTATCTGTTGCGTCTAAACAGTTCTGCCCGATTTTCTCGAAAGTTGGTATTCCTCCATCGATTAAAAGGAACTCGAGGCACTGCGCGTTTGGAATAGGTATTTTATTTTTTGGGGGTACTTTAAATGCTGCCTCCATTATATTTTCATTTTTTCCACAAATAGCTTTAATTTTTATTAAACTTTGCTCTCAATTTGTGCCATTCTAATAAAAGAATTGCGTAGGTCTCATTGTTGTTAAAATACTTGATTTTTCCGAAAATTATTGCGTATGTTTAATTTTTTTTTTGAGGTCTTCCTTCCACTACGATATTGACGGTAGGCTTTGTTCCTAATAAAATAAATATTATAAGAGCACAGGTCATGTTATAAGTTCGTGTACAATGTTTCAAAAATTTGAGTACTTTTCCCTTAATTTTTCGTCAAATTTAGGGAACTTTTAAACAATTTTTTAACTGCTTCAATTTATTTCTTTAAATATTCTTCACGTATGTAGCATTTGAAGGGTAAGGTGTCATTAGTTCCATTATCAGCGAACACTCTATTTTCGAAAACTGCAAAAAAAGGTAACATTAGAAAATTATATCTTTGAAGATAGTGGTTTTTGCCTTCAAGGATATCTGTTCTAAAAATCATATTTAAAAACGTCACGTACGTATTGCTGTAAAAGTGCTAGATTTCGCGCTGTTTGAGTTTAAAGTTAATGCAAATTAATAAAAAACAATTTCTGAAAACCCGCGTTACATTTTGT
The DNA here is from genome assembly GCA_031308135.1 of Acheta domesticus. Lineage (NCBI taxonomy): Eukaryota > Metazoa > Arthropoda > Insecta > Orthoptera > Gryllidae > Acheta > Acheta domesticus. Next base: position 288,940,768 of record JAHLJT010008446.1, on the reverse strand, counting down.
CTTTAAAATTTGCCCACGAATAGAACAAGCGACGGTTAAAAGAATGGCGTAGGTTTCATTCTCGTTGAACTCTGAAGTTTTGAAAATTACAAAAGTTATAAATCATGCGAGGAAGTATGTGCTGTGTTTGCACTACTTGTTACTATAGCTTCTTCTTCGGCATAATGTTTCCACTTTGAGTAATCTACTTCTTCTTCTATTAGAAAACCTGCGTCTGTTGTTGAGCTGTCCTTGGCTGGTAGAGATGAAGGCCAAAGACTTACAACTTGACTTGACATAGTTCGAGGAGAATTACTCCACGGTCAGTGTCAAAAAAAACTTGGAACGTTGTTACGGAAGTTCATTTTTTGTGCGTAATGTGAATGTTTCGTTTCAAAAGTCTTCGTAAGTTGTATTCTTTTAAAACACGAATTTCAAATCAGACAAACTAGGCAATGACTCTAAGTAAAAAAACTCACTTATGTTCATTATTAAATATATGGCATGCGGAATCAATTTGTCGTTTTCTGGAAGCTTTCCCTAGAGTAAAAATTGTACAATATTACTTTGTTACACAATATTATTGTAATAAAAACATAACTTCATAACGCACAAGTATACACTTTGAATCGCAGTAGAGAAAAACAGTGTTTAATTAACAGAATGAGCTTGAAGGATGTATCACAATTAAAAGAATTTGTGTGACAAACAGCCTGGACACGTTTCCATTTACCTGCTGCTATTGTCTGCACCATTCTGCTTCTGAAATATCTCTATTTCCAATAATCTAATATTCTTCAGTTTCTGAGTAGCTGAAATTTTAACTTTCATTCTTGTGCAGTGGTTAGATATCGTAGTTCATGAATAGCATTTTAAAAGTACATTTGCACTGTGCGTCGTGCAGAGAATGTTAAAAATTTAATTGCGAGCGGCATAAACTCATTACGCGGGCCGTATGTTGCCCGTGTAGACGCTGGCCAGAGAGGGACCGACAGGCAAGCAAATAGGCGACAGACACACGTTTTGCCGTCAATCGTTTTCCTCGGTTTCAAGAAAGAAATTTACTTAATTTACTACCCATAGGGTTAAGATTTATTCACTTTTTCGTTAGCAACGATAATATCAGTTTATACATGCATCTCCGCACAAGCGTAGAAACGAATTTACTCAACGACGCTTTTCCTACGGATGGATGTTGGTTTGGGTGCATGTGGATCCAGATTGTTTGCCGACCCTTACCGAACGCTGGCGTCGAATGCAGATGCTGTTCGCAGTGCTGTGAGGACTATCAATGAGTACCATCTCAATCAAGGTTTTCGTCATTTCAAGGTTGTCATTGAGCAAATGTTGAGTTTCTCTCCTGTGGTCTTCTGAACTCAGTTAAGTAGCTTCACTATTTGAGCACATTTTGTTGGAATTCTTCTTCTGATAAGTGCACGAAGATGGTATGAGGTGAGTTGCTAGTATTATGTCAGTAATACTGTAGTACAAAATCTGTAGCTCTTTTGCCGATGCATACATTTGGAATTGTTCAGGACCGATATTTTGTAGTTAAAGTTGCAAACAATGCTTCTTGGTACTTTTATTTATGATTAAACTAGATCTTAGTAGAAGAGTAGAGGAAAGCCTCAGGATATGAGGAAACGTACTCAGATTATGCAGTTCTCTTCAACGCAGTTTTTACTAGTTTCAAGCAATAAATAAATTGTGGACGTCATATTGATCATTTTAAAAAATGTGTTACTTCGCTATCAAATAGAATATTTTTTGTGTTGGAAATGAGTTCTAAGAATCACAATAAGAATATTATACATTCTGAACAACGCGATTTTTTATTTCTCTTCTTTGACTGTTGGCTTTCATGAGTTTGCCGTTCTTAATTTCCATAATTCTCAGTGTTTACGAAATTCAAGGTTTATGTAAATCATGTTTTACAATCACTTTTTTCCCCTCAAGTGGGAAGGACCAGTTGCCGCAACGTGCAAAGAAGGAATTCCAGCGAAGTTTACATCGACCCTTCTTTGTCTTGGGGAAGAATCATTCACATCGGCTGCTAGACCTTTCCTCCAGAACCTCACTTAAGAGATTTTGTATGTCACTGTGAATTATTGGAATCTTCTGATAACCTCTCTGCTGTTTCTTCTACCACCTCCGCAATCGCGCGGAATATTTTGCTTGGTAAATGAATGGAGTGGTAAAAGTCCCTTCGGTAGTGTAACTTGATTTCAAATCAAATGAAATATCAAAATGTATCTCTTTTCCTCTTTGTTGGCTTGTCTATTTGAAAAACATCTCAAAGAAGTTTAAAATATCTATTTTACATAATCACAAAATAGTTTTGTGATCATTAACATCTTTTGATAAGATATATTTTCTGGAAATGTTTTGTCTTGTTAATGTCTTTTTCGGCAACCTCTAGTGGCGTTTCCCGACATTTTAACTATAAATTAACTAATTATAGAACATTTTGGTAGCGGTTATCGAATCGCTGACGTAGGGATATTTAGTGCTGTGCCATCACCTTTTTAGGTGAATAACTATTCTGATAATCCTGGAATGTTTTGAATACCTAGTAAGCGGCCTTACGGGTAAAGAGGCTTTTGGTGAACAAGTGAACAACTCGTTCTAACTGTACATACGATGTCAGAAAAGCCTAAACCACATGCTTCAAATGCGTGCAGAAATTAAAAAACTAAGAAACCTCCAGGAATGTGAGGGTGTCTAAGATTTCTTTAGATACACAGGATATCGAAAAAAATCCGACATCATTAACTCAGTATGGATTTTGAGTGAAAATGCAAATATTTGAGTGTGTTATTCGCCTGTTCTTGCAGTGCCCTAACACTCAGTTCTCGGGCGCAGCGCGTCACTGCGTACGATACAGCTGACGTCTGTCAAACGACATCAAGGCTCCAAGGAGGACACAACCCGCCATTAAATATTTGATTTTCATGTGTTGCTTTACCGGAAGCGTAACTTTTGTTATATTCTCGGTATGTAAAAAAAATTGTGGTATTTTGTATCCGTATAAATTGATATTATACTATCGCGTATATTATGTTATATATGTTAGTTTTTGTGAAGGTGGCTTAAGATTATTGACGTGTTTTACGAGAGTATTTTATTTTGTATTCTTGTGAAGCGTGTGTGCTACTTTCCGGAAACTACTTTCCATTTTGTGTTGGGTTGTTCAACAGGGCCACTAGACTTGACGTGCGTACGAATTTGTTTCTTTAAATAATCGCAATCTCCTGATTTGCTAGTGACCAACTTCATAGATATATTTGATCGACATGGGATTTAACACTCAGTATTAGATATCTAAAAAGTAATGCAGTACACATCAAACTAACATTGATGCATTAGAACACTAACACAAGAAAACAAATACTATGCAAAGCACGCAGCATGTCTATTTTATTGATTTACATTATTGCTTGATTGATTTAAACGTCAAAAACAGTCAAAACTGTGTGACGTACTACGACGGAAAATGTAGTTTCTTTAGCTTTGGACATATATTAGTAATATAAGATAAAGTTGAATTATGAATGTAGGTAGCAAAGAGCGTTTTTGGCAAGAATTGATATACAAATATTTTCTGCCGTGTAATAAACGTTATTTAGGATACGAGTGGTAAACGTACTTTTATTTTGCGCGAAGGAAATATTCAGAGGCTGATAGATCAATTGGCGCAATCGTGCGAGTAAAACAAAATCCCCTCTACATCGTGTGTCAAATACTATTTTGTAGGGAGCCTTACTGAATTTCATTTTATTTTAAATCAGCATACAGACCACAATCAGGTACAGTAAAGACTTTAATTTTTACGGTAAATTTTATAAAAAATAAATACTAGTTATGTATGGAGAGACACTCGACTCGCAGTAAATGCCACTTCTCGAAATATCGTACAAAATTGTTAGAAAAAAATTCTACACATATGTGTCTGGCACATATGTGTAGTGTGCCTTCACAATAAATTCCCTTTTCCACACTGATGAAATGCATTACATTATATTAGAAATACCTAATAATAGGCAATGTTTTCGTAGCTACGTTCACAAAACGAGTGATATTGCCAGAAAAACGCCTATGGGTTGCCTTTAGATAATCCACCATGGAACGTGTAAGTACTTCCTAACGCGATAATTCGATATACATCTGTAAAAACATTTATTCTCCTTCTTCGCATCTATCGAACAGAACTTTCAATATCAGTAAGAAACTTGTGGCCGTTGTCTAGTTGTGCTGGAAAAGAAACTGTTTTTTTGAACACTCACAAGTAGTCATTTCTTTTTCCTTTCAAGGGTCGTAAGATTAGTTTCTTGAAATGGCTGGTAAGTAATGTAAATAAGAACAATGAATAAGCCGGGGGTCCTTTTATTCGTAGTCTCGCGTACGTAGATCTTTTGAATCTACTGACAAGAGTAAGAGGAGAACTTTCAGGGCGGCCCTTCTACCTTTTCCTTCACTTATTCAATACCTTGTTGTTATATTTTCAATAAAGCGATAAGTGTCGAAGAATATCATCTCACTCTTCATACTAGGGATCTATTTCGTGTCACGTGTCCCAACACATTACCGTAGACTGCTTACCAAGCCTTCTTACCGTAGACTGCTTACCCCGCCCTCGCCCCCCCTCGCCCCGCCCTCGCCCCGCCCTCGCCCTGCCCCCCGCCCTCGCCCCCCCCTCGCCCCCGCCCTCGCCCCGCCCTCGCCCCGCCCTCGCCCCGCCCTCGCCCCCCCTCGCCCCGCCCTCGCCCCGCCCTCGCCCCGCCCTCGCCCCGGCCCTCGCCCCCGCCCTCGCCCCGCCCTCGCCCCGCCCTCGCCCCGCCCTCGACCCGCCCTCGCCCCGCCCTCGCCCCGCCCTCGCCCCGCCCTCGCCCCGCCCTCGCCCCGCCCTCGCCCCGCCCTCGCCCCCGCCCCTCGCCCGCCTCGCCCCGCCGCGCCCCGCCCTCGCCCCGCCCTCGCCTCGCCCTCGACCGCTCGCCCTCGCCTCGCCCTCGCCTCGCCCTCGCCTCGCCCTCGCCTCGCCCTCGCCTCGCCCTCGCCTCGCCCTCGCCTCGCCCTCGCCTCGCCCTCGCCTCGCCCTCGCCTCGCCCTCGCCTCTCCCATCGCCTCGCCCTCGCCTCGCCCTCGCCTCGCCCTCGCCTCGCCCTCGCCTCGCCCTCGCCTCGCCCCTCGCCTCGCCCTCGCCTCGCCCTCGCCTCGCCCTCGCCTCGCCCTCGCCTCGCCCTCGCCTCGCCCTCGCCTCGCCCTCGCCTCGCCCTCGCCTCGCCCTCGCCTCGCCCTCGCCTCGCCCTTCGCCCCGCCCTCGCCCCGCCCTCGCCCCGCCCTCGCCCCGCCCTCGCCCCGCCCTCGCCCCGCCCTCGCCCCGCCCTCGCCCCGCCCTCGCCCCGCCCTCGCCCCGCCCTCGCCCCGCCCTCGCCCCGCCCTCGCCCCGCCCTCGCCCCGCCCTCGCCCCCGCCCTCGCCCCGCCCTCGCCCCCGCCCTCGCCCCGCCCTCGCCCCGCCCTCGCCCCGCCCTCGCCCCGCCCTCGCCCCGCCCTCGCCCCGCCCTCGCCCCGCCCTCGCCCCGCCCTCGCCCCGCCCTCGCCCCGCCCTCGCCCCGCCCTCCGCCCCGCCCTCGCCCCGCCCTCGCCCCGCCCTCGCCCCGCCCTCGCCCCGCCCTCGCCCCGCCCTCGCCCCGCCCTCGCCCCGCCCTCGCCCCGCCCTCGCCCCGCCCTCGCCCCGCCCTCGCCCCGCCCTCGCCCCGCCCTCGCCTCGCCCTCGCCTCGCCCTCGCCTCGCCCTCGCCTCGCCCTCGCCTCGCCCTCGCCTCGCCCTCGCCTCGCCCTCGCCTCGCCCTCGCCTCGCCCTCGCCTCGCCCTCGCCTCGCCCTCGCCTCGCCCTCGCCTCGCCCTCGCCTCGCCCTCGCCTCGCCCTCGCCTCGCCCTCGCCTCGCCCTCGCCTCGCCCTCGCCTCGCCCTCGCCTCGCCCTCGCCTCGCCCTCGCCTCGCAGCCGTGAGCTTCCGTAATAATTTTATACCTAACTTCCGGCCCCGTCTCCGATCTTTCTTCGCATAGATGGCGCGAGGCGTTTTGCGCTCGCGGCCTGGCATCCTGCGGTGCCCCCCCCCCGCTGGCGCCGCAGCCGCTCACAATCGAAATAATGGCATGTGCGTTCTTTATGTGGCGGCGCTGCTCCTGCGCTCGGCTTTTTGTCCGGCGCTCGAATCGGGGGTGGGGGGCGCTCCTCACACGTTCCTCCTTCGCACTCCGTCGTCCTCTCTCTGGCGTCGGCGCCGCCCGCGCCTCCCTCCCTCCCTCCTCCCCTCCCTCCTCCCACCCTTCTCCACGGCGCCATCTGCAACTGCTCCCTGCGCTGGCGACGTCACCTTTCGTGCTGGCGCTCCGGCATGTGCCCGCCCTCCCGCCCACAGCCGGTCGAGGCGGCGGCGCCTGCCAACGTGATCGCTCCAATTTCCCTTCCTTGCTTGCGCTTATCTGGCAGCCATTCGCTGGCTCTCACGCGTCGTTGGATTTCAGGCCACCGATTAATGAGGGGGAGGCGCTGAAAGCGCATTAGAGCCAGCTGCCTTCGTCCGACTTCTGTCGATATCAAATCACAGCAGTGGCTACCACTTTCACGTATCCTATTATATTTCTCTCCAAATCGCTACTTACAACTTCGACCAGAGCTTTCCGACTCTGCACCTCTCGCTCTTGGCCCCTCTCTGAAAGTCCAGGAGTGTCGGAAATGACGGCGTCTTGTAAGAAGATGGACACAATAATTCGGAATCTAAGGAGAATGTATTAAATAAATATGAAATGTGGTGGTAGACGTTGACGGGTGACGAAAATTTAATCGCCCTATCATACCAGAATGTTCTATGGAGAAGAGGCGGCATTGCAGTTTCCGGGGTGCGCAATAAAAACGCAAAGACATGAATCCCAGAAAGACACGATTTACCTTAAGAGTATTCTGCAGGCTTGATTGCAAGATGAGGGATTCTGTAGCTACTAGAAAATGAAGCGAGAAGTGAGTGCGGTACAGAACAAGTTCGAATCAATGCACGCATTAATCGATTTAGGTCGCGTGTGTAAAGAGACTCTCAAGAAAATTTTTATGTAAAAAAAATTTCAACTATTTGAAACAATCGAATATTTAACAAAGTATACTTGTTCGTAAAAATCTCGTAAACGTTGCAACAATTCTTCAATACCCTTTGACATGTAAAAATATATTGAACTTTTTGAAAATGAAATTTTGTACTTTTATCGTGTACTTCGCACTGAATTTTATTACTTTTACTTTCTCGCTACGGAGAAGATAGAAATGGATGTAATACAGCGCGAAAAAAGCTAATGTTTTACAGAAAACTCATTACAGGGCCCAGGTAACGAAGAAGTGATAAATCTAGTTGGTAAATTTAGAAAAAAGTTTGTAAAGACGTGGTGCAGCCACAATCCATGTTTTGTAGGTTCTCGTTTCCGCAAAATTGAATGACGGCAAACCGTCTGTCCGTGCATGTCTAAAAACAACGCTAGAGGCTAAACTGTCCAATCGATTTACTCCAAAATTGATATTCTCCAATCGATCTGGCCCCTTGAATTTGAAACCGATATTTTAACTTACGGGGGTACTTTCTATGAAGTCCCTAGGACATTTTTCCAAACTTTCAAAAAAATTGCTCCATCGTTTTTGATTATTGTTGTTGGCTAGTGTGGAGGATGTTTAAGAGATTGTTGCAGGTATCATGTTTGTTGAAATCCCTGAATGTTCGGAAATTTCAAACTTCAAAATCTTTCGGAGTCTTCATACAACTACAATTATGAAAATACAAGATTTTGCTCAGTGTTGTAGAGGTACCGATAGTCCATAGATCTCCTAATTGCTACTCGGAGTAGACTTTATAATCAACCGACTCCGAATAGACTCCTATAGACAACCTAATACTAATATAATAATAATACTTATCAGCGGGTTATTTTGGAACGAAAATTAACAATATTCATCTTGAACATTTACGTTCAGAAACTGTATTCTGGGATCAAGAAAACCTAGTCTCAACACTGAGGAAGAATCTTCTATCCCGTGCTGCGAATTCCGAGCTGCGAACCGAGATTATAAATAGCGTGAGGCATTTTATTTAACTTTGACGGCAGACTTTTCAAATTGACGGAAACATTTTGCATAGATTATCCGCACACATTCATATTTTTTTAAAATATATTGTCGCTGTAGTCTTTTTAGCATTGAACCGATGTTGTGTCAGTTTTGTTGTTATATAATAACTGTATTTGTATCCCGTGTGTACTTCCCCTGTTCATTTCAAAAACAAGTTGTATTTGCATTCGAATGATTGCTAAGGATTTTCAATATGTATAAGGTAACAGATGAAAATGTCCTTTCATTTTTGTTTTCATTCATTGCTAAACGAGGAATCGATATGCACCGTTTTCCGGTCGAACAAAAAATTGCATTTTTTAACAAACGAATATCGGAATAATTGCACCGAGTTTAAGAATTTTGCAAAACGCCGCCGTGTTCTGTAGCCCGAAAAAATCGATCCATTTTGATAGCCGCACACTGCTGTGCAGTGGGAGCGAATGATTTGGCGAACGGTTATGGCGGGGCGAGGGCAGGGCGGGGAGAGGGCGGGGCGAGGGCGGGGCGAGGGCGGGGCGGAGGGCGGGGCGGAGGGCGGGGCGGAGGGCGGGGCGGAGGGCGGAGCGGAGGGCGGGGTAGGGCTGGCGAGTGGCCTCGTGGCCCGCCCCGTCCAGCTGCGCCATAGTGCCTCCCTGCCGCCGCGCGATTGTTTGCTCAGCTGATAACATTGTTTGCGCCTAACGCGAGGTGCCGCGCCGCGCAGCGCTGTTCCTCCACTGCATTACGCAGCTTGCAAAGATCCACTGCGCAATCACGCGATAATCGCCCTCGGCCTGCTCCTGCTCTCGCCGGCTCCCTCCGCGCCTCACTTTGAAAATATATGCAAACCAGTTAGAACGTAGAAGTATTGTTGGCACATATACGCCCAAATTAGTTCAATTTGGCGCCATAGTTGAAATTCAATCGTTTATGACTATTCTTTGGCGCTAATGAACTACGAAGAACGTACATTTGAAACTTACCGCGTCCAAGAAAGGGTTTCATTCCGTTTTGAAACTGACTGTTGAACTGCTTTCTAAGATCGCGCCACGTCCCAAGCACTGGGGGGCCAGCGAACGTATAGGCTCTTTGTCGACAGCTTCTCAGAAATCAGCTGTTTCTACGTAGGTCGCGACGGAATTGCATTGTTGGAGAATCTGTAGGCAAGCGGTCCCATGGCAGATCGCCTCGTGAGCGTAACAGCTTAAGTAATACACACGTATTGACTGCACTGAACGTAGTATTTCTACGTGAAAATGGTAATCGCATCGTGACGCCACAAGCCGTTAGATTCTCCATGCAACAAGTGTCGGCGTGAGAATCTCCTCGTGAATTTCATAAACCACGAAAGTAAAAAATAGAATCAGTAAGGAAAATCCTTTCCTTTTCGTCCACACAAGAATCTTCCCTTGTGTCAATGGATTAAACAGACGTATATTCAGAAGCTCTCCCGCTTTATTCGCCGCCTCAACAAGCGTAAATAATTGATTGAAATGTAGAAAATAAACAACAAAATAAACGATATTTATTTCTTAGTGAGTTGGATCTGGTAGTTGAGACCTTTCTTTTGACTACTCTTTGTAGACCTTCCATATCCGCCCAAGTGGCGAGGAGCAGCGTGGCAAGCAGGGGGGTGAGTGACGTCGTCGGCGGGGGAGGCCGTGGGGGAGGGTGGCAGAGGGTGCAGAGAGCAGCGGGTGGAGAAGAGAGCAGAGGCACTCCACCATCCTGCAGGGACTCAGGACGAGAGCTTTTTCCATTGACTTTGTTTCACTTGCGACTGATATCAGCTCACCCATTTCAACTACTATTCACCGTGGTGCTGCACGGTATTTACGCCGTTAAACAAAGCTCTTATTATGTGTATGCGAGAGAGACGACCCTTTTGAACGAGCAGCTTGTGGAATTTCAAATGAATTGTAAATGTCAGTTAAATACTTTTTGAGAGTGTGAGAGAGCCATGATAATGGTGAACGTCCCTAGAAAATAATTAGCGTTTTCTAGTTCCCCATTTACGAGGATGTTGAAATGAATGTTCTACCGATAAATAATAGGACGTTAAATACATTAGGAGCACATGAAAATTTTATAGCTCGAATAAATAATAGAAACACGTTGACATCAACTACGCATTTACTATTGTACTTTTACTTACATTAAAAGATTCTTTCTGACTCATAAATAATTGGAATTCTTTTTAATGAGAACTTAATTTATTATCAAAGGAGTGTGATCAGAAGTGTGTGAATGTACCCTTTGAATTTTATTTCGGTCATAAAGATTTTTCCTTTCAATTTGGCAATGTTAGTACAATAATACTCATTACGATTTCAATTCAGGGACTAGTTGACAATCAAAATGACATTCTGCAAAACCTTGCTTTGGAATCCACGAAAATATAAAAAAATGAGGTAACTAAATATCAATGCAATGTGTACATTCTTATTAGACCTCAAAATGCGACTGCTACTCTTTTGCTTACTTGTTATCGTAGTGAAAAGTGATGTAGGATATTGTAAAAATGGTATAAAATTCTCAATAAATTGAAATAAAGTGATGTAAATAAATGTGAAATTGTGTAGGGCGGTTATGTGAATGGGATGCCGAGAGGTGGTGTAAATTTTTGTTTGAGATAAGAGTATTGTTACGATTATTCAGAACTTGTTTTTCCTTCTCTTGTATTGCTGATTGAGCCTTCAGTTGAATGGGACATGTGTAAATGAATATCTGAAGTTGAAGCGCCGGCACGCGGCGCGGCGGTGCGTGGGTGGGAGCATTCTGCTTTGAGGCTGCGAAGCGCCCCGACCAACTCCCCCGCACCGCACAGGCCGATCCGTTCGCAGTCCGCGACCTGTGCCTCTCAAAGCTGAGGGTTGTGTCATTTGGAGTGCTGAAGGAGTCATTGACTGCCAAAGCATTGCGTCACGTGCGCACTTATCTGATTGTGGATGAAAGTGCGCTTGTTGGGGACGCGTGTTTCTTTTTGAAGTTGCGCCGCTGCGGAGATAATTGGGCCATGAAAGAATGCTCCGGAGCGCGGAGCAGCTGCTCGCGGGAGCGAAACCGTTTGCGCCGCTTTCAGGCGCCGTTTGCACATCGCACAATGGCGCAGACGCATGTGCGGCGTGGAGCAGACATATCGCGCGGAGGAAACCGGCGTACACTCCGTCTCAAAGCCAGTGGGCGCTTGTTGTTGAGGTGAGATCCACGAAGGCGATGGCAATGGTGAATTTGTCGGCGGCGATGGTGTAACGGTTCGGACTGTTATATTCAAGTTCGCAGGTTGAAACCCGATCGAAGCCGTGGATTTTTAAGGGCGAAAAAATCCTTCGTACGCCTTCCTTCGGAAGGGAAGTAAAGCCGGCTGTCCCATGTTAATAGATGTACTGCATGTAAAAGATCCTCAAGCCTAAATGACGCATCTGAGCTAAATTCAAAATCGCCTAATTCGTCGCCCAAGGAATACCTTGTTTCTCCGCTAGTTAGTGAAAGGAGCGTAACGAAATTTTCGACAGGAAGGAGCGTAACAATTTTGTCAGACGGAAGAGCAAGCCTCATGGCCTGAGTCTCGCCACGTAAAATAAGGCAATTCAATTCAATAAGTGGAAGGCATGTAAATATTCATTCAAATAGTGTTCCACATCGCTACGAAACGTCTATTGCGTCTACGATAATGGTACCGGATCCCATCGGCAAAATTAAAAAAAAAAAACAGTTTTGATTTCGACTGAAAAATGCAAATATTTTCTTGTGTTACTCAGCGTATTGTCGCACTGCGCGTACAGACTGAATTTTCATTCTCGGTGTGTCACTGCCTCCGACGCTGAATATGCTAGACAAAGACTCCAAGCAACAGTCCGCCGCCATTCAATATTTGCTATTTACTATCGGAGGGAAACTTTTTATAGGATTGGAAGGTAAAAAACTGTTATAGTATGATACCGGTCTGTTATTGTATCTAATGTTATTGCCGTATTTATGAAGGCAGTTTTTGTTAAAATTTATTACATGGTTATGCGATAATTTTTATTTGTTCATCTTAAGCAGTGAGCGTGCTACTTTTTGGAAGCATATTTTGTGTTGATTTTTCAGCAGCACTTTTGCTACTGCTTGCTGAGCCTCTTGATCGCTCGTAAGAGGCTTGATGCACGAAACGGCCATTCGCAGAGCACGCAAGCATTGGCTCTGTTGTGGACAGCCTGCTGTACACTGCGCAACGTGAGCAACTCTGGTTCCGATCTAGGAAGCGCCGCCCTCCTCGACGGCGGCGGCGGCGAGCAGGGGCAAAAGCCCTGCGCTCAAACTGGGAACCGGAATGAGAGAAGGGCGCATCTCCCAGCCACGCAGCAGCAGAGCACGGGCACATCACATTGCTCCACGAGGCCTCCCTCTGAGAAGCAACTTTGGAAGCATTTTCGATTTGATTTGATTTGTTTGGTCAAAAGACAGGAAAACCTGTATGTGATGTATAGTGAAGAAGATCATCTTCAGGTTTTTTTGAGTTCCAGAATCCCCAACATTTTAACTAAAAATAGTTGAAAGATGAATAAAAGTTAAATAATAATAATAATAATAATAATAATAATAATAATAATAATAAAATTTAAAAAAGCGCGAGATAATTTTGAAATTCTATACATTGTTCCTTACTTAAAGCACACTTATTTGATTTTTCTACATTGCTAACAAAATAGTAACGAACATCAGTTCTACTCCTACCACTACAAGCAAAATGGGTGCTCAATGAAACGTGCGCACAGTGAAGCTACATTTACGTCCAGAAGCAAAACAAAGGGCAATCTCAGCAATTAATCAATGGATCAGGGTAACTGCACAAAAACCTGATCGAGATGGGGGTCATTGACCCGGAAGCTGAAATACATTACTTCTTACAGGTATTTTAAGACATTTATTTTTTACATTTATTATTTACATTTATTTTTTTAAATTATACAATACAAATGTAAACTAATGCATTTATTATCATTGTTTTGTTAAAATTAACGTTATTTTTCTTTTCGATGATCAGTATGGTCTCTAATTGTAAAGAAACAGTTATGGAGCAAAAAAGAGTTTACTTTTAACTTAAATTTGTGTACCGACTTTAATTGTTTTATGTCGTCTGGCAATGCGTTGTAAAGTAACGCACATGTGTTGTATGTGGATTTCTTGTAGTGAGCCGTGGAAACTGACACTTGATGAATCTGATTTCTACGACGTGTGTTGTAATTATAAATATCAGTTTTACATGAAAATATGTTTCCACCGTCAAGTAAGTCAGTTTACACAAATATTACATATTCGTAAATAAATAGGCAAGGCAATGATAAAATTCCAATCTCAATGAAGAGAGGCTTGCAGGGATCACGTGGATGGAGTTTTTTCATTATTCGAATAATGAAGGGTCACTTTAATTGCTATTGAAATATTCAAGGTCAGAATATCAGAATATATTATTTTAAATGGAAGTTTCTGTGGTCATTCAGTCCCCTATGCGATATATAATGTGCCGTTCTTGATGTGTTTGACTGAAGGATTGCTTCTTCGCTGAAACGCTTCGAATCGTACGGCGATACGTGGGCCAGCCCAAAATTCACGCAACGTATTAGAATGCGTGTCGTCTGCGTAAAACAATAAAGAGGGGGGGGCTGATGGCCAATGAAGGGCGGCTGCCCTGCGCCGAGCGGTCGCCGCGCCCAGCACGAAAAGCACGCGCGCAGGCGGTGCAGGCGGCTGCGGGAAGGGAAGATCCATCCGAATAAATATATAAACTCATTCCCTTTTACGAGCCTAAGCCATCTCGCCTAACAGGGTTTCTTAACGAGTGACTAAAGGGCGCCATTGGAAAGAGTATGCTCCACTCCGCACGGACTCCACCTTTATAGGGCTGTTTGCTCTGCCCCACCCGCCCCGCCCAGCGCTCAGCCTCGCGCACAAAGGGCGGGAGGGCGGGCGTCGACCCCTCCTGCGTCCCGCCCCGCCCCGCCAACGCCGGACTCTGACGTTGGCGCCTTTTCCGTCCGCACCGCGGCCCTCGTCTTACGTCCCACGGCACTTTTCCCTTCCGCCCGCCGTTAATTCGAACTGCAAATGTTTACTAAATAAATAAGGCTGGCGCGGTGACGAGACGGCCCCGCGCAAAGGGCTTGCGGAGAGGTCAGCGACGTGCGGTTCGCTCTGTTTCGTTTCATTTTTCAAAGTCTTTGCTGCCGCTCTCCACCTGCACAAAGAGCTGCGTTCCCTCCGCCCCCGCCCCCGCCCCCGCCCCCCGCCATGCGCCCCCCTCCGCTCATTGTTCCGCGTCTTGCGGCTGCTTCGGCCTTCACGGCGCGGGGCACTTACGACTTAATGAGAGACGATGGTTTGCCGTTACCTTCCACGCCATTGGGAGTTAAAAAGAATTATACCGTGAGCGCAATTCGAACTCGTGATCTTTCGTTCAGCATAAGCAATTTCCGGCGCTAAAGAGCAAAATGTAATGATAATGAGATGAAAATAAGAGACGCTGCTGTATGCGTAATAGTACGAACGATTCAACCATTTTACAGATTTACCAGGGCACATTGTCATCTTCGCGGTGGTCTAACCTCATTTCGCTGCCAGCAGTTGCTCTGGAAGGTTCTCTGGGCGCACGCTGGGCTTGACCTTAAGTTGTGTGTCCCAGTGAAAGATAAAATGCTACAGTAATAATTATAAACAATACTTACAAATTGTAATGCGTTCTAAGAAATTAGTGCAACATCATCAACCGGCAATGCTTGCATACGGCAGTGTATAGTAAATTCCCTCGCCCAGGGGTACCCAGCCGAGGGTGTAATGGAGGTCGCATACCAGAAAGGCGACATCCGCGAAACATCAATCCCACACATTCCAGCGCCGTTACTAATGCACCATCAACCACATGAGCCGTTACCTCAAGCACCAGCATCTCAGCAGTATTAAGTGGAATGACGCCACAAGATAATGTTAATTTTCACCTAAATAAGGTCAACAACAGTCTGTCGGGGCTGCGATTACTTCAAAGTGGAGCGGTAATATCAGTGCAAGTACAGAACCAAATCCTCAAGAGCCCAGTGGTAAGCGAGGGCATAGTGATTCAAATCTAAATATGCAACCTAGCAAAATACGTCTTTGTTAAACAAAACTAGAGAATTTATTATTCAAACCCGATTTTGCCTTCTCAATAGAATGCATGAAGATGAATATAATTCCGTAATTAGAAACATTGCAATTTCCAAAATCTCGGAAAACATTAGAATCGCACCCATCCATGTTCACGATATTGAAAACATTAAACAATAAAATAAAAAAGTCATGTTACTAACTAGTTTACTTCAACCTTCAACAGTAGCAAAGAAAAAATTAATTTAAAACCAAATAGTACTTTAGAAAAGCAATGAAATATTTTATCAGATCTTACTAATAGTTCCACGCCCACAAGGATCCACCCAACAAAATATCCCTCTGGCCTACAAAACATTAATTCCTCTATCTCTCAAGAGGCAATACATGAAGATTTAGAAGTTAATCATCCTTTCCTCATTAGTGTCACCAATTTACACAACAATACCTATACCAGTGGTAATCGCTGAATACTCCGGTGAACTGAATATAAAAATATTACTTCAAACTAAACACATATGTAACCTAAAGGTAGAAACGGACAGACGAATAATACAGTGCCTCCAATGCTTGGATTTTCGACGTTCGAAAATCAAATGTAACCATCAATTTTTTTCAGAGGATCATTATTCAGTTACATGGCTTTGAAAGGAAAAGTCCTAAATGTAAAATCTGCCAAGGGCCTCACAGCTGATATTCAAATATCAGAGTGCTAATACTCTCAAAAAATGTCGAAAAAATAAATAAAAAATATTCCCACTAAAATCCCCAAAGTTGAAAATTAACAACCAATCCCCTTCTTCTATTACCACACCCATTTCCCAGTTGACATAACACGACGCACATAACAAATTTCACCCACGAATCAGTAATTAAGCATTCTAATGTCAACCAAAAGCAATACGTTTATACCTCCCTAAACAATCTCCCTCAAAATCATTCCCCCGAAACAGTTTCTTCAATTCTTCATTTGCACTCAATATCATTAACTTCATATCCACGCCCCTAATTAATATCATACATAAAATATATCACCAGCTATTGTTCATAAAATTGAACAAGCAATAGCGTCCTATATTAGCGCCGCCCATGGCTCACCACGAATTTAACCAACCATTGATCCTAATGAATGGGAATGCATGTAGCATCAGCAATAAAAAATCAAACTCCAATATTTTTTGCTAACCAATAATATCGGCGTGTTTTTATCACCGAATCGCACTTAAAATCTTCCTCTCTGTTGTATTTTTCAGGATACAACGTAGTAAGACTAGATAGGTTACACACCCGGGAACGCCTTCGTATTAATTAAAACCATCATACAATACCTCCAAATATACCTCCGCCCATCATTGGCCTCGAACTAACAGCAATTACCATCCCCGGCATAAATCTATAATCATAGCTAATAAAGCACCTAATAAAAAGACACATTTTGTCAACATACTCTCCAGTCACTCACTATACTCCTAGGAGACCTACATGCTAAACACATTTTTCTGGCTAGCACTTACAGCCCAGTATGAGCACAAAACTCGACAAATATCTCCCGAAAAGACATAGCAGATTTCAAACAGATCAAATATAATAATTTATTAATCCTTAAAACTTAATCTTAATTAAATTGAATCCTTCAAATCTTTAAACGTCATAACTCTCTCGAGTATCACCAAAAGGATACTAAGTAAAAATACCATTATCTCCATTTTAACTACATACAATGGGAAAAATATATTGCAAGGGAGAAAACCGAAGTTTTAGCCAATCACTTTGTAAGGCCTTCTCTCCCAATCTCTCTTCTCCACGTCCAAATCATTCGCAAATACAACACTTTGTCAACTGCCCTCATTACGGTGTACCACAAAAAGTAAATACATTTTCCACCAGAAAATCGTCAATATAATCAGAACCAAACTTAACCAAACCAAATGAAAAAGAACCATCTTATGACAACATTAATATTATCTTAAAAAAATCTTCAAAAGCATTGTCGCTTATATTACCAATGTATTCAACTCATTCCTAAGAACTGGATATTATACCTCAACTTGGAAGCTTTCCTTAATCACCCCCAAATCGAAGAAGAACCAGAGCAACCCAGCTAAATACAGGCCCATTATTCTTCTCCTATCATTAGCAAAAGGTTTCGAAAAACTAAGGCTAGTAAGACTAAATAATTTCCACTTCAAAATAAAACTCATACCCCCTACCAATTTGGCTTTTCCTATAAAATACCCACAGTGCATCAACTCCGTTGCATCAACGATCGCTGTTATACATCAATAAAAATCTAGCATCAATGGCAATAACTACTTGGCTGTCGAGAGACGCCGCGTCCTAAGCACAGGTGCCAACGTTTCGGCCGCCAACGTCAAAAATTCGAAAATAGCTCTTAAGACAATTCTAAGCATATTTTGTCTAATAAACTACGTGGATATTCCGAAAGGTTAAGCCGCAGTAAGCACTCAAACGTGGTTTTAAAATTTGATTTTTGGCAAAAACTTGTATTATCAAAGCATAGAAAACACTCCAGAAACATATAAGTTGTTTATTATTTACAAAAGAAATTAAATCCATTTTTCCGTCTGAGCAAATATATTCATTTCTCAAACCAAATTTTGAGTGCTTATTGCGGCCCAAACATTCGGAATATCCACGTAGTTATTAGGTAGACAAAATAACTTAGAATTGTCTTTAAGAGCTTATTTTCGAATTTTTGACGTTTCTCCCCTGACAACTTTTTATTACTTTTCGTATACGTACGTATACACGGAGTGATGCACGTAGTATAGGAAAGTATGTAATGCTGCGCGAAAAATGGCGAATTTTCGGCGGAAAAAAATCATTGCTGGGCCGTGATAAAGAAAAAGTGGATAAAACCAGCTGCTAAATTAAGAAAAATCCTCTAACACGTGGTGTAGCCAGAAAACCTCTTTTGTGGGTCCTTGATACCGAAAAACCAATTGAAAGGAAAACGTCCGTCTGTCCGTCCGTCCGTCCGTACTGTGAACACTGCTAGCGCCTAAACCATACGTACGATTTCTTCCAAAATAGAATTCCTCTCTCTATCTTGTCTAGTCGAAGCTTTGAGATTTTGAAAAAGATTCTTCAAAATTTGGGGGTACTGTACATGAAGCCCCCTGGACATTTTCAAAATTTTTCAAAAACGGCTCCAAATTTTTTCTTTTAAATTTCTTGTATCAATAGAGTAAGGCACACTTATTAACATGGCATAAGTCCGATTTTCACGAATAACTCTGAATTTTCGAAAATTGTGAAAGTTTGAATATTTTTCGGCGTCTTTCCCCAACTACAAATTGAAGATAAGAGATTTTTCCTTCTATAAAAATTTGTTTTCAAAGTGAGTTCTTTGTTGAAGGTCATGTAATTGTTCTGAAAATTTTAGTAGTTTTCGCGCAATATTGCGTGCAATATGTGCAATTTTAAAAAATTACAAAAACTAGGTTTTTCTCAAAAACGGCTTCAAATGTTTTCTTTAAACTTTTGGTAGGGGTAGTGATAAATGTACCTATGAGATGACATAACGCCATATTGTATATTCTTTTTTTTTTCAAAAAGTGCAAAACTGTAATTTTTTGACTGTGTCTCTCACGTCGTTAATATTTACACAATTGGCGAATTGTTTACATTATATTTATGAGTCCATGTGCTCTTTAAATAATGTCAAGTAAACGTTTCCTCGAAAAAACAACCGTTTTTCTGTGAAAATAGCTGAAATTTCCGCATTTCAGAAACGCTCAAACACCATTTTATCATAAATGGCTAAAATAAAAAAAAAAAAAATTAAACAATTTTTTTTTCAAAAAAATTTTTCGATCGCATAGTGCTAATTGCACTATTAATACGACCGAAAGTGTATTTTGAGGATTGTTTTTGATTTTTCAAAAAATTCCTCATATGTTAATCTTTTTTAAAGGAGCTCTCACATCTTGAATATTCACATTACCAGCAATTTGTAAACATTACTTTATAATATGTGAGTGTAAGTGCTTGAAATACTTCCATAAAGTATTTTGAAAAACTCAAAAATTTTCTGTAAAAATGAGCTTCAATTTCGCATTTTTAGTAGCGCTTTAAAACGCAAATTTGTTCTTTAAAACGGCAACCTACTTTTAAAAGAAAATTGCCATTTAGGGCTAGGTTTTTGTGTTCTTTAATATTATAAAATTAATATTTTTGTTCTACCAATAGGAAACCGAAATATTAAGAAAAGGACAAAAAAATTACTTTGTCGGTGATAGTGGTAGTGGCAAGAAAGGCGTATGTGGCAATTCCGAATAGCTAGCAAAGACCCAAGGAAAATAGAAAAACTAATACGGGGGAAAGTCTGTGCCATTCTTTAGCAGCACTAATTTTTTTTATGGCAGACAAAAACATGTTCATACGTACGTTGGGGTGATGGTTGTGTACGAACAGAAGGGGGGGGTGAGCGTGCAAGGAAGAGGAGGTGGCAGCGGACTGAAGAGTCTCTTCCCTGTCCGAAGGAATTTGACCGCCGCCGCCGCGCCGCGCCCGCGCCGCGGCCGGAATGCCCAAGGGGGAGAGGGATGGCGCTGGTAGAGAAGCCGGGGCGGGGAGAAGCTTATGTGTGGTCGTAGAGGAGAGGTTTGCTTTCGACACTGTGTAAGCCGATCCCGGCACTCGCCATCCAGCGGGGGAAGAAAACGCCACCTCCCGCGATGAAACACGCACTACACTGGCGGAACGAATGACTTTAGCAGTGCACGCGCCTCGCATCTGCCACGGCCCAGTGAGGCGCACGCGTCGTCTGCCGGGGCGGCCGCAGCTGGAGCCTCCGATGGCGCCCCCTCTCGCAGCTGGCCGCTTCACTTACTTTCTCGCTGTGGAGTAGGACGGGTAGTTTTGTAATGCTGCGCGACAAAACGGTGAATGTACAGTAGAAAAATAGGCCCGTGCTTACGAAAAAGTGGACAAATCCAATTGCTAAATTTAGAAAACAAATCCTTTATCACGTGGTGTAGCCAGAATATGTTTTGTGAATCCTTGATGCCGAAATATTGAATGACGTCAAAACGTCTGTTCGTTCGTCTGTGAACAACGCTACCGGCTAAAACGTTCAGTCGATTTTCTCCAAAATTGATATTACCAATCGATCTGACTGATGTCACTGATCCATGAATTTGAAACCGATATTTTAATTTTGGAGGGTACTTACATGAAGCCCCTGGGTCATTTTCTAAATTTTCAAAAAATTAGCTCCATCGTTTTTTTATTCAATTTTGTTGCTCAATAATGGGAAGGACGTTTAAGAGAGCGATGGAAGTTTCATGTTCGTTAATTTGTTTTTTTCAAAATTTGCAAAAGTTCACAATTTTTTCAATCTTTCTACAACTAAATATTAAAGATAGCGAGTTTTTGCTTAATGAAAATCTGTTCCTTAACGATAGATTTTGCAATAAGATCATGTACGAATTTTCGAAAATTTGAGTACTTTCGAGTAATATTGCGTGGAAATAGGAGCGAGAAAGTATGTGCTGTTTGAGTACCACTGTTGTTTTATATAAGCAGTTTCTGGGACAATTCTGTGTTTTGTTATTTCTATTTAGTTTTATTTTCTGTAGTCCTACATTTTAAATATAATTTGTAACTCTTTTTGATCTATTTGGACGTGCTAAAATGAGAATTTTGTGAAGGTATTTGTATTCGAGAATTAATTTGGTTCATCGTTTTATTACTTTTTTTGTAGACTGAAGATTAATGTAAAGCCTCCGTAAGCCGACACTCATTACGATAAAAAACATTTTAAAAACTTCCCGCAACTGTCGTGGACTAGTCGAGGGGCATCATTGCTTATTTTCACACGCTCACGACCGTCCACGCAGCTCATCAGGCATGATTATTCACACACAATAAGTGAATCAAAACAACAACGAGGCAACGAAACAACAAAAATAAAATAGAGCAAATCCAATTAAACAATATTTCAATCATTAAAAAAGTCCAGAGCAGATGTTACAGTGCGACAAGATTGTTTTAGTCACACTTTTGTTGAAGTAATTCCTGAGGGTAGAATAGGTGATGGGAAAACATTTGAGATAGTGTTATTGAGTAATGTGTGGTAAGGTAAAAGTATTATATTGCATTCATTTCTTTATACATGCATATTGATATTCATAATGTGCATTCATTGTACAAGCTGTTAATCTATTAATTATCCATAACTGATTTATTTTGTGTTTTGATTGTAAACTGGGTTGTTCTTTCATCATCCCAATGAAGGAATAACGCATTCGGAAACTTTGGCAAACTACAATATTTTTTTATTACCTGATTATTATTTCTTTGTATACTAAGGAATATTGTATTTGATTTTTTCAAAATTAACTGCTATTGGTTTACTTACGTTTATCTCCCCTTCAGTAACCACATGACCGACAATTGAAACTTTTCGGAGTCAAAAAAATATTTGTGACAAATGATTGAAGTGCGTAAAATGATTGTTGTGCGTCCGATTGCAATTGAGAAAGTCGAGACATGCAACAATCGAAATCGTGCAAAAAAAAACAAACAAATATTTGACACAAATTATAATAATTTCACTATGATTGCCTAACAATGCTTGTATTACGAATAGTTATGTTTCATTTCTACCATTAAAGGTTTCGTCAAAACCCTACCGACATGTGCGTGGAAGTGTATAAAAGGCCAGTGTATAAAAGGCCAGTTGAAAAGAGATGTGTGGTGTGAGGGCGGGAATTGATGTCAGGTAGTGAAGACGGCGGTGACCACGGACAGTGAGGTAGAGTGAGTCCGCAATTGCAAGAAGTGAGATTTGATGTATGGGGCTAATAAAAGCTGGCTGGAGTGGTAGGGTAGATTGGCAGCCCATCTTGTGGGCGTGCCTGAGGGCGCGGGCTGCAGGTCGCCTCCAATGGTTGCACTTCACATGGTGGTTGAACCCCTCCCGTTTCTGAGGAGCCCTCACACCGTGGAGGGAAGAGGCCTTCAGGAACCATGCGGCGAATGGCGTCTATTTGCTCGGGTCGCTTTTTATCTCGGATGCAAGTGGAAAATCGGACGACTGTGTTAAGTTTATGATTTTTTGCTATTATATCACTGTCAGTTTTTGTGTTATGTTATAGGCACCTGAAACTCGAGCAATATAATATAAAATAACAAAATGAACGTGCATTAAACGTTATCGCCTATCAGGTTATTTATTGATTTGAACGCCCACCCTCGGCATGTAGCCATTTGGTGACGTGCTGACCTGAGGTCAAGCGCGTAGATGGCGAATCACTGTTGCTCATTTCGTTACCCAGGGTACACGTGTGCTAGACCACGGATGCGAGCAACTTTGTCCCGCTGTGAATTATTATTATTGTTATTATTATGTTGTTGTTTTGTTTGTTGCTATTATTATTATGTTATTAATGGATTATGAGGTGTTTAGGTTAATGGTGAGAAGTGAAGGACTAGAATGATGGTGGGAGGTGATCGTGGATGAAATGATAGGGTGATGATGAGCGGTGAAGGAACTCGGCTGGTGGGAGATAGGGTAGTGGGAAGTGTTCGTGGGATTTGGAACCATCCACCATTCGCTTTATGACCAAAGGAAATCAGGAATGAAACCCGGCCCTCCCGATTGCGAATCCAGCGCGCTACGCACTGCGCCACTTCGCTAGGTACCGCCTACCAGGTAGGAACTTCAAGATAAAAATATATATTATTACATAGGAGCGAATATTTTGCCAACAAAACTTGAAAAAAAACCCGCTCTTTTTCTGTATTCAAACTTCGACTAGAATATGGTTTAGGATAAAGATCACAGAATTATGAAAACGTGCACAAATTTCACTTCTCCCCATAGCTCGTCACACACAGTTTTTAACTGTTTTTTTGACGTAAATAAATAAAAAAAAAGGTTGTTGTCCTGAGTTTTCTGTAGATATCGTACGTATGTCCGCTGTGCTGTCATTTAATTGACTACGAAACATTACGAAATAAAAAAAAATTCTTAAGGCACTGCAGGAGGAAACAAACATTGATTCTACTGAACCCAGAAAATATGTTTCTTTAATGCATTTATCAAGGAAAACCCGAAGCAGAAATTCGTTTTAGCCAAAAATGTTCAAAAAACTCCTTTCGGAGGAGGAGCGTCCAATGCGTAGAATTTCCCACTGCGCCGAGGACGGAGTTTGAAGCGTGAGATGTCACAACTGCTGTTTGAGTGGTGTACTGAAAATCCGCTATTACTCATCACTGTCGGTGCGATTGTCACTGTCATCGTCTTTCTCACAGGAGTTTCACCTAATGATTTCATTAATTGTCATAACCATAAATACGGGAGTTTTCCATCTTTTCTTTGTGCTTTTGTACATGACTGCAGTATTTTTCCAATTTATCAGCATAGTATTTCGCAATTCATTAGTACGTCTCTTTAGACCGAAATCACATTTAACAATTAGTTCTACACCAGAAAATTCACAATAGGCAAATGTTCGTAACACTCTGGAGGCCGCAGAAAAGCTGAGTTGACTGATCAGCTTCAGCGAAGTTTGGGTTCAGTTGCTGTCTCTTGCGTCCAGTAAGAGTGATGAAATTTGCTCAGGTTTGAATTCCAGTCCGGGTAAATATTTCTGTTTCTTTTGCTGTAATTCTTTTTTAAGACTAGAGTATAATATTCTGAAGTCAATGACAGAAAGAAATTTCCTTTAAAATTTCTGAACTTTCAAAGAACTAAATTTATGTTCTTCGAACCTGTTGTACTTTGTTTAGTTAGCGGTTTTTCAAGTAGTGGCTGAAATGTTAGGTGTATAGAAGATGCACGTAACTGATACCACTAATTTGAGAAAGTAGGTGCTACTGTAGTACCACTAGTTTGTTTAGAAATAATATTAGAGAATTTTTGACGCGCGAAAAGCTGTTCTTTAAATTATAATTTTTTCATTTATTACAAATATTCGATACATAAATCTATTCATACATTTTTTACTATAATATTCCAAAAATATAAGGACAATACATTTCGAAAATTAAAAACTTTGACAATATACTTCCGAATAACATGAATCAGAAAAAGAACTATATTTTCTAGGTAATATACAATAGTCCAGCCATGAATATTTCCTCCGGTGGCGTGCCTGATAATATAAATAATTTTTCAATTAATAAAACGTGCAATCTCTACCCCTACGAGTTAATAAAATCTTGTCCCAATTCCTTTGTGAACAGTATTTATTTAAATTTAAAAAAATCATTGATAATCCCGAAATTACAAATGTATTTCTAGGGAAGTGAAGCTGGTGGTGGAATAATGTAATTATTGCGAAAACAGTAATGTTCAGAAAGCAGCTTGAAATATATAATCGAAAACAATGCAGCTTTTGTTCGTAAAACATTTGTTAAGGTTCAGGGGCGTCGGTAACTTACATAACAATGCTTTGCTGGCAACCTCACACAATGCCTGACGAAGACTTGTTCGAGCCTGTTGAATGAACATTTATGCAGATGCGGTGCCTGTTGTGTTGCGACCGCATTCTCCATTAGTTTCTTTGGGTTACACGTCACATTTGGAAGATCTCCCAAATACTTTTGAGATAAAAGCTTTGTTTAAAGTAGAAGAGTATAAAAGATCATTGAGAGATATTTTAGCGTGAGAACGTTAACCCTTCAGTCTCTTGATATCATCAACACTGTAGTACTTCCACGTTCTTTTAAATGCTGCAAATATCCTGGGACGAGTACAACCGCTTGCCTGAAGCACATTTCGGAGCTCCGGTAGATATCTTCTCTCGTAGGAAATTCCCCATTCTCAGGTTCTTTCCGACCCTCGTCGCCGTGATTATAGAGTTTAATGCTGCCTTAAGCCGCGAGTCTCCTCCTCCACTCGCAGCGGAGTTCCGGTTGCCGCGCGACAGATCTTAATTCCCAGGGAGCGGCGGCGCTGGACTTCATCGCAATTTTTATCTGGTGGTAGACAGCGCCCCTAGTATATCACATAATGAATGTATTAGCTGTCTGACTCAACCCCTGCCCGATAAATCACGCGCCACAGACAGTGCGCAAGGGGAGGGCACGGGGTCTCGAGGGGGGCGGGGCGGGGCGGGGCGGGGCGGGGCGGCCGAGGGCAGGCGGCTGCGTGGGAGGGGCGCTTCGAATAAATCATGTACATGCGAACATTGAGCCTTCTATAGACCTGGACCGCAAAGCGGTGCCCGTCCCCGCTCTGCGTCCGCCTCCGCTTCCTCCCACCCCTCCACCCCCGGCCCCCGCCCCG
>JAHLJT010008446.1:288898915-288914274 GCA_031308135.1 Acheta domesticus | reverse complement strand
ATAGTAAAGAAGAGCACTTCAGTTCACATTTCTGCACCTACATGCTCATAGCAGGCCTTTTGATTATTATGGTGAAGAAAGAGTTCTTGCGGTGCATTTTGTGTTATTTTAATTAGGGCACGTATGTGCTTATCATAAAGAATTTTCGTCTTCCTCAACTTGACTTGATGGTAAGTGCGACATCCACGATGGCGGTCTGCATCATGTGGGTCATCGGTCTGCATCATTTATATGGCAAGACAAAACTTAGGTTTTATCATCGTCTTTGGCAAGTACCTGGTAGCAGAGATCATCCGGTGCTCCCGTTTATTCATCTTTTTACTGTTTAAATCGACAAAAAGATTTCGTCTGCTTCAGAAATATGTTCTCCCTGTTGTTTCTGTCTGATTATACAGAATATTTTCGACAAATCACACTGTTGCCTGATAACCACTGGCAGAATATTTCCTACTATTGTCTACGCTGGTGAAAGTATCACATCCACCTAAAAGTGTGGAGGAAAAAGCATATGTTCTCGGTCGTATTTGAATGATATTGATGAGTGGGACTTTTCCCTTATTATAGAAATAAACGTCTTGATAAGAAGCTATTCTGGCTAGAAGAATCAGTAGATTCTTAACTCAGTATGATGGTAACACCATCACTCTCTATCGGTATAATTGCCGTTTTTTACATAGTAACATTCTGTCAAAATATGTTATCAGTAATTTGCTCGAATTTTTACGATGTTGAAAGGCAAATTTTATATTATTTTGAAACCTGGAATTTCTTTTGTTTTCGCAAGACATTCCCACGTTTCAGAAATTATTTTGGTACCTAAAATATTGGTCCCTCGGTGAAGGTTATGTTAAAGCACTAAACATCGCTGACGATGCTCGACCAGATGCACCAGGAAGGTGGTCAGTTGGGACAACTTCCTCAGGCCCCGACTTAAGTGGGGTCCCGATAATTTATATAACTTTTTTTCTATATTTTAGTAAACACTATTTCAACCAAAACTGGTATCAACAAAATTTCACTATGTGTACAAAAAAGATACAAATGAAATAAAGAGCAGATCCCAGTAATCAGGTGGCCTACGGGTTCACCCCCTCATACAAATCTACAGCTTTTTTGTTCTGTTCTGAGGCTGTAGGTTGCTTAGATTAACGTTTAGAAAGAATATTACAGAAGTAGGAGTTATTCTCTTTAAAAATGTGAGTGCATTTAGTGATGACAATCATCTATTAAATAGATGTGCCCGTCATAGGTCACTGTTCCGCCTCAGTGCACTTTATATGCGTGCGCATTGCTAGTTGCAAAATGATTTTGTTTGTAAGTATCACTCCCTTCCCATCCATCCCTATAGGGGTGTTTTAGCATCAGTTTATTGCTTTTGCCATTGTAATTTCCCAGTAATAATGTATACTAGATTTTGTTGAATGACATTGTTCCCGCGTGAAGAGTTAAGTTAGAACACGAACATACACATATACATATCCATAATTTTTTATATTAATGTTTTGGGCAATGGGTGTATTTATGAGGCGTTTCTTCTCGGAGTTTTCCACAAATTGCAAAAGTTCAACATTTTTTCGGAGTCTTCCTAAAGCTAAATATTAAAGATAGAGATTTTTTGCTTAATGAATCTGTTCCATAACGACAGATTTTGAAATAAGGTCAGGAAACAATTTTTCGGAAATTGAGTAATTTTCGGCATATTTTTTACGTGAAAATAGCGGGGGAGAAAGTACGGGATGTTTTAGCACCACTAGTTTGTTTAATTTTGTTGTTAAACTTAGTATAACCATAATATATATAGTTTTGTTTTAAACCATATATTTAACATACACTCGAAATATTGACAGTTGAGATTAAAGAAATTGTTTGGATATTGGTGGGTTCGATCAACAAATTATGATTTTTTTACTTTGACGTTATGAAAAATAATAATTTGTAGTTTTCATCTATGAATGTACTCTGATTCTTCTTATTTTATTGACGCAGAAGAACCACTTTTGGTTGTTACACGGTATGTACAGTATTTGTGATGGCACATTATTGGGAGTACAATATCTCTTCCTACTTCCAATGCGTTGTACTTAAATTTTTCTTGAAACAAACCTTGTAATGAATTAATGTGATGAATTGTTTAAATTTTGTCGTGAATTGTAATTGAGCGGAATTTTAAAATACTGTAACAACTCTTAACGATATTGCAAAGGAAGAACACACTTTCTGCACAAAACTAAAAGCAGCCACATGAAGGCATTGAGTCCTATATAATCATTTACTTTGCATCATAGGTGTCAAGATGCTCTTACGACTTGCATGCATAATGAGTATCAAGTAATTCGTTACAGACTTTTTTAAAGTTTTAATATTGATTTATAGATAGATATTTATTATTTCCGCTTGTAGATTAATACAATCTGGTGGCGAAACACTAAAATTTACATATTATAGTTAGGAATTAAATACAATGTAACTTAAAATTATTTTAAGACAATAACAAAAATAATAATATAACAATGCTAACAATAAAGGCATTAATAACAATAACTGCATTAATTTTACATTTTTGGCGGTCCTGTACAGATAATTTTTACTAACAAATGTACGCAAATATATAATTTTTATACACTGCACTCACTGCACTCCACTTCACTTCTCTTCACAAAACGTCGCCACACTTTAATATGGATACTATAAAGCAATGCGTTTCATAATTATCACAATACTAATAATGGTCACAATAATTAATAATAATAATAATAATAATAATAATAATAAAATAACCGTTCTAATAAACCTAACTTACAATATTTATTGCATTCTTAACACAAATGAATATCCCCCCACCTCTAATATTTCTATCCCTCCTAAATGACCTGTAATTAGGACGAAAAACTTAAGAGTTAGCTATCTCATCCGTTAGCCAATATCCAGTTCCTATTATTACATCAGAATCACAAGCCTCGAATAAATTCCAAAACTCGATTTCTTTATTTTTTCTACTGCGACAGTTCACCTGCAACAGCCTTGTGGATCCCTTTCTCACCTGAAACTTTACGGTGTCCACTCTTCCGTGGGACATCGCCGTAGAGTCCGCTGCCACCACCGCCGCCGCCGCCGCCGCCGCCGCCGCCGCCGCCGCCACCGCCGCCGCCGCCCGCCGCCGCCGCCGCCGTCGTCGTCGTCGTCGTCGCCGCCGTCGTCGTCGCCTCCGCCGTCGTCGTCGCCTCCGTCGTCGTCGCCGCCGTCGTCGTCGCCGCCATCGCCGTCGTTGCAGCCGTCGTTGCCGCTGCCGCCGCCATCGCCGTCGTTGCAGCCGCCGTTGCCGCTGCCGCCGCCATCACCGTCGCCGTCGTCGCCGCCGTTGCCGCCGTCGCCGCCACCGTCGCCGCCACCGTCGCCGCCACCGTCGCCGCCACCGTCGCCGTCGCTGCCGCCGTTTCCGCCATCACCACCCCCACTATCACCGCTGACGCCGCCACCTCCCGACTCAATTTCCAGAATTGTCAGCGTAGACGCAAGGATGACCGAATGACATCTTCATGTAGGCGACCTAGCTTCCAAGCTTTCTTCTGATTTAATTGCAGTCCGTCGCGGGCCAAATTCTCGTAGTTTAGCCAGAATTTAGGGTCTACTAATAGCCCGTCAAATGATTCGCATGCCCATAAAATGTGGCGATTTAAGTCCTATATTTTGCGGTTATGGACATCTTTTCTACAAACAATTCCACTAAAATTACTTGCGCATTTTAAATTTTTTTCTTCACGGTTTGTCCGAGTCAGTCTAACAGTTGGAAACAGTGGTTGCCGCTTCGACGAGTTGGTTCCAACGTGTACGAAGACCACTTCTACACTATCATCATTTGTAATTTTTTCAATGACGTTGGTCAATTTTTACATCAGTGCCGGGGTAGAATGCCACATCAGCACCCTTAGCACAACACACTCCTCCACTGTGACGCAGCATAGAGTCACCAAACACCTTCACTTTCCTTTCGAATGGGGGTTCAGTAGGCATTCGCGATGACGTTTCCGCTTCATTAGGTCTTAAATCATCTAGGGCTGGTTGTGCAATTTCCTGTCCTTCTCAGCTATCGTGTTTCTGCTCCAGAACTTATAGCTTTAATGTTCACTCACCGATTGACTTGTGAGCCTCCTCCAGTTGCGCCTCCAGTCTCCGAAGCCTCCGTTCGCTCCTTTCGCACTTGCGACAGGTATTCATCGCAGTGTCCACCGCTCCAGGACCGGGATTCTGCTCTATTCCAGCAATCAGCAGCAGAATAGCCAGTATGCTGGTTCATAAGAGCTGTGAATGCCTACACCACCTGTGCTGGCCTGCGTCGCTGCGTTGCGGAAAGTCCGAAGGCGCGCGGTACGACGCTAGGCAGCAGGTTATCGTCATCCTCTCGGAGCTCCTAAGAACGCGTATTCTCTCCACGAATGACCGGCAACGACTGAAA
Organism: Acheta domesticus; assembly: GCA_031308135.1. Lineage (NCBI taxonomy): Eukaryota > Metazoa > Arthropoda > Insecta > Orthoptera > Gryllidae > Acheta > Acheta domesticus. The sequence goes on along the minus strand of JAHLJT010008446.1, from coordinate 288,909,821 downwards.
TATTCTATTTGATGTAATTCTTTTAGCAAAATTATTACAGCGAACGGCGCAATAATTATTTAGGTATTGAAGTTAAGACTTCGATATTTCGTGCAATTTTTTGCCGATATTCCGCCTCATCCCCACACACCGATCCCTCTCCCTCAACTCGCCCCCCGCCCCCACTCCTGTCACCTTGCCCTCGCCTCATCATTGCGTTGTCTCCACCTCGTAGTGGTCGTCGCTTTGTGTTGCTTCGCCTTCGCCTGGGGCGTCGCCTCACCTCGCCTCTGGCGTCTGACTCACCATCGCCTCGCACCACCCGCTCACCCGGCCTCCCTGTTCCCATCTTTCTCCGATCTCTTCTTCCCGAAACGGCCTGCGATGCGTCGGTCTCCTTTCAACGTCATGTCGGCTTCGGTCTGCGCGGGGGCGCCGTCGTCAGGCAATGCTCTGTTCCTTGCTCTTCCCTCCCCTTCCCCTTCCCCCATCCCCCCTCTTCGGGCCAGCTGAGCCAGCGCTGCCCGCCCTCGCCCTCCCCGTGCCACCATGCATTATTAAATTAACCAATTACTGGGAGTCGGCAACGCCTATCTCGGCATTTCCTGGCGAAATTGAAAACTAACATTACTACATTGCTGGTTGCGAAATTTCATACGGAGGCAGCGTCCTTGCAGAAGCGTGATCGCCTCTCGACCAGGTCTCTGGTTCCTCCGTCCCCTGGCTTTGCCCTCACACTTCTTGCAAGCCCGCCTCCCCCCCCCGGTCATTTACTTCACATTGGGACGTTGGGAATTGCCGGTAGTGTAGATTATCTTACGTGTCTCAGTTGTAGCGCACAGCTCTTAATACTCTTCGAGCCACTCTTGACACCCTTCTTAATCCTACATTTACCGACTGAAAATGAAACTTCTTGCAGTAGACAAATTCAGTCATCTCATTTTGCACGTTCCGTTACTAGAGACATTCCCCAATGTCGCTTTTTAGAGAAATGTTTAGTTAAGGTTTGGGTTACCGTTGTAGGCGGCCTCTTGTCGTTCCCTGGCACAACGCTTCACTGTGCAATACGGTTTCTACCCTCTTAATGAAATGTTTGTGTGCTATTTCATGTACGATTGTAGGTTTTCTTCCACACGTACCATTAACTTAGAATTCGTATTTTAATACCCAGTATAAACATAACTGATTAGATATTCACATTGTACCACTCTGTTATTTGAATTTTCCACATACTGAAGATGTGACATTTGTGTTGCCATCTACCTTACAGAAAAAACACTTTTTTACAATGTTCTCTTGTGCTGTCACTTGCTGAGTTTTTTGGTAAGGTAATATAAGCAACTGGACGCAAGTCGATCTTGGTTAGAGTCTTAGTGTAACGTATTGTAGTTCGCATTTTTATTTTTCACTACATGTCAGTCATAATGCATTTCAAATATTTTCTCTGTAATTAAGTTATGCTACTTAGAGAATATACAAAACAGTGTAATATCGAGGTAAAACGCATGTGTCCCGATTGTTACTTTTATTAGCGTAATTGCGTTTTGAAAGTAAAGAACCATTGGCGTGTACATGGTGTTATATTTTATAAATTTGAATACTTTCTTACGCAGTTAAAACATTTTGTAAATTAATATCTATCTACGAGATGTGTAAATTGTTTCTTGATTAAAGGAGTTGGTAGCGTTGTGTATAAATGATATGCAAGTGGCCTCCTGGTGTATCTTGAAGGAAACCCACATCGCCGCACCAAGTGTATCCATGGGATATATACTCAATTTTTGAATTTAGAAGGGAACGAATAAAGGAATCTTCGAATTAATATTTAATTAGGGACAATCGTATGTAATAAAGAAACCTAGTGGTACTCCCAACGCACATACTTTCTCCCACTGTTTCTTCGTGGTCGTAAATGCTATTCCACAACTATATAAACCAGCAAAAGTGTTTTCTATCAGCAAACTTTATCCGTTCCGAGACCCGAAATCCAATCCCCAAAGTTAACGAGCCGGCACCTATACCACTACACCTCACTAGCACCGTATGGCTCGAACAGAGCCATAAAATGAATCGAACCTAGCTATAAAATGCTAAATGCATGATAAAGAAACAATTGATGTGATAGTACATACACTTTTCAAATAAAAGACGAGATGTGAAAAAATGTTAAAAGTTAAAAATTCGAAAATTATATATTGACACTTCCAGTTCATTTATCGTAATTATCAATATTTGTGATTCGAATGGCTGCAACGATCATTGTAGTTTTACAGGAGACCTCTATCGCTCAGAACATTTTCCCAAAAGACCGCATTCGTAATATAGCCATTTGTCTTTCGCCATTTTGCGCTTTGGTCGGCATGGCCTCGTGATGGCGCAACTGTTCTCATTCCGACGCAAATGCATCATTGGCGTTGCTGGAATGACGCACTGATAAATGCTCACTGTATTTTCATGTCTTGGATTTGGAGTTAATATTAAACGAGTGGAAAAAACTGACATTACCCTGGCTTTTATTTATTACGGACATTCGTATATTAGACACGGTAAGGCATGAATTCTATCTATACTGGTGGAAATAATTTAATTCATAAAGGTTAAAGGCCAAAAATAATAAGGGAAATAATTTTATTTATAGCAACGCCACGCCCCTTTCCGCTCGCCCCGCCCCCTCCCGTTCGCCCCGTCCCATTCTCGCTTTCACTGCTCCGTCTCCGGTCGTCCCCTCCCCTCCACGCACCGCCAGCCCCGCCTTCACCAGCCCCTCCCCACAGCTGCAACGCGTGCACGGACGCAGTGCGGTCTGCGTTAAAACAAATTTGTTGAAAAAACAAACGTTGATGCGTAATATTTTGAGTCGCAACCCTCGTTATTTATTTTATGTAATATATTTGTGTATCAATTAAATATAAATTATCAAAAATTAATTGAAAGTTTAAAAAAAATAACAATTATTAGTATTAAAGTCATATTTAATAGCTTGTTCATAAGCGAATGGTTCTTACACTAAAAAATGTTTCTTCAGCGAATATCGACTTTATCTGACACGTTAGTTTACTGTTCAATGTGAAATGTGATTACAGGTATAAATCGACTCGTTAACTCTACATTTTAATGTTTTTGTATATCAATATTTTATGCTAGCATCTCGTGATAGAATCATGCCTTCATCCTGCTTTGACAGGACCACAACAGGACCAGCAAAGATGTCGGGAGGGCGTGCGTGCACGTCCCGTGTGGTCGTAGCGCGAGAGCCCCTGGGCGCCCCCGGGTCACGTGGGCGGGCGAGAGCGGAGACGCGAGAAAGCGACCAGCGGGGGAGGGCTGTGATTTACATGCGCTTTTTATTGTTGCTGCAGATCTTTTTCGGCTGCTCCCTTCAAAAGAATTGCCTTATAATTCATTTTACTGCTGGATAATACCTGCTTCCTTTATTTACGCCAAATTAAAGCTATTAGACATTTGCTGGGCCCGTAAATTTGCACCCGGCCAGCTGTGTTGCTCGGTGCCTACCCTGCCTCGCCCCTTCCCGTCTGCCGCTGGAAAGCGGCTCTCACTATTCTATATTTTATTCTGTTGCGTATAAAAGAAACAAAAATTATGGTTCTCGGAAAATATATGCAAATGCGAAAAAAACAGATCAATAAATTTTGTTACACGAAAGATATGTTTACTGAAAGTCTTCTGACAAAATTAAAATGTATGCTCTGCATTTGGAAAAATGTCATTTATAAACAAACGTGAATTGCAGACTAACATGGAATTCTCAAATTCAATTTGAGAATAACATTTTAAGAACCTAGTACGTGAATAACAGCAAATATGTGCCGTGCAAGAAGTATAGTATGAATATTGACACATTTTAACGCAATTTCTACGAATTCAAACGCAAAAGGAATGGAACTAAAAATATTCCTGATCCAACGTTAAGTTTACGAAGGTAAACATTTAGAAATCTCGGTTTTAGTGGAAGGTATTTTATTTTCCTCTTAAAAGATTTATTTTCTCAAGCCATTTCCATGTTATTTTTGAGCTTCCAACCCGTGTTGGCGAAACGGAGAATGATAAATAAATTATGAACGTTATTTTGAGAAGATGTAGGAGGAAATTGAGAAACAGTCCCTGCTCACAGGGAAAGCGAAAACAAGATAAAAGAGCTTGCCAATAGCGAGAACACAAGCGCTTATATTTTGCTCGTCAACTGTTGTTCTCGTGGGCGGCGGGGCGGGGCGGGGCCGGGCCGCGGCGGGGCCGGTGCGAAGCGGCGGGGGGGGGCGCCGAATGTGAGACCGTCCGGGGAGTTGCGGGAAGTTGCGGTCAGGCGGAGGATGTTGAGGCGATGTGCGCCGCCCCGCGCCAAGTTGCGTGGAGTTGTGCGGGGACGGGGCGGGGCGGGGAGAGGCGGCGGCAGGTGAGCGCAGGCGCGCGCGTCTCGGAGACTGCGAGTTCCCCAAGTTGCGGCAAGTTGCCGGTTTGCGGCGGCGGCGGCAGCGGCGGCGGCGCGGGCGCGCGTGGGCGGGGCGAGCGGGGCGGGGTGGGCGGGGCGGGGGCGAGCCCGCCCTCCGCCCGCGAGCACGAGCGCGATCGCTCCGCATTCCGCCGCGTCAACCGGGCGATGTATTGCGGCGCGGACGCCGCCTTCCGCCCGCGAGCCCCCTCCCCGCCCCCCTCCGCCGCCCCCGCCCCCCACCGCACGCGCAGGAACCGCAGCTTCCTCCCTGACACTTCAATCCGCACCTCTCCCCTTGCGGAGGGCGCCCAGCGCCTCTTTCTTCTCCCACTTCATTTATTGACGTTTTTTAACGCTGCGTTTTTTCTCTCATCTACAGCCTCAGGTGCACAGTGCTATAGGTCATGACTCCTGTGAATTTGGACTTTATTTACTGAAAGCTAGCACTAGAAAACAAACAAGCCACTTTGAAACGGCAAAACGAAGCATTTACTGAGCGGCTTCTAAAAATAGTCGGCTTCTAACAAAATCGCCCGATCGAGAGGGAAAGTATCGGATCAGGTTCTTGAATTGGTTGACTTAAGTATATAGAAGATTTTCTTGTTTGATAATCTAAATAAATAAACTCCTACTTCATCTGAATAAATTTTCGCCAAACGTTTCGGTCTTTATATTTGGAATTCCGGTAACTTTCTTAAGGCGTTGGAACTATTTTACCCCCAAAAAAATTCGGGTGTGTTTCTTGCACGCAGTGACCTTTTACTGTTGTGTGATATATATATATATATTGTCGAATATAGTGCAAAGTTTTATGTGGATATTTGATAGTAAGTAATTCTCATACATTGGGATAAAAATGAGTTTACGTGTTGAATGGAAATATGCTTCCTCGGTTTTCGCTATTGCATTTCGAAAAAACAATCAGCTAATGAAAAAGCAAAGTAATAGCTGGTTTTAAAGTGGGGAAAACAATCGCCGATAAAAATCACCTGCTGGATTTCGTATTCTACTGGTATTCATATTTCCGAATTTCAAACAGAGGGAACATGGGAAGCATTTCGCAAGGGTGTATGTACTTCAGAATATATATGTGCGAAATATAGAAACGAGTATGGACACTTAAAACATACTCAACAAACATGTAATATCTCATTCGCTTGCAAGTATGATGATGCAGTAATTTTATCTGTAATAAACTTCGTGAGTACTCAGCTTGAAACCACTGTTATGCAACTCAACAGTTAATCTCTTTCCGAAAATATTAAAAATCGTTTCAATTAATTTATTCATTTGCATTTTCCTTGATGAATCATGTCTTAATGTGGGCACAAAACTATTAATGTTAATTCGGCAAGTCGGGTCCTGAGGGGCCATGGTAATGGCGGCAGCCTTGAGGGTCTGGGAGTTCGAATCTCACTGTGGGCGCGGGTGTTTGCTTTGGTGTGGCGAGGTGGGGCTTGTACTTTCACGTCTAACTGTGACCAAATGTTGTATGGACGTGGATGACAATGACTGAGCGGCAGGAGGAGAAAGCTCCAGGTACATTTCTCAATGTGAACGCTAAGTGACCGCCACCAACTCTTCCCGCAGTCTCTTCCGCCAATCTCTTCCCTCGCACGTCATATACAGTTTTTACTGTTTTTGGCCAAATAAATAAACAACCGATCCTGCATAAAAGGTCGAAGCGGCAAGAGACGATTGTCGGCCGCAAGGGCTTGCGAGACGCAGCGTCGGGTAGAGTTGAGGAAGGCAGTAGTATTAACTGAGAGCAGGGAGCGCAACCTGATAACCAGGGGTGACGTTACACCCTATTGGGGGCGCAAGCAGACAACGTCCGACAAAGAGAATATATTAAAAAAATAATTGACGAATTGATTGATTAATGTTCCCAGGCATCTCGACTGCTATGGTCATTTGCCCCGTAAGTGTAGTGGCTCTTCTATCCCGGGAGATGGTGAGATGCAGCGCTGATCCACATGACGATTGATTTCCTTCTTCAGGTATCTCCGCCACCGAGCACCCCCCTCCAGGTAGACAAGCTCTGGGCTCCCAACATGTACGGCAGGATAGTTCAAGGAAAGATCGTGCGCGGTCCGAGTCTTGCACAGGGTAATGCTCCGGCACTCTTCTGGAATTGATTGGAGAAACCACATAAAACATCCGGTCAGAGCAGCCGGCCGCTAGAATTCTCCTCCAGACAATGTTTAAATTTGACCAGCTTAAGAGACAGTGTGGAAAATCCGCCTCTGTCGGGACTGGATCCCCAGAAGGAACCGTAGGCTTCGTCTCGCAAACTCTCTCTCAGGGTCAGATTCGCTGCATCGACAGCGGCGATCCTAGCTCTGAGCGCACTCTGAAACTTTAAACAAAAAGTTGATTTCCTGCCTGAGCACCTCGCAAACATTTGAAGATGTAAAAGCAAAAGGCGAAAATGTGGAGCGATTGAGGAGGGGAAATCCGTGTTTCACATTGACGCGCCACGCAGAGAAGTAGCGTTGCCTCCCTTCTGTTCTGTACTTGTTGGAAGTAACGATCGTTAACTGTTAAACGAACTCTGAATCTGGCATTAATCGGCTTATCCAACAACTCAATCTTTCCGTTACTCGTTATTGAAGATAATAAAGTGGAAGCAAAGTAAAATTGTAGGAAAAATTATTAATTGCTAGAAAGGAAGGCCACGTGATGTGGAGGTGCGTTGGCCGCGCTCGTGTCCTTTCGGGTGTACCGGTCCCTCGCACCCCCGCGCTGTCCCCACCGTCCCTCCCCTCCCTCCCACCCACCCACTGAGGCTCTCTTCCACAGGGCCACTTCGAGCCTCTCCCCGCCGCACCGCCGGCCCTCACTTGCGCGCCGCTTTAAATGCTACAAATCGTCTCGGAGCGCCCCTCGCGGCCTGCAGTCATTTGTTCTCCATAACCTCTTCCAGCCCCGCCCTGCCCCGCCCCTCCCCGCGCCGCCCGCACATCGCGCCCCCGCGCCACGCTGGGCTCCGTTCCGCTCCTCGCGGATAACATTTCAATTTACTGAAGCCCCCAGGACTTCGCCATCTGCCGTCCCGCGCGGGGCTAGTGCGGAGCTCGGTGGAGCTCGGCGGATCGGGGTGGAGCGAGGCGGAGCGGGGAGAAGCCGGGTGGAGCGGGGTGCAGCGGGGCGGGAGCGAGCGGTATCCTTTGAAATGATCCGCCTTCTTGTTTCCTCTCTTGTTCCGTTGCTCCGCCCCGCTCTGCCCCGCTCCGCCCGGGCTCTTCCCTTCCTTCGTTCCAACTGTAAGTTTCTTTTCGAGAGTTTGTTCGGCGTCGCGGTCTCGTTGTGAGGATCGTTAGCTGCAGGCTGGTGCGTCCTCGCCCTCGCCCTCGCAGCCCCGGGCGTTCCGCTCTCCCCGTCCGCGCGGCTACCTTCACGTTTCCTCCTCCACAGCCTCCGCCCCCCCCCGCCGGCGCGCCTGCTCTCCGCGATCCCCGCGTCGCTCTAACGAGTCATTTATCTCGCCTTGTCCTCTGATAATGTCACTCGAACGCAGCTCTTTGTGACAGCATTTGCAAAAACCTCGTTAGATAGTCGCCTTCTCAATTTGACCAGTCCTTAATGGGCGACGGACGATTATCACCCAAGATATGCGATCACCGGCTACACTGCTCGCTCTCCGCCTCCACCTTCCTCCCTCATTCGAACATGCTCGCCCACAGCTACCTCTTCCATCTACGTACAAACCGAATTCATTTTTGACCGTCGCACTTGAAATGAACAAGCAAGAAAAGTTTTCAATGCAACATTTCACACACTAGAACCGTCAACAATGTTTGTGACGTGATTTCCCTCAGTGATAAAGGCAAAACACAGCCAAATGATCATTTTGTGACGGGAAGTAGGTCTCTCTAGGACATTTGTTTCGTATCATATAAATATATCAAAATAAGATTTGAATTTTCATTGCCAGTAAATGTGAAAACTACATATTTTAGGACAAAATGAACTAAAATAAATAAAATGAACTATTTATTTTCTTATTAGTTAGCAATTGACTACCCGTCGAGGTAGTCAACGTCCTGACGGGAGGATGCAGAGAAGGCTCTCAAGTGTTCCTTTCTCCATTTTTTCATCTTCTTGCTTCTCATTTTATGTCACGTATATTCTTTTCACTCCTTTTTCTTCCTCACTGGCCTTCTCTGTATGCTGAACGCCCACCCATATGTTTGCCGTGCATGGCGACCCGTGTCGGAGGGAATGTGTGTCCCGGCAGTTGAGGGATCTGTTTGTTTCCCAACTAGTCCTGGTGTTACTTTGTTTTGCACTAAGGGATACATTGTTTACGTATTTTGGAGAACATTCCTTTTAGGTTTCAACACACTCGCTTTGGCCTCGGACTCTTCTAGACGGGCGGTCGGGAGCTAACCCACTCCCTATCACTCGGCTCGGACTAGGTCTTGTACTGAACTCCAGAGTAAGCGTGGGGATCCACGGCGGTGCAGCGCTGTGACATCCCCCACTCCGTGGCAACCCTGGCACTCCGATGGAGTGTCCCCTTGTTGGGCTCCGCGGTGGGTGGGGACCAAGGGGATGAATCTTATGTCCATCTATGGATACTAAACCTTCTCCCCGGACTCTTCCGTAAGGAAGAGGGAATGTCCAGAAAAACTATTGATTTGAATAGATTATTTTCCAAAGATGAAGAGAGACCGAAGAAGCGTCGTTTCCTGCTCATGGCGCATGTACGGAGGAAGGTAAAACGTTTAAAAGTGTGAGTGCAGTCCGTCTGGCGCGGGTTATAGAGTAAGCATACGGGAAGCTCCAAGCGGTCGTGCGACAATGGAATGGAACAATTCGTTTTTGAAGTGTGTGCCGACGACCAAATCGAAAAAAATTCAGAATAACAAGCTGATTGCCGGCATCCAGGTAGTAGTCACAATCCATCCTACCTTGAACCTGTACACTTGATCCTGTCCTACCTACCTTGAGCACAATCCATCCTACCTTGAACCTGTGTTTGTCTTGCGTTCACTGGCGTCGAGATTCTGGATACCGTTCTCTTACGAATTAACCATTTCTAGTCAGATCCCCTCGTCACGACAGCAATTGACGAATAATCAAGATTATGGTAAGAGAATACTCCAATGGAAAATAAGAAAAGTCAAAAAGACGAAACGTTGAAATGGCGTAACGACGAAACTGAAAAATAATAGAACATTCTAGAAGAGTTATAGCATTCACCTGTGTCTTGCCTATTCCTTACTTCACATACCCCTTGAAATATTTACATGTGCGCGAAATTTTTTAATTAATCACACAGTTATTTGCATTTTAAATCATTTCTAACCTATTTACCTCTGGGTGTCTTTGAAGAGCTTCAGCTGCTTTGGTTACGATGGCACTCCTGTTCTAGTTACGCAGTATTTGCCTTGCGACTGCTCCGGTGGGCTGCTTTTATCCAACAGAATGAGATATGCCGGTAATAGCTCGTCTTGCCGCCTCGCTATTTCAGCGAACTCTGTGGCTAGTTTTAGACACTAGTTCTTGTTTTAACAACGCGCATTCAAATTGGTCGCTGTCTCCACAGTTGAATGATGTGATACGTTTTACGAAGTCCTGAGTAAAACGGTTGGTCAAATTACATCGATAATCCGAGAGCCGGTGAAAGTATCGCTCTTCGTTGACGACTTTGCCATTTCCTACTCTTCCAAGAGTATGCAAGAGATAGGCATTTACAACTTGTCCTCAACAAATTGCAGGAATGAAGCGATGCAACAGGATTCACATTCTGCACCTCAAAAACCAACTTCATGCACTTCTATAGGATTCATCATCTCCATTTCTCCTCACCCTGAATTTTTTCTTGTTCTTTCTTTTGTGGAGTCTGCAACTTTCCTTAGGCTTACATTCGATCAGAGCCTAACTTGGCGAAATTGCATCCGTAAGTTGAAAAGCTGATGTGTGTCACCTCTGAACTTCGTCCGCAACCTTACAGGCAGCTCTTCGGGAGCAGACCGTGTGTGTCTCTTGCGTTTGTATAGAACCCTCATTCGCCCTATTTTGGATTATGGATGCATTGTATATGGGGCAGCGTCTTCATCAACCCTCTGGCCACTAAATACTATTCACTATGTCGGCATAAGGATTAGTACAGGCGCCTACCGCACGAGTCGCATCGAATGCCTCTTGGCCGAAGTTGGAGAATCATCTCTGAGCCCAAGGCGATATATTTTATTAACCTCTTACAGTGCTAAAGTGTCAGGTCTCTTTAACCATCCTTGTCGTCGAATAATCACCCATCCAAACTATGAGTCCTCGTATATTCTTCGAAAATTGCTACCCCTGGCCCCAGGTATTCGATTGCGAAATATTCTGCGAGAACTAAATGTCTATCTTCCCACTCCTGTGAGACCCCAAGTGACCCGAATCCCCTTTGAAACTCCTCTTCCCCAATATTGACCTCAGACTCTCCAATCTTTCCAAACAAACTACTATCCCTCTGGTTTACCA
>JAHLJT010008446.1:288714952-288898815 GCA_031308135.1 Acheta domesticus | reverse complement strand
ATGCAATCAAGCATTTTTAAAACTAAGGAATATACGTTTTTGAATAGACTCTGAAGAGTAGAATGTTGTATAACGTTGCACATATTTGTATTTCCTTATGTAACATCAAAAACAGTTAAACGTCGTGAATGATTTACAATGGGGAAGAAGTGCGCGGGGGAGGGGGGAAATGAGGAAATGTAATTTTAATGCCACTTGTGCACAGAGGCGCATCCTGATTTGTGTGTGGGAGGAAGGAGGAGGACTACAGATGTTGATGTCGTCCCGAACTGATGTTTTATTAAAAATATTTTTTCATTTATACAGAATATTTCGTATTATTTGTTTTGTCGACATTTGTATTTAAAAAATTGATGTGTTAAATGACTTTCTTCAATACAAAAAAGTGTAAGATTTTATATGTATCATTGGCTTCTGGGGTGAAGGGTTTGAAGCCTCCCCCCTGGATGGCCACTGATTGTGCGTACTTTAATTTCGGTAGATAGCAATTGTGCAAGAGGTACATTATTTAAACTGATAATGAAAGATGTATTTTCATATTCCGTTTTTATGCCACGTGGACGTGGCGCCCCTGCCCGGCGCACGGGATTCGAACCCTCCATCACCCTCTCTTTCCCTAGCATCTGGCTGTCACAGTCGGAACCACGCCACTTTCCCCTTTTTCGTTTTCCCTGCACCCTTGAGAAAGGCACTGAGAACTCACCCAAGATGGACTGGCCTGCCGCTTTCTAAGCACGAATCCCTGAAGGGTTGCTCGTCCCCAACGCACAGGGCGCAGGCGCCGGCCGTGAGCTGGGCTTGTCCGCCTCGCAACCAAGGTTGCATCCACTCGGAACCCGCCTCGGCGTGGGCCCCAGCGATGGCCACACCAAGCCAGCCGCTCCCACCGCCAATGGACAGAGCGCTGGGAGAGGAGGTGGCCCGTGGGGTGGATCGCTGTCGAGATGCCTTTGGCGCGAGGACCAACGGCCGTCTTTTTGGCTGCCGGCCGCCGCCCTACTCCCCTCCCCTTTCGTCACAAGCGATGCAGTGAGCATGGAGCTGGACGAAGTAGAGCCAAGGAACGTGTGGGCACAACAAACAGCCTGCGATAATGGACATGTGTTATTTATTGATCGATCCCGCCTATGCCACTGATAGGGCACAACCTAGTTTGTCCGTCCCTGTAATGAGACTAAATCGATATCAAGAAAACTGTTTTTCTGTTTTTCGTCAGATCGGCACGTGTCACCACATTCGTGCATTAAGAATAATGCCATTGCGATAAAAAAGTTGAATAGCCCCAAAAAACTCGCTTTCTTGGGAATACGCAATCTTTGAAAATTAATAGAAAACTGTTTTTTTTCGTGCACCGTTAAGAAAAGCAATGAGAACTCCGCGGAGACACGCGTACACTCTACATGGACTGTAGGCAGCCTGGTACATACATAGCATGAATCCTGCTATTGGTACTTAGCGGCTATATATGATGTAGTAAGCAAAAACAGACGGACAGGGCGGAAGTGTTTTACGTGAAATTACCGGCCACATTATACAAGCAATCTTGCTTGTCTGACGATAGCCTAGGGATGTGTGCAGCAGCTAACAGGAAAGTAACTTTCTCTGTAAGATTTATGTATTGACCACACTGAACAGTATCCATGGAAAGTAGAATGCTCCCAGCTCATTCATGCTCTGGTGCAATATCGATTTTTACTATATATGACTCAAAGTTTCAAAACTACCCCAAGATATATTTTACGACGAGAAAAACTGCCCCCAGATAAATTTTACGTCGAGAATGGTACCGATAAATATTCTAAAATTACAGGGCTTAATAAAAACTGATGCAATTCATTCCATATGAATAAAAAAGTTTCAAACAAACCAACTGGAGGTGCTACATCAACATATCGTTTTCGCATTACGTAATATAAAATATTATTATGTCTGCCCTACTAACACTTCATTCATCATTCTAAATGTCCAAACGAATTACAGTGGTCATTTTTACTTTCAAAAAAGACGCACGCATGAACAATTCTCAACGGTTACGTTATATGCGACACATTATACAGATAAGCAAGTATAATTTCACACAAGCTTATCTTGATTACATTAAAGTGTCCAATATTTAAATCCCATAATCAATGATCAAAGGTTTTTAAAGTAAAAGAAAAGTATTAATTAAACATCCAGAATTGAAGTTCAACCAATATATCGCCTTATGAACTCAAAAATATAGTTATAAATCTGTCGACTTTATCAATTAAATATTATATCTACAATTAAATGGGAAGGTGTGTATAAATTTAATTTTTTTAAAGTAAATGCATCACAAATTCAACATTTAAGCATCGCGTGTATGCGGTATGTGAAATATATTCAAAGTATTGTGATGTAACGCACATCATAATCGAAACGATCAAAGATTAAATTAAAACGTTCCGCAGTGTTTGCTACGCAATAGCCGACGAGACGGGGGCTAGAGCACACAATAGCGGTAAGGAAAAGGCATAATGTAAGGAAAAGATCTCTACAACCCCTCAGGGAAAATCCGACATCTTTTACCGAGTGAATCAGAACTTGTTTAGATGTCAAGATTGCGTTAGAGCCGCGATGAGCACTTCAAGCATATTCTATAATGTGAGTACAATTTAAACTTTCCGGTATCGTATAGCCACCTTTCCTCTGCGACGATTCTACCCATTGCCCAGTCTCGATTTCCTCGGCAGCCGTGGCCTCGTTCGCCCTGGCCACATCCCCGCGCGACGGCACATTTATAAAATGGTCCCACTGTATTTACGTATTGAAATCCCAATTTCAAAAGATTGAATTTTACGAGAGAAAATACCACCTTTTGTAATACAAGTAAAAACATCAAATATTTTCCTTTTCGACCTTCTAATTTTTTATTTTGCAATACCATCAGTCCATGATGTTCAAAATCCAATAGTGTAGCACAAGTGGAATGTGTGGTCTTGGATGTTCGTAAGTCATCTGTGTAATACGGCGGCTAAGGTTTTTACTGATTGACGGAAACTGTGATGGATTGAGGGAAAATTTACTTTTTAGGATTCAGGTTTGTGCAAGAATTGATTTACGTAAATGGTGGGAGTGCACCGCTAGGTTTGATGTAAAGATGGTTAGTATTTTAATACTTTCTTAATGTTTTATTATCACATTACATGATGTGATAAAACACAACACGTAATTGATCCCCAATGCTATATTTTCACCAGTAAAAATCAAGTCGCTTTTTGACGGAGGTAATGTACATTGTGGAGGATAATGAGCAAAATGGAGCCCTCGATTATTGGATCGTTGAGTGGATGGGGAAGGCACCATCCCAGGGAATGGCGAACGCATACACTTGTAATGAGGTATTGCCACTTTAAAAACAGGGATTAGTGAACACTTTCATGAATCATTTTTACTAAGGGATTCATAAAACATTTCTGCAAAACAATACAGGAAAACGCAAAAATATTTTTGTTCATCTTCTTCTGTGCCTTTTAGTTTCGGTCGTTGGCAAACAAATTTACTGTTTTCTGTTACTGTATTATGTATTTTTCGGAATATCTCTGTACTATTAATGTGTCCAGAGTGACAGGTTTTTCAATCAAGAAGCTCTATTGCCTACACGTTTCTTTACACCTTTATTTCGAGGAAATTCTGATCCTTCACTTTCTTGCTAGCTTAAAACTGATGGGATAGTGTTAGTTTTGTAATCTGCCTATTTCTTTCACATACGCATGGAAAGGAGCAAGTGAACATATATACATGAAAGAAATAAATTTAGTACAAAATTGTCATATGTTTTTGAAATCCAATGAATATGATTTAACAAACCGAGAATTCAGATGGCCAGAGGACGACCTGCTTGTTTTACATGAATACACAGGGCACATTACAATCTGAACACGGGCGATTTGATTACATACTTGTTTGGGATTTCATGACCATTCGATGTGCAATCTTTCTTGGAGGTACTTTTTCCATTATCTCGAGGCTTCTGTAGCCTTAGTTCCAGTAAGAATGTACCGGCAGCAATGACGATGACCGCTCCCCGCCCATGCAGTCGTATGCACCTCTACAAACACACCAACCCGACCTGCTCCGTCTCTCGTTAAAGCAGTTAGGTGTTCATCTTGCATCACGGAGAAACACAATAGAAGCTCGGTGCGCAAATTCGCAGTCGGACTTCTGCAACCAGAATAATTATGCCCGGACGAGACACAACTATGCGCACCAGTTCGTACTGTAGACAATATCCTCATGGATACTAGTAAAATAGCAGATGTTGTAGCGATCCTGAGCTTCCTCAGGTCGCTAACAATTTGTCAATAAGAAAGACATCGTCTGCGAGATTCGCCGCGCGATAGCGTAACCGCGGCGGGGACCCCGTCGCCTTATCAGCGGTCGCTGGAGGGGCGGCGGGGGGGGCAGTTGTCACCCCTACGCGGCGAAGGGGCTAGGTAGTAACGGTCTGGAGTGAGGAGAGAGGCAGAATGTTTCGAGAAGCGGAGGTGTGAGTTTGGACTGAGCGAAAGGCGTGGCCGCGAGCCCAGTCAGCGGAAATTGTACCACGTTAAGGCGGACGCCGTCAGGCTTGTTCTTCCAGCACGCTTTGTTGTTTGAGCGAGCTACATCTTCCAGCGGACTAAGGTCGGTATTACGATTCTTTTGTGCCACATCGGGTACATTTCACCCGAACTGCCCGATTACGAGTTCACGCTGTTCACTGTTGGAGATAATTCTACGGACACAACCTCCGAATTAACGTTGAGGTGTGGTTCCCGTAGTTCACTTTCGGAGATTGCTTTGCCATTATAAAACGTGTTCAATAACTGGTATACCATTCCATGTGCATTCTCATAGTTTCTTTGTAACATGTGCAGAAAATAGTTGCAGTTATGGATTTTTCGTGTGGGAGGACTGTACTGATTTTTTGAAAGAATTTTGCCATGTTAATAAGCTAGAGGTGCAAGTTCTGTTTTTGAAAGGAGTATCATGGATGGTAGTGTTAACACCAAGGTGAAGTTATAAATCTATTAGAGCTATTGAAGAACCATTGAGGAAGTCATACAATTATATTTTATAGGAGGCATTAAAAAAGTTAACTGAACTTGAATATTACACAAGAAATGTTGCAACAAAGGGTAATTTTTATATAGTTTTTCAAGTAACTTCTTTTGAAGATGTTCGAAGTTATTCATGCGCAATTAAAAGTGTTGTGAAAATTATATTTGAAACGAACTATTGAAGAAGATGAGCAAACTTGAATGTTGTACAATAGATGTAAAATGGGGTAAATTTCTGTAGTTTTTTTCAAGAATTTCTATTGAACGTTCTGTTTTTTGTTCAAAAACTATATTCATTCAGTTCAACAGAATATAAGATATTTTTTGTAATTTCATTTTTATAGTTTTTACAAGAATTTCTGTCGAACATTCTGTGTTTTCAAAAAACTATAATTTGTTCACTTCAATTGAAGACAAGATATTTTCGTTGGAATTCCAGAGAATTTCGTGCACGAAATTACATGAGAGTGTTGACTTAGTGTGTGTTGAGGGATAAATTAACTGCGATTTTTCACCAACAGAAAGCAGTATGATATTCTGTCAGTTGAAATGCAAGTACTCCTCCCTATGACAGTGCATTCTCATCACTCCTCGTCTCATCTGAGATCCCATTTGTTCAATTAATTGAACTTCCATTGCATTTAATCGCAGAATATACTACTGTGATTCTCATTCTTTTCAATTAAGAGAAAAATTATTTTAGATAATCTAGCAGTTGATTTTTCCTCCAAATTTTTTTTATGCTGTTCAATGTTATATTTTTCTTTGTTTATTTGTGCGTGTTATAGTAATTTTGCAATGTGTGGCTTGGTTTTTCTATGAAGATCCAATAATATTAATGTTTGTGGTTACAACTTTGTGTTTTGTTTTCAAAATTTCAAAGAAAGCCAATTACCCACGAAATTTCCCCCCAGCCGACCTACACGTACGGTCACAATGTATTCGTTAATTTCGATTGGCTGATGTTGCCAAGCGACGTCAACGGAATTGATTCACTGACAAAGTTCCTTGAGTCAGATAAACTCAAACTTGCGATACCTGTGCGCTCACACATGGGCAGGTGCACAAGCAGGCTACCCACATAGAGATGTCTGAACTTGACCGCTCTCCTCGAAATGTCAACCAGTTGTTTTTTGCCTCCCTGACGTTAACCAGCAGAGCTACGCCCTTCAAGCAAATGTCTCGTCGTGCCATTGTGTAGTTCAGAGATGAGACAAGGTAGAATCGATGGGCAAAGTTCAACCATGTCTGAACTCGTCGGCAACCGAATGTAACAGTCTTCCATGAAAAATGAACGTGAACGCTGTCCGTGTCGAAGTTCCTTGAATGAACCATCTTCCGTGGCTATGAGGGCGTCTGAGTGAGTAGGCGGGCAGTGTCCCTTTGTCATCTAGCCGCCTTCCGTCTTGGGTACCGCGAAATTCCTCCTCAAAGCCTGACCTACTTCCTTGACGAAAGGGTTGGTCCACCCTGATTCTGATCACCTGACGAACTGGCAGACGGGTGGAGAGGAAGTATATTAACTCTTGCTCAGTCCATCTCTGTGCATTTCTACTCTCTGATAGTTATTTAGTTAATGCCTTAGTTTACGTGGTGGGAATCGGGCCATGAGGCCCGCTGACCACACAAATTTTGCAACGTTCCTTTCACCTAGCGGAGAAAGATGGTATTATCTCGGGAGGCAAAAGAGACGATTTGAATGTAGCTCAGATCTTTTACATGCAGTAAACCTAACAAGATGGGACAGCCGGCTTTACTTCCCCTCCGAAGGAAGGCGTACAAAGAATTTTTTCGCCCCTTAAAAATCCACAGCTTCGATCGCTTTTGAACCCGCAATGTTGGGTACAACAACCCGATACACTGACCGTTATACCATCGAATCCGAAGTCGCAGTATGGCGTCCGAAACGTTGGCACCTGTGCCTTGGACGCGGCATCTTCCGGATAGCCAAGTAGGTGGCCTTAAACACAAATTCACAAATCTTCAGTCTCCTCCTCTTCACAGAAAAGATATGTGCATAAATTACTCAGTGTCCGTTGCCTTACGTATGTTTGGGCTTTGTAACATTCACTGTTGAGGCACATCGTTTGATAGAGCTGGAAGGACCTTTTCCAGTATATTCTTTCAAGTCGAAACATCCGGAGCTGAACTCATTAAATCTGTCAGGCGAACTGTTGTCAGAAACGTGTTATGAGATGTTTTGTCACGTTCGTCAGACAACCTTGACTCATTTGCAATTTAATATTTTTGTTTGCCCATTTTTGTCATGTTGTTACGTAAGGGTTGTGCTTTGATTTGATTTTTTTCGACAAAGAACAGTAAAAACGTATCTCAGTTCCTGGGAGAAGTATAATTTGTGTACGTTTTCGTGAGATCTAGAATTTCTTTCCAGCCAATTATTCATTGTTGAATGATGAATAAAATCAAGGTTAGGAACGTTTAAAAACTATAATATTTTGCACTCGTGTTGTGCAAAACATACGCATCGGTTGTAACGACGTGGGTTGCAAAACTCACCAAAAATATGGCTGTGCTTTATACGATACAGTTCATTTGCTTGAGTGCAGTACCATTCACTGCCAGAGAGTTCTCTCCCCGTTATCATCTGCCAACTCACGAACACACCGTTGGACACGGGCCGGCGCTCCCACCCGGCCACACGCGGACGCCCCCGAGACAGTCGCTGCAGAGCTCTCCCGCACAACACGCCCTTTCGCCGCGTCCTTCCTCCTACGTCGCCTCGCCGTGGCCCCGTCCGCCCCACGGTCGCAACCGCGAGGTCTTGCCACGCGTCTGGTGGCAGCTGACCCTTGGGTCTGGCCGCGCCCTCCCCCTCCCCGGGCCACGTTCCACACATGTCCCCGTTGGAAGGGCCCACGCTCGCCCGCTGTTCACTGCGCTGTCGGGCTGAAAAGCGATATTGTATGTTTTAGTGTTGGTAAAAAAATGAAAACCAACCCCTCCGGCTCTACTCCTACCTCAACTAACAAAACGAGAGCTCTACAAAATGTTCGCATAGTGAAGCTACGAGCGCGTATATTTATATGCAGAAGCAAAACATAAAACCATATCTATATTTGGTCATGGATCACGGAAACTGGAAGAAAAACGTGACTGAGATGGCTCTCTATTTTTGCTTCAATATTTTCTTTTTCATGGAGCGTCCTAGTATTTAGAGCTAAGCGGCTTATTTTCCTTGTTCATATTTCTGCCTTAATTGATAACCAACTAATTATTTTTCCTTAGTTCCCCGTTGACATTGTTAGATTTAATTAGATCGCCGGTATTTTACATTTTTTTCTCAAAATTGTTTCTTTTAAGGAAGATGAAGAAGATTGAACATCAAGGTCGCCAGTCGCAGTTGCGATCCAATTGCTCTCTTGCATAGCATCGGAAACAAAACCTTTGACTAAGTTCTCCTGTTATAATTGTGCGTAAATTTAAGATAATTTTATTACAGCGGAGAAACCGCTGCTACAAATAAAATTTCCCGACTCAATCTGCCCATTTTAATATGCTAATGCGTTGAATAAGGGTTTTTACCAATGTTTTGGATTACTGATTTCATTTTGATTTTGGAAGTTTTGCAATAAACTTTTGTAGGCAAGATAACATCAAAAATAAAATTATATTCACAAATTTCCAACCAGTATAAGGCGCTGTTATTGTAATGGGAATGCGAAATTTAATCTCTATTGAGTTTGTTTCCATAAAAGTAAAATGAATTTCGCCTTTATCGTCTGCGTTGAAAATAAGCCTCACAAACCACAAGTAATGAGAGCTGCTTATTTTGTTCTCCTCAGCCCTTTCCCGAAATCGCCTTCCACTTCTTTGTAGAGAAATCGCAAACCACTTCGCTTTACTCGGGCGTCACACTAATGTTTTTATGCTTTTGTTTCCTTACTCGTTCGCAAACGTGTAAGGAACAAATGTATATTGAACTAAAGAATATTTTGTAAATAATTTTAATGTATATCGGGAAAGAAATGAAATGTACTATGGATTAAATTATTCTTTTAAGGTACACAAGTTAAATATGCATGTCGAATTAAGACACGCTACGAGTGAATTTGCTACAAAATGGATTTGTAGATCATGATTTTCTATTGAGTCATTATGCTATCCAAAAATGTATCATTTAATCATCTCAAATAATTCATTTTCAAAGTATACATAAATAAAACAATATCATAGTTACGGGAAACAGTTTTCTAACATCGTCTGCAAAAGAGGAGTGTCATATTTGGGGGAATATATCTGCTTCGAGAAGAAAGCATTCAGCACTGGACAGTAAATGGAACATGATATTGTTTTTGCAATGAAGTCATACTTTAAGAAAAGTGTTTGTATGGTGTCTTCTGATTGTGAGCAAAACTTTGCGTTTCTGTAAAATTAACATAGTATTTGTTGAAAGAAAAGAACATAAAACTAGTTAATAACAAGTATTGGGAAGGTGCGAGGAATGAAATCTTCCAGAGTGAATGTACAGAGTGTTTTTTTTATCGTTCGCCGAAGATTCCGGCCGCGTCGCCCGGGCAGTCGAGGGCTCATTCGCCCGGCAAACCGCTGACTCAACTCCCGTGCTATCCGAGAACTATCGCTGCGCCGCTAAACATACCTTAAAGAAAATGCTGAAAGTGGTGTCCTTCGGCTCGAATGTATTCTTGGCACCTCGAAACACATTCTGATTTGCCCTTTGAAGTAAGTCTCGAGGAATTGCTGCGATTTTCTCTTCAATAGAGCGCCATAGCTCTTCCTCTGAATGCGGGTTTTCTGCATACACCTGATCTTTCAAGTACCCCCACAGGAAAAAATCCCAAGGAGATAGATCAGGTGATCTAGGAGGCCATAACCCACGACTAATTATACGATCGTCACAATAAACATTATGTAAGTTCATGGATCGAACACCAGTGTGAGCAGTTGCCGAATCCTGTTGAAAGTAACCATAGTGCCTTTCTTCTGGTGTCAATTGTTCGGACAATAATGCCAATATTTGATGTATGTAAACGTCAGCAGTAACGGTGGTGTTGAAAACAATTGGTCCGATAAATTTTGTTGAACTCAACGTACACCACACTCCGATCTTTATGTCGTGAAGTGGTTGTTCGTGAAGCTCTATTGACGAGAAAATCGCAGCAATTCCTCGAGACTTACTTCAATGGGCAAATCAGAATGTGATTTGGAGGTGCCAAGAATGCATTCGCGCCGAAAGACACCACTTTCAGCATCTCTGTAAGGTACGTTAAGCGGTGCAGCGATAGTTCTCGGATAGCACGGGAGTTGAGTCAGCGGTTTGCCGGGCGAATGAGCCCTCGACTGCCCGGGCGACCCGGCCGGAATCTTCGGCGAACGATAAAAAAAACACCCAGTATTAAATGATAATGTATAAACTTTTTCTATGTTGGATATTCCCTTAGCGTTGTGACGTCATGACAGTCGCCTTGTACAAAATTAGTTACGTGCATTTCAGAGACTTGAAATGCACATGGTAAATAACAAGATGGCCCCGGACGAAAACTCCTTCTGTTTCTTGGGCTCGCCCGCAGGTCGTCGTGGGTGGTGCGGCTCGTGGCACGTCGATGTGCTGGCTACGGAGGCTAGGGGATGAAGCCGGCGCGCGTGCGTTGTGACGTGAGGCAAGCGGTCGTGGTGACCAAATAAGTACCTTCTAGTAACGGTTGATTATAATATCCATTGTAAAATTTGTAAATAGGGATTTCAGGTGTCGGTGCACATTGTGAAAAAATATTCAATATTTTACAACCGTTCACGTCTGTGTATTTTAGTTCCGGCCCCGGCCATGACACCACCCGTTATCAATTGAAGTCGCTCAGAGTTGCGATTTCACATTCAAATCCCTTCAAGCAACGAAGTGGACAACCCCAGTGTCCTTGTGGCGCGAGCGCGAGGGGCTGCACTTCAGCGCGGTCTCTCGAGTTCCTTTCAATTCGACACTTGGGAGACCCATGCCAATAAAATGATGTCAATTTTTCATTGTCTTTAGATTATAACTACATGATGTCCTTTGATTTTCAAGTAATCATTTAAAACAGATTCTATTTTATATATTCATATTTGTTTATTGCTTTGTACTATATTGTAAGTAACAACGATTCGGTAAGCTGGGTTTGCTCCCATCAGGTTTTCAAGTTTCTAAAATAAAATACGAAATTAATTATAATGTTGTTAACTATTGGATATTTCTTAAATTTTCACCGTTTGATAATAATATTTTTTAACATTTTACATTTGACAAATGCCCTTGATTTTAAGGCATCACATTCTGACGTAGGCGAGGAGAGTTCAGATATATGTCGAACTCTTGTGCGTGCCGGATTGCATCAAAATTAGGGGCGAGTATTATGTGGATGCGCTTGCGTGCGTGTGGGGGTGGAGGCGTGCGTGCTGATGTTTGTTTAGTAACTACTCAGGAAAGTTTCATAAAAAGATATGTTTTGTCATAATTTTTAATGTAATTGATAATGTAAAAATACTCTAGAAATGTATGAACATATGGTTGTGTGGGGATGGGAAATGCAACAAATTGTGGATGTACTTTTCAGTGCTTTCGATCTATTATAACTTGTTTATTTACAGTTTTTCTACAATAATTTGGCGACCGAATCTTCGACCTAAATTATATGGCTTGTCATATAATTGTCCTCTCATATATATAATTGTCCTATCAATGTCCTCTCATATTAGGAGTTGAAATGAAACTAGAAGTATTTTTAAGGTGATTAACTATTATCTACTTGTTAATATGGTATTCGATATCTGCTGCACAGCCTGATCTTCCTAAGTTGATCAGTATGTAAGAGACGTGCACGATCTTCACGTCTTAATCAACGGGTACAGGAAGAGTCATGTTCCAACTGGAAAGGAAAGAGTCCATAAGTGGCAATAGAGGAGAAAGGTTGTAATACAATGCGTATGAGAATTAATGCGTGACTAACCCAATAACACAAGAATACTGCGAAAATTTTGCATATACATTTAACTAATTTACGACTAGTAGACAGCTCTTTTTCCTAAAGACCATTCTCAGATATCAGCAATGTTTTTCTGAGCAGGGAGATTACTTCAGATACTTGACGTAGACGAAGGAAAAAGTAAAACTGAATGTAAATCAAGGGTTTTTTTGAAAAGAGCACAGAATGTTCTGAACATAATACGTTTCCCCTAGTATATTTGTCCGCACGTTAAATATCGTTTTTTGACAAATGAAATGAAAGTGAGCCGCTGTCCCCCTCATGTGGAGGCGCAGCGCGGCGGCGGCGGCGGTCTTGTTTTTTGGGCCTCTGCCGCCGAGGACACGCCCCCTCGTCGCGCTCCACTACCGAGTCCCTCGCCCTCACCCCCCCCCCGCCGCCCGCCCGTCGTATAGCGGCTGCGCTCTTAAAGAAGTTCTTAATTTAACTTTAATTAAATTTCCCTCGCCAAATTGTTTATCGCAAAACCCGTAATGAAGTCTTGATCAAATAGAAATAAAGAAGAGACTTGTGAGGCGAGCTCAGCGCCGCCGGCCCCTCCGCCGGCGGATCGCTCACCTCGACCGCGCCAGATGAAGCGCCGGCCCCGCCCCCTCCCCGAGCACGCACTCCGCTCGCAGCCTTCCTCGCATGCCTGGCGATCCGCCCCTCTTGTCTTCCTCCCCCGCCGCTCCGTTTGCGTGGAATCCTCTCCAGAGTTCCGGGGCTCCTTGCCCTGTCCTGCAGGAAATTGAGGGAGAGTTAAATTCATATTCAATTAGAGTAACGATATTGTTTCTAGAGAAGAAAGGGAGACTGAATAATTTCATTGATTTTAAAACGTACCTAAACTTCTGTGAAAATTATAATAAATGAGTTTTTAATTACGGAGAAATAATATATTAATAATATTAATAATACTAATAATATTAATAATATTAATAATAATAATAATAATAATGATATCGATAACGGTCATGTACTATTCACCATCTCGCCACAGTTGCACGTTTTGATAATTGCATAGAAATATATTTGCTGTTACACAATTGCAAACTACCTTTGCAACGACAGTAGATATTGAGAAGAAGTAATTGTTACAAATGTTTGACTGTTCATACAACCACTGTCGCAGCCGTGTAATCGCACCGCATTTCTCGGTCTACGCCGCGATGTTGGCAGCTGAAGAGGTTTGAGTATCTGGGCACGCACCGGGAAATCCGGCTTCGATTCAATAATAAATGAAACGGATATGGAGATTGTAATTGGATGGAGAAGAATGAAGCAGCGGCCGCGTGCGTGGGAGGGCGAGCGCGCGCGCGCCTGGGGCCGGCCTCGGGCGGCGCAGCGGCGGCCGGAGGGCGGGGCGCGGAAAGGCGAGGCCCTACGGGGAACGGTAATCACGGCTGGCGCTGGACAAGGCGGCCCCGGGGTAATATGAGTAATTACGCCCCGCCCCTCTCGGCCCCGCCCTGCCGCCACCTGTCCCCGCCTGCCCACGGCGCCGCCGCCGCCGCCGCCTCTAGTGCCTCCCGCGCACCTGCAGGCGCCGCCGCAGCCGCCGCCGCCCCCGCCGCCGCTCCTCCCTCGCACAGCTCATCGGAGCCCCTCGGGGCGGCGATCGGCCCGCTCGGCGCCTGCACGCCCCCGCCACGCCCCCGCCACGCCCCGCCCGCGCCCCCCGCCCCCGCGCACCGCCACGGCCAGCAGCCTTTTTGCCACGCGCGCGCCGCCGCCGCCAGCACAGCCCCCTCGCCCACGCGCACTCACCCACGGGCACAAAAGCGACACTGCTTTCTTCAAACAAACCGTTTTAGTCCATTCGTATGCGCACGGAACTTGACATAAAACGAAGCAGCACCCACCGATTAAAACGCAAAGTGCTTTCAAGGTCACAGCTGGTAGGAGAGAAGGCACTGTCGCGAGATTCGTTACGACTTCAATGTTTGGTATTGAAGGTCTCCATTGGATGTCAGTGCTCCCCTCTGTCTTCAGTTAGTGAGTTTGAAAGGACTTACGGTTTTAATGGAGGTGTAGCGTCACAGCTGCGTGCATGGGCTCTCCGGTGTCCAGAAGTCCGCAAGTGAACTGGAACCTCCAGGCGCGAGTTGTGAACACTGCACGACGCCTTCGTTTGAACGGTTTGGGTTTTCCCCACCACAGCGACACTCGCCAATTCCAAACGTACGAATGAGCTGCCAGCGCCCGCGAGACGCGGAAGACGAGAGAGCGCGGGTGCGAGGAGAGATCAAAACTTGATTTCGTGCTTCGCAATCTGTTCATCGCTCACTTCATGCTCTGGAAGCGAAAATGGGCAAGTTGAACGAGGCTTTGAAATCGTCTATTCCCTAGAGGGTAACAAGAGAAAAAACGATTTCCCTGCACGGTTTTAAATGACATACACGTGTCTGGGCAAATCTTAAAGAACTCACTGAGAACTTGTTTAACTCAAAACGGGAACGGGTTTGTGCAACCTAAACACTCAAGAAGTTTTGAGAAAGCGAAAACGAAACTGCAGAACGAGCTACACGATTTATGGCAAATTTGACCTTGTGTCAGGCGACAAGGCGAATGAATATCCGCACGAATTTTTGAGATGCTTGGAAGATGGCCTCGAGAGAGTAGACGTCACGCAGAGCCGCATTAAAACCAACAAAGTGCAAATACTAATAAGCGTTTCTCCAGAACAGTGAATTATCAGGATGACACCGTTTTCTTATGATTATGGCGAATTTAAAAGAAAGTATTGGGAACAAATGTCAATATCGTATCATGAGTAGTAGATGGGTAGAAAGGGCATTTCGATGATCGACTATCCAATTCATGTGATTCGGTTTCTTAGGCAAACTTACCCAGAGATGGAGGATAACTTGTGTGAACTGTAACAGAACATCGTCCGCCCTATGTCCAAAATCTGCGAAATACCACGGAACCATTCGCACGATCTGGGCTGGAGGCGCTGTTCGCTCAGGACGACCACACACAACACGACGCGCCAGCAAGAGACGAAGGCCCGCGAGAGAGAACAAGCGCGGCAGCCCGTCCGCAGGGCGAGGCGAGGGCGCCGGCCACAGCCGCGCGGGCGGGGGCGGGGCGGGGCGGGGGCGCACGAGCCGCTGCGCCAGCTGTCGCCTTCGCCTCCGGGCGCGGCAGGGCGACACCAAAGAGGGCAATCCGGGAAACTAATTTAGGCTGAATCGACAATCATTGGTCTAAAGCACAGCAGTTCGCAAGAGGTGTCCGTAAAAAATGTAATTTTCGTGTATTTTACGATCAATAAAGACGAAGGAGAGGCCAGAGACGTGAATCGGATTAAAAGCTACCTGCTAATCAAATTTCAATGTAACTTGATACCTGCTGTTTTGATAGATTCAGGAAGCTCTGTATCAGCAAAATCAAGACGGTTTTTAAATAAATTGGAAACCAAAATATTCAGGTACCGGAATTCCCTATTGCAGTCATAGGCCACTGGAGCGGTCCCGTCGTGTCACAAGTATTGCTTTCACTTGAACATGAATAAGAAAATTACCGTGTACCACGTCTAGTCCTGCCGAGTTTGCTGTTTGATATTTTTCTCTGGAGCTATTTTCTCGCTGACTACAATGATCAATTACACCCAGAATGCTTAACACTTTGCTCGGGACAAGATTTGAATTTTGCAGTGGAATTGGTTGATGAAGAGGATCGACAGGAGACTGTTGTTTGTTCGTGGAGAGGTTGAGGCCAAAGCCCGCGCCACCGCTAGCAGCACACACGTCTCAATGGCAGCACTTCCACTGGGCCACTCGGACTCACCACCCAACTTCATTGAATGATACACGACCGTTGCAGCAACAGTTCAACCTGATCTTTTCTCATTACATTTTCAATTTCGTACTAATGTTGTCGCCCTCTCTGCAGACACTGCCAACTCTTATCACCAGATTCAGGTTTATCCTAGATTTTATGATTGACGTTTTTTTTGCATCCCTGCGTCGTATCACTTGGTCCAAGACTTTGAGCTTAAACCGAATACTCAGGGTCCCTTTTTATCGCACTTTGAAACAATTAGCTACGCATGAAGCATCTCATCTGGCTCATACTGAGGTCATTGCATGCGTTCGACGTGGTGAACTTGCGCAGAGACGGTGATACGACACAAGAGGCATTAGAGCTTGTAAATTCATTATCGATTGTTCTAAATAAAGACGTTTTTGCTAATGGCCCAAGGAGAGCTGACCCTAATATTCTCGTTGAATTCAAGAATTAGAGAACATTAGAAGAATTAGTGTGACCATACTCGGATGAATCTACCACCCACGCTCTCGCATTGGCGTGGGACGCATAGCACAATTCACTTGAAATGCAATCTTGCAAATGTTAGCAACCTTTAATATCATTTAACAAACCACACGTTATAGAGTGCATTTCTGCAATTTTCGATCTCTTAGGTATTGTAGCACCCCAGTCTTTAGTGGGACCAGTTGGCATTTTCAACTCATAAATTGCAAATTCAAAACTACACATCCCCAACTACAGATGCGGCAACCAACACGGTATCTAATTGTGCATCAGCGGTGCCCAGGTCTCAATTCATCGAGCTTCATGCGTTTGCAAGGGATTCACAAAATGCATTCGGAGCATGTATTTCTTTAGGATTGTTAGCGCTTCTCCGTGTTGTGTTTTGCGCAAAGATCTAAGTCGCCGCTTCGCCCCTGCTCTATCGCTCAACTGGAGCTTCGCACTGCGCTCCAACTATTGCCACTTGTGTCAAAGACTGCATCAACAAAACGCACAATGAGTTCCGAACTTCTCTACACAAATTGTATAACGGTTTGCGCGTGATGCAAATACCACCTGGAAAACGTGTTGCCGCTGTTTCTCTTCGCGTCGCGGAGATTCAAGGATTAACCTCCGTTAGATACATGTTCCGTCTGTTTTATTTCCATCCAATCTTTCATTTCCTATTGTTGCCCTCGAGCGCAGTTAGTTGTAATATGCCTACAGCAATCTCTTGTGCACTACAATGTTGTTTATATTCTAATATGTCTTTTCAGGTACTATTCAAGATAAGTTATTTATCTGAAGTACTTCCTAGTGAGCAAACACATGGAACCATAGCGTTCCTATTCATACGAGGACAAACATCGTCAGTTTGAGTGCTATCAATGCTTCATTGAGGTGTGATACGAACAATCGTAACAATTTCATGTTTATTTGCAACTGCCTAGAAACTCTGAGTTGTACATTTAAGCTATCTGCAATCCGTTGCCTTCATTTACAATTTGCCATCCTACATTTCTATTCACATTGTTATTATAATATCTACTATTGTGATATCTATAACTAGTTCTGTGAATTATCTGAACCACGAGAAATCGAAATTTCTTATATCGGCTTGTTCAGTATCACTTTGTCTTGCTTAGATGAGGAACATTTAGGAGCAATATTTCAGCAAATAATTTTCATAGAATATTATATTAATAACTTCGATCAAATTAACTGAAGAGAATCATTCTCAAAAAACATTTGCTATTTCATATGCATTGCTTTGATTCCTTGTATGTCAAAATTGTCATTCATGGTTTATAGTTAGCAGACTGTATGTGAGATTAATAAATTGCACTATCATTTACATCCCCTGGTTGCTACATGGAGGACCACTAGTGAATTGATTCATTCTACACGAGTCACCAGTCACGCGTTCCTGAAAATATTTTCAGGTGCTGTCATTACCACAAATGAAATTGGGACACATGTACAATGAATACATTAGACACATGTACAATGAAGCATTAGAATTGCCATACAAGAAATTACATGACACTTTGCAAAGAACTAAATAATATTACACTTCTTAATCATAAACGTAAAAATTAGTACAAGTTAAATTAAGCCATTAACATTTTTGATTGAATTTCTTGACATAAATAAGACTAAAAATTGAGCTTGAGTGAATAGTGAGGCTGTTGTAATGTAAATAAACATTGTACTGATGATTAAAACGCTTATACATCATTGTAGAGGTCAGAGAACATCTGACAGAAACTGGCACTGGCAGAAACAAAAGAGTGCATTGGCAGCGCTGAAGTCATGGAGGGAGCCAGTTGACGTAGCAATGTCGTCACACGTGGCAGATAAGATCACGTATCCTGCATGCAGGAATCTCGTGATTGAACCTGTAATCAGATCGCATTATGCACGGCGCAGTTAGTATGGTTTAGCAATATTATCGCACCAGAAATTAAAAGATTAATGGAATATACAGAACTCAGATATTTTGTTGAAGGCATACGCATGAAATAATAGTCACAGCACAAATATTGCACTGCGTAGAAGTACTTGGTAACAGTGTAACTTTGTTATTTCGCTGTTACGAATAACAGTAGAAGAACATGGATTAAGTACAGTACTTAAAATGCAGTTCGTGATTTACATACAGTAGTTCACTTGAAATAACAGTGTTCCATTTAGCGTAGCTAATGGTATTGAGCAGTTTGTCATATAAGTTTGAACAATAGATAAGAAACTGAGTCTTGCACACGTGTATATTGCACGTTACGTGTAAAGAAAGTAAACGGAACACACACAAATGTTATAACGACATATAATACTTTGTCGTCGTATGTCACTGAACAATAAGAGAAAAAACTGAGAATCTTCCATACACGTATGAATTGCATGTTACAAAATAAACAGAGCGCGCACATACGTGTGTGCCTCGTGGCAATTTCCACTCAACTGACTTGTCCAGGGGGCTCCGGCTGGCGTGAGAATATGGCGTTCGCGCCAGAACTGAAAAACAGCTAATCGATGTGAATATTTTATTGCAAGGGAGGTTGTACCTTGAATTATTAATTCAACGAAGTATAGAAAAATGCAATTTATTAATTGTTTACAGTTGTAGTGTCTCTTATGCGGCTAAGTTCATAATGAATTAAAAAACTGCGCACAATGTAGATTCGCTGCAATAGCTCTCGGAATGAGGGGATGTGGACAGCGGTGACGGTCGGTTTTGGGAACTGTGTGGCGTCGGCTAACGTTTTCGTAACTGAATAAATACAAAATAAATAAGTCGCACAATTAATTTAGACATTTGTGATGTGCATAATTAATTAGGCTTTGCTTGCTTGTATAAAAAATTAGATTCAAAGCAGATCATCTTTATCAACTTGAGTAACCTAGTAAATGCTCTGGTCAAGAAGAAGATTATGTCTTTGTATCCACAGAGACTAAATTTAGGAAAGTGGGCTCCTGGACAAGAATGCTTAATTTCCAATTAATTCACTTCTCGTTGATACGGAAGCGCAACACCGCCAAAGAAAAAATCCGGCCCAGAGGGCCGCTTGCTTACAGAGGGACGAGTGGTGGGGGAAGGAAGAGGTTGAGGCACTGCACTGGAAGGTTCTGTACAAAAGAAGTCTGTTCACTACTGGTTGAAGTACTGAACTCTCATTACAAAAGAATTTAGCGCCGCGCCGGGCCGTAGAAGTGTGGCGTAGATGGGAGAAGGATGACACTTGCTGGATGAAGAAAACTGTTGAATGATTGAAAGCAACACGCGGTAGTTAGAATGAATGATAATGCACATACAATTGTTTAGAAAGGTATTATTCATTGAAATTAAATGAATATTGAATATAAGCGTTCAATATTCAATTAAGGAATCCGGATATTAAAATTTCGACTTGCATATTATGTAAACTGCGAGGAGGATAGTTTCTAGTTGTGGTGGTTTATGTGCCTCATGTATTTTGTGATGCGGTTCGAAGTGCTTAGGAAGACTTTGTCCGCTGACTGTGAATGCCTCGGGCGCGGACGTGTGCGTGTCTCCGCCGGGTCGATCGCGTGCCTCCCTGCAGGCCTCCCACACCGTTCGGCGTTGCGCTGCGGGCATGTCACTGAGCCAATGAACAGGACAAGAGTGCACTCTCGATGGAATGGCTCAGGAAGCAGCAGTGTGCAGGCAACGGCTCACAAGGTCAGCGTGCGCAGGTAAATGAGGAGACGAATGCTATGCTAACCGCGCCGACATGCAGCTCACGTGCCCAAAGCAGATTCACTACGATTGCTGAAGCCAAGAGAAAGGGAAGTGCTTGTCGAAAGCAAGGCAGTGAAGTGCTTGTCGAAATAGTAACGTAGGGAAATTGTTATGAAGAGAAAATAATATATTACTTATTTCGTTACAGTTGACTGTCAGGTGGTAACCATAAGCTTACAGATAAACTATCCACATATCAACATTTACACAACAAAACAAAACAATTAAAATACAATGCAAAAAAGTACAACTAACACTGCTATTAAAATGATACAGATTTTGTACAGGAGTGATAAAGACAGTTTGCAAACCCAATTGCTAACATTATTAATAATTTTAAAAGTTGAAATACACATACGCACAGCACCGACGTTGTACAGACTACTGACACACTGATTAACCCCGACTGTGATTCATTGCTGCATACAAATATATGCAGGTTACTCACGTAACTTTAGCACCTCCTGTAATTTTTGAACTATTGAAATTATTGCAATGCAATTTTCACGGAAGTGCATGATGGAATGGGGCTAATTGATGCATGTATTCGTTTACATTTTATCACTTGTATTTTACAAGATATTGAGGTTACTTTGTGTTTTTCAAACGGAACTATACATATTATTGGTCTATCATAACGAGCATAACATGACGAACCCAATGATACACAGATTTTCGTATGTTAGATAAGCATTTTTTGTGTAATTTTGAATTTTTGCGACTTGTGTTTAACGGATATTTTGAATCTAACAGTCCGTCACTTGAAGTCACGCAGCTCACCACCTTCTAACGCACGGGTCGTTATCACGTGGAAGACGAGTCAAAAACATCAAAATTACTCAAAAATGCCTCTAGCATGTGAAAATACGTATAATAATGGATTTGTGTTTTTATACTCACGATATACTAAAAAATATGTGTAGTTGTATTTGAAAAACACAAAATAACTTCAAAACACAAAAAAATAAATACAAGTGATCAAATAGAAACGAATACATCCATCTATTAGTCCCATTCCCTCCTGCGTTTCCGTGAAAACTGCACTGCAATAACTTCAACAGTTCGAAAGTTGCAGGAGGTGGTGAAGTTACGTGACTCACCCTCAATATATACATATACTCGATTCGTTATTGTAGAATGTTATTTTGAAGAATACTTATTGAGACGTAAGTAATTCTGTAAAAGTTGCAGGTCTCTTCAAACAACTTCTCGAGAATTGCGGTTAATCTCATGAAAGGAGTAAAAACACTAAATTCCATATCATACGCTCTCCAAAAAGTTTCGACACCATGTTTGTTTCCGCAATGTCTTCCAATAAAATCCTCAGAATAGTCAGTAAACTGAAAAATAAATAGTCTCCTGGTTTAAGTGAATTTTCAGATTGTTAATTAAAAAATTATACTCCTGTTGATTCACATATTCAATGCTTTCTCATGGACGGAAATATTTCTTGATAGTTCCGAAACCTCAAAAACTAAGTTTTTTTTATGAACAAAAACGTAATTCAAAATTCTCGGCCATTTTATCTTTGGTCTCTAAGGGTCGGCATACACAATACAATTGTCGTGCAGGATGGACCTGCAGGAAATGTGCAGTCTAGACTGCACGATTTCTGCATGAAAACCATTGAGCATATTCGTAATTTTTCTTGCAGAAAGCATACAGTTTGACTCAGTCTCTAGCAACAGAATAGTTCACTAATGGATTTGTTTACCCGCCACGACGGTAATTGGTCCTTTCAATTTTGTGTTTAGGTGTGTCAAGGTGCAATTTTGTGAAGTGATATTGTGATAAACCACCTCTTTACCTATGCCTGCTTTTCTATTTTTCTTCTCGAAGCTCCTCATGGTTAATTAATACTTAAAAAATAAAGACTACAGCTAAATTTCCAATTAGATTTCTTTTCCAAATACTGAAAAAACGAAAGAAAAATCAACCCAAAACTCATAATGATTTTCAAAACTTGAATTTTTTCTCAAACCTTTATCCATTTTCTCTTGTGCTTACTTCGTAAGAAGAGAAAGTTATGTATTCATGAGCCAGTAAGTAATGTATTGGTAAGTTATGTATTGGTAACGAAAAATAAGATAATTTATGTTGCTATATATAGTAAATTATTTCCTCTAACACGGAGTGTAGCCTTTCTCAAAAATGGCATCGTATATTTGAATAAACTTTATCCTCGGTGGCGTAAAGGACATTCAAAAGAGTGGTGTAGGTCTCATGTTCCTTGAAATCCCAGATTCTTCGAAAATTGTAAATTTTTTGGGGAGAGACGTCTTTCTACAACTATATTGAAGATATTTTTTTCTTAATGAAGTCTGTTCCTTACAGACACATTTTCAAATACGGTAATGTACAATTTTTCGAAAATAGTAGTTTTCATATAATTTTGCGCGAAATATATTTAAGTTTAAATGTTTTAAAACATTTTTTTTCTAAAACGGCACCAAGTTTTTTCTATAAATTTTCTCCTCATATGTATCAAGAGACGATAAAAATGTGGTTCAAGACCCATTTTCGGCAAACTCTCCGCATTTTCGAAAATTGAAAAAAGTTAACATTTCAAAACTATAAAATTGAAGATAAAGATTCTTGCCTTAGCCAAAATCTGTTCCAAAATAATCAGCTCTTTAAAAAAGTTCTGTACAAGTTTTTGTTAAAAAAACTACTAGTTTTCGGGCTTGGAATTGATGCAATTTATAAAAAACATTTGATCAAAAACCACTTCAGAATGTTTCTCCAATTTTTTCCATAGATAGAAGAAAGGACGCATAAAATAATGGCGAGAGTCTCATTTTAATGAACTCTAAATTTTCGGAAATTACAAATTTAGAATGAATGCGAGAAAGTATGTGCGGTTGAACGCACCTAGGTACTTAAATTGTGGTTTCAGGTAATTTACATTTGTTTTAAATCGCCACTATTTTCTGGTGCACAATATGTTCTTCTCATCAATTTTTCGGTGAAAAAATGTGTTTATATCTAATATTTTAGAACTGTTTGTATTATTTACGAGTTCTATCTTCGTAATAAGAATAAATTTTGAACTCGTACCCGCAACAAAAAACACTCATGGAGTTTGGCAACCCATTTGTTGACTCTCTCGCCCCTTGCGTGAAAACTTATTCTGGTGCAGAAAATATCAAAAAATAGCAATTAAAACAAGTTAATCATATTTTGGGGTCATTTCTGAATAAGGAGAAACAAAATCGGAGCTTAATATCGCTTCACACATAGCTATGACAATGTTCAAAAAATGAGACACAAATTTCTCAATATTAAATCCTATTATTTTTAAATTTTTTGTTAAGGCCTTAATTATTTTGCTGTTGCGAATAAAATTATATTAAATTCTAAACTTGAAGTTTCCAATGCAAAAAGTCACTATTATTCAGACAAACTGATTTAATTCCCATCTAACCTCCTATGCATCGTCACATCGTCATTTGGCATTTCTCTATGTTGGTTACATACTCCATTATTGTGTATGAAGAGTAAAAGCAATTAAATTATAAAAAATAAATAATTACAAGAAAATATTGAAGAATAATTCTGCTGTAATTCTACTACCTTTTAGTTCATTGAAATGAAACATTTGTAGATTTAGTAGTACATTAAGATATTTCATGTAAAAAAATAATTGTGAAGTATTTAAAGGTTTCTTGATAGGTAGTTGTAAACAATACGGTCATACTCCAAAAACAACTGGATAAGAGCGACAAAGAAAAGGAAGTTGAAACGATGAATATGGTGACATATAAGGGAAGAGTACGAGGAGACATTTGTTTTTACTTTATCCTACTTGCGTAATTTGCGTAATTTCTGTTTGAAATTAATGAATTATATACAGGCTTCACACGAACAACGGGGCACGAGAAAAGTTGAATGAATGATATAAGTAGTAATTGATTTTAATTATAATTTATTATTGAAAATTCCAATATTAATTCTGTCTTGCTTTCTCGCGTTTTTACTTTTTACACAATTTGTATTCTCAATGTGTTGATGTATTTTTAAGCAGTCCGCAAAGATGAATAGAAATTTCGCGTCGAGATGGTGGCGGTGATAAGATACAGTTGTTTTATTTAGTCCATCTGGTGATGGTGTAACTCCTAGACTGAGAGCCAGTACTTCCGTTTGCGATGAACTTCGCAGCAGTTTCTTTTTATAAATTTCTCTTCAGAATGCCCGGTGTGGTATGTGTTAAATACCATTTAATATAATCTGATCCCTAAAAAAATTTGCTGTGCATTGAATAAAAGAAAAACGATGAAAAGTCATCGGACAGTTATCTCACGACGAAAGGCAACTCACGAGTGGGCAGCCAGAATTTTCGTAGTTCTTTTTATGTCAATCATATATATTCCAATTACAATGTTGATATTTTTAGCCGAGCGAATCCACGTAGTTTTGACAACTCTGCGCTGGCGAAAGTGAGTTGCTCGCATCTTGTTTGAACTGGACGTTTTTAAAATAATGACTGAGGTGCTAGTAGCGCAGAAAATGCTTATATCAATATTACGTAGCTGTTTCCAATAACGCGAGAAAGTATGTGCTGTTGTAGAACGACTATTTTTTTTTCAATGAATGTTAAAATTACAATTTTCTGAATCGTTTAATTCCCGAGCCGTATGTCAGCCACACACCTAAAACTCCATAATATGAGAGTTGTTGAAATTATAGACAAATCGATGGCTTGTTCTCATTATAATTAATTAGTTAAAGTTCCTCGTTGAAAAAGGGGCTCCTGATTTTCATTGTGATTGCAAATAAAATGTGATCAGAGCAAGTAGAATGCTAAAGCAATATAATAATGAGCGACATATGTGCACAAACTACTTTCAGAGCAAACCCAGCACGATTCCGAACTTACATCTGCGAACGCGCCCACCCACATCCACACACGTGCACACATCCATTTTGTCGCCTGTGCGCTCCCTCACACGCATACATACTCCCGTATTTCAATCCAATATATTACATTGTTTGTAGCTTTGTTGTGTTTGCTCTTTCTGGTCCTTTCAGTGTATTTAAGCCTTTTTATGGCGCCTCTCCAACGGAATATGCAAGGCACAAAGCTGTAGACGCGCTGGCGCGCTGTGCCGGGCGCGCGTGTGCCTGGCAGGGCGGGGGCGGGGCGGGGGCGGGGCCCGGGGCGACGGGGCGCGGGGCGCGTCGATTGACATGCCGGCGCGCATCGCGTCCGCGCACCGAGACGGCGGGCCGGCGCTGCGCGTTCCCTCCGGGGGGCGGGGCAGGGGGGCGGGGCAGGGCGCGGGGCGGCGTGTGGGAGCCGGAGCGCGGGAGCAGGCGAGAGCAGGCGAGAGCGCGTGGGCCGCGGGCGGTTCGGCCTGTTTGCTGACGTGGAAAATGGAGCCGCCGTGGGTGACGCGCGTGGCTGTTTGCGGCAGTTGCGGGGCGGTGGCGGGGGGGGCGGCACCTGCACAGAGTACACCGCCCTCCCCCTCCCCCGCCCCGGGCGGCCCGCGGCGGCCCGCGGCGGCGACGCGCGTGGCAGGCGGCAGCTCATTCAGAGCAAGGGATTGGGCGCCGCCGCGGACCCTTTGTTCAGCTGTTAATTCTTTTGCAGCGTCTCTCGCCGGGAACTTAATGGAATCGACCCTCCACGCTCTATTGGAGCGTTTGTGTTTTTAGTGGCCAGATGGCAATCATAAAGCTTGCATTTACCCTTGTGCTTTCCGTTTTTAAGTCGATTGAAACACAAATTACGAACATACGAAAATCCTTCAGGGAGACAAATATCGCAAAAATAACAGTAGTCATTATTTATTTTGTTCTTGAACGTTTCACACTTTTAACAAAGTACCTGTTGATCACAGTGTTCTTTTTCTATTTGCTTTATCCTTTCGTATGAGTATTGTATAACATTATTGGAAGTGGTGATGGCAGTGAAATTTTACTTCATAACCCAAATCGTGTGCCCTCAAAATAGGTAATATGAAGGTGATTGACATCTGCGCCCTTGCCTTCTTCGCTGTCTCGGAGATGGTCGCAAAGAATGTTTTGCATCAAGTTGTAACCTTTTCATTTAGCTGCGAGCCTGCTTTACTTCTACACGTCGTTCATGTCTTCGTAAATATGTTTAATGTCGAATTTGTATTCTACAGTCCCAAATCGTATCCAGATCGTAATAATTATTTTCTTTCTAAACTATGTTTCTGCTTTTGAAGCAAGTTTAGTTGTAATACAATTACTTGTATTTTTCTTTTAGAGACAAAGTGGAATTCATGTAGTGGTTGAATTATAAATGTAACCCATCCAAAATGCGTTTCCGCAGCGTATTAATCGCGCAGCTCCAGAACGGTCAATTCAGTGAAAACTCAAATGGAACATCATTTAAATGAACTCATTATGCTACGCGTTCA
Organism: Acheta domesticus; assembly: GCA_031308135.1. Classification (NCBI taxonomy): domain Eukaryota; kingdom Metazoa; phylum Arthropoda; class Insecta; order Orthoptera; family Gryllidae; genus Acheta; species Acheta domesticus. The sequence goes on along the minus strand of JAHLJT010008446.1, from coordinate 288,872,369 downwards.
AATTTCTTTCGAACTCAGGCAGCGTTCATACTACTCGTATATATTTGGCCAATGTTCATTCCCACGGAAGATACAACATACTACTCTGAGGAATTACATTCTGTTGCTCCCAGACTTTTAGATTATAAAAACGAATTGTATGAATAAGAAGCAAATCCCATTCACGTAATTCTTATAATCCTCTCTTTAACCGGGAATTTTACTTTTACTTTGTCTGTTTGTTTACGAATAAGTAGTTTTTGTCCAAAATAACTTACTCGAGGATGATAGTGTACTTTCATCAAACGACGATGTCTGTAACTATAACACAAGACGCAATCAGATTCATCGGGAGTCAGTGCATATGGCACCACAGAAAATTCACATGCTATACACGTACATTATTTTACAGCACATTGCCAGATGACGTGTGATTCACTATCTTTGCACGGCTTCTAGGGTTCAGTGGGAAATAGAGTTATGAAAATTGTCGTTGTCCATGTCACGGCAGGAAGTCGATTCCTTCACCAAGGGCACTGTTACGTGTATCGTCTGCAAAATGTGATTTGGCAGTATAAAAAAAGGAAAAGAGCACAAGAGATTAAATTATAATATATGAAAACTAGAAGATGGAGGAATCCCTGATAGTTTTATATTTATATATTTGGAGCACCAGCAGACTGTAAATTAAATGACACACATAACATATAAAATTAATGGAGCTGTACGGTGTTGCATAGATGGATGGAATATGATAGGGCAAAAAAAGAATAACATTTGGTGTAATAAAAAATAACAAAATATTTAATTACTAAGAAAAATGAAGTTGAAAAAATTAATAAACAAAAATATTAAAAACAGTAAGATAAAAAATGAACGTGAAAAAAGATAATGAAAAGGAAATGAACAAAGATGATTGAAAACAATAATCTTGAAGTCTATTAAAGTCTTTTCTTGTGTTAAATTTAAATAGATTAAAAAGTGCACTCAAGTAGAATTCTGATGCATCAGAAAGAAGTTTGAAATAAGTAATCGGTCACTTATCCGTTGGAGCTCTGGTGGGTTTTTCTTGCAGCGGATGTCGGCCGAGAGGAGTTGCAGTAGCAGGAGATTGTTCACAGGGGTGGCGCCAGAGTTGCGACCCCAAATTAAATTGTTGTGCAAAGCGGCGTCTTCCAACAGATTGCAGTAGGCAACTAGGCGTTGCACCGCATATTTCAAGAAAATGCTGGAGAGCACGTCTTGCAATAGATTGCGGTAGGTAAAACAGATTTTTGCACCACATACAAAAAAGTAGGTCACACCTCTGCGGAGGTCGCCACAAGAGTCCTTCCTCGTCGGATGAAAAGTTTTTAAAAACGGGTCGGTCGAAATGTTGTCCTTCGTGGCACACAGGAGCGCTAGTGTCAATTTGCGTGTGTGTCGGAGGGCTAGCGCTGTTGGGGAGATGGCGAAGATTGTGCTCGCACTCAGCGCGCAGGCATGCCCCCGGGAGCGGAGGGACTCGGACAGGAAGTTGCCAAAAAAAAAAAATGCGCCTCGAATAACACCCTCGGGGTCGCCACCCCAACGGGGGCGGGACGCCAGCAGGGGCGCGGCGAGGCGAGATGTGCATCCGCCACTCCGACCGAATTTCACTCACAGACAGTTTCAACACACTTCACTGGTTGTTCAAATAATTGAGTATAAAGAATTGTGCTGCAAGAGTGCCCTGGGTGCAAGGAAATAAAAATTTAATAAATAATATTAAATTGGGACGTAACAGGCACTATGAGGGATAATAGTCAAAATCTATAGTTCATTTATTTAGCAAATAGTTTGTATTACACCAGAGCGAATATTTTCTTATTAATTCTTACCAGAAACACTCATTTTCTTACGTATTCAGGATTCAACTTGTGTATGGATTAGGGTAGATATCCCAGAATTATAAAAACGTGCACAGAATACACTTCTCCTCACAGCAGATCGTATACAGTTTTTAACATTAAAAAAAATAAACAATAAATAAAATACTATCCAATTTTAAGAAAAATCTTAGGCTTTCCGTATCAAATCTCATAAATTTAAGGAAACCTTTACCTTCATGTCCCGTATTTTAAAACTGTTTTTAAAGAGTATATGCAATAATATGAAACACGCGTTTTTTGGCTTCCCTAAATATTTTTTTCCAAGATGACATTAATTTTCCTGTTTTTTGAAAAAATGCGCATATTGCTAAAGTGAATCGCTTATAATACGCGTTGTAATTGTGACAGAAATGTATTGTTGTGCAACATTGACGAACAAAAATGCTCTTACATTTGATGTAGGTATTGAATTCAGGAAGTTTTTCAAAATGCATTTTTTGACAATTTTTGTTTTAATTTATCTGACGATATAAAAATTCGAAAAAAATACTATTGTATACTCTGAAGTGTTGTACAGAATTGTGGTAAGTTTCAAAGTGGGACCAAACAGAAATCTGAGAAATTGAATATAATATACATTTCTACTTGCTGTTCTTTTGCAGCGTTTGCCAGAGCGTCACCCTTAAACACGTGCCAATCAGCAAGAGTCACTTACCTTACACTTACAAAAAATGGTTAATTGAATTTGTGTCGTGTGTCTGGATTACAATAGTAATCCACGCGACCTCTGAATGGTTAAATGTGGAACATAAGAGATGAATTCTCGTAGAATGTAACTCATCCATGCTGCACGTGGCGTGTTCACACTACCACCACGTTGTAATTATACCACATAATTCACCGAAATTGATGAAAACGCTACCCAGGATTAGTAAAAAAAATCTTTGTAGAGAATAACTTGATCCACAAGTCTTGGCTTCCTTCCTCTCAGGATGGTGCTGAATTTGCTGAAGAAATGGTAGACACAGTCTTGAACGTATTTCAATAGCAGCTCTCTCGCAGCCCACTGCTCCGCTGGTCCTTCGTGGAGTGAGGCCGGGCCAAGGCGTGTTCGCCATGCTCCGACCTGGACCTGTTCGGTCAGCGGCAGCAATTCATCGCAGTCCCAGACTACAACGTGGAGTCTGCGAATCGTTGGTGCTTCTCCACGAATAAATCATCTTAGAAGACATGATCAGTCACAATACTCGTCAACCACTAATGCACACTAAAATCGTATCGGCTGTGAATCTGTTTAAACGGTGAACAATTGTATATTTTACCGAGAGCTGTTCACTAAAGAAATTCTACAATAGATATTTTATACTGAATGCTGCAAAAATGGTTGACAAACCCTTAAAATTGTTGCTGTATGTACAAGGACAAATGTTGAAGTTTTAATAATTTTACCCTGTTGCAAATTTGCTGGTTTCCACCACAGTAAATGGTGTACATCAATCCCTAGGTCAGACTTTAATGTGTAAATTAAACGATTTATAATATTATGCCGCAATGTTTTCTAAATTTCTTGCTTTTTGAATTAAGTTTGAGATTGAAGCTCACATTGTGAATGAAGTTAAAATTTTGAAATCTGGCACAAATGGTGGTTATGACGATATGACGTCCATTGTTAGCACATAATAACGGAACCTCTCTACGGAGCACAACGCTGCGTACATCCACAAACGACAAGAACTGTGTAATGGCTGTAATAGCACACAGTTGCCAAACTAGTCCCATTAAAGTGTCTCTAGCTTTAATGGATGCTGTATGGAGAACCACTCATTGTTCAAACAAGTATTGAACATATTTTTCAGCGCGTGTGTGTTTATAACTGTGTTTGTGAGTGTGTGAGTGTGTATACGTGCATGCGTGTGTTTGCGAGCATATGTGCGCGTGCGGGGCCTATGATTACTAGTATGTAGGATCGGTTGTTCATTTTTCCCCTTTAAAAACCCGGCTCCGAGTCCTGGCGGCCAGCGTTGACCTGGTAAGAGCCTGCCCGTACTGTGTTTGCTCTCCTGTCCCCTGCCTGAGCGCCGCCATGCCCTGCCCTACCTCGCCCCGCCCCGCTCCGCCCCGCTCCGCCCAGCCTCGCCGCCTCTGCCCCCGCTGCCGCGCCTGCCGATGCCAAGCCGAGCTTCGCCGCGCTGCGCCCTTGTTTCGTCCGTGCTATTTGGTCTCATTGGCAACTTCATATCCCTGGAGCGGCCTCATTCAGCCGTGAAGTGCAGGCGGCGCGGAGAGCGCGTCGGGACGTTGGGGAGAGGGGTGGGGGAGGGGGACGCGCGTTAATCAGCATAAAAGGCGTGCATCCAATAAATCGCGCGTTCAGCAGCGCGTGGCAGTGCCCATCCTGCCCCCACCCCACCCCCACCCGCCCCTCGTCCCCGCACCCATGTCATCGCGCTTCCCCGACTTGCTTCGGAGGAAATCGTATTGAAAGAAACGCTCCCGTGCCCCACCCTGTTTGAAGACGGCTAAAGGACCGCGTGTCTACCTATGCAGTTCTTCCAACATTACTGTCGTGAATGAGTCGCATGTGTGTTTTCATTCTGAATGGAAAATTATAAGATCATGCCCACAATCATACACATATACATTAATCAATACACATGTATAACCTTTTTATTCGCAGTTTTGTTAAGTGAAGCCCTACTAGAATGCGTATGTGAGTGTGTGTATATTACCAAGGATTACGCGTTGCGCAGTAAAAACAATCGGTGGCTTGATATTACACGTTTAGTTGATGCGCGAATATCATTGTGTTCTTCAGGACGAAGTACTTGCCGGATAAGTAATTCATAGCCGCAACAAAGCTCAGTTTGTCTTCCAAACATAGCGTGGCGAACATCTACCAGCAGTTTCGTCTATGTCGGCTTCGATCTACAAAAGGAAGTCTTCCATGAAGCAGAGTGACTATATTGTCCCCTCCGTCGCTTTTGCGTTGTAAAAGCACCAGCGATGACTCGAACACTGACGGTGTTCCACAAATGCCTTCCACCCAATGGGTGGATTTCTCTAGTTACATTAACGCTTTCTAATTTTAATAATAGAGACTGCTCTTTAGTGAACGCCCTTTGGTTCATTAATTGATTGATTATTTCGTGTTTCCATATCCGTCAATTACTATGTTCATTCGTCCCATAAGTGTAGTGCATGTTTTCCTCGCCGGTAATATTTCCCGTTGAATGGTGAGATTTGGCGCCGACCGATACATCAGCTGTCGGTGTTTTGCCAACAAGGTCTCTCTCACCATCGAGCCCCATCTCAGCCGGGACAAGCTCTAAGCTCCCCAACTGGTCTCACGGCATGTGTGGAATGGTAACGGATATACGTGTATAAGTGTGTGTAATTAAGGGGTGGGGATAGGACAAGGAAGTGGAAGGAAAGTTAGCGCAGTCCACGGCCCGTTTCTCAGATGCGCAGACGTTGTATTCTTCTCCTCCGTAGTTTATCGTAACGAAGCGGCGTCCTTCGCTAGCAGCAGATGGCAATTTCTTGGGAGAACTGCGACAACATCTGCCATTCAAGTACTTCCGAGATTCGAGTAGTTTTGGTTTATGGAGAGGTTCAAAAATCACAATATAAAAAAAGCTGTAGTGGAATGTAATTATCGTTGGTTTCGTTCCACTCCGTGCTAAATTCCGTGCCTGAAATTCTCCGTGCTATGTGCTTTTTCCCAATGTACCATGCACCGCGCATTTTCCTTTAAATATTTTGTGATTATAACCTCACAAGTATTTGCAGGTTCTAATATAACGTATAATTTGTATAAAAATGTTTTCCTCTTACATGAGCTTTTTCATTAATGCAAATTACAATACGCGTGATATCTTTTCTTGCAGACCATCAATTGCCTATAGACCACGCCACCTTCACGTTTACAGGTAAATGAACGACAACTAATTAGAGCTAAACAATTGTCAATCGCTGCCTACTCCGTTTGAAGAATTCGTCAGTGATCGAGCTCCAAAAAGATTAACATATGTTTACAGCTGCCCGTATACTGCACTCTAGCAACAGTTTCGGTCAATTCTTCGTTAAAGCTGGGGTGCGAGTTTTAAAAGTCGAGGCAAGTTTCTTTGAGAACTTACAATACAGATATGGAATGAGCACAATTATAGATCCTTAAATTTTCAAAGCAGCGGCGTTTTTGTTTAGACAATTCACCGTTTCAGTACGTAAGCTCTACTATAAACTACTTGTAAATAACTATGCATATGAACAGTGTATAGTATTGCTTTTGACGTATTAAAAAACCTTCCCTGAATTCTGGTAGGTCAGAATCGATGTACGAAGGCAAGCAGGGTCGAGGTCAAAAACTGCATAACGGCGGGTTTCGATGCTTCTTTCAGGAAAACAATTAGACTAGAAAACAACTACAAACTTTGTAGAGAATGTTGTTTTAAAAAATAATCATGGAGAACAAAACGAAATCAGTGGTCGTCATTTCAACCGATATTTTTTGACGATTACTGCCGATCTCACTACGGACTATAGCGGTAACTTTAACTTCAGATATTTCCACAAAATGTTTAGGCACGGTTTGTTTCCCAAACTTCTTCCTATGAAGATCTCAAAATAATGGGTAAGCTAAAATATAAATATCTGCCCGTTTCGATGAATTTCCAGACTTTTATAAAGACTTGGGCGCCTGCCATTAATTCATATATTTAATGCATCTTTATGCACTTGAACAAGATATTTTTCCACATATTTTCAAAGGAGCTAAGAGAAAGCCGATCTTCCAAAAGAAAACAAAAATTAAATTCAAAATTATCGATACAATGGTTCCCGCGGGGCACCTCCTCAGCCGGGGCAAGTTGTAAGCCGCCAACCGGTCTCCCGTCATGTGTGGGAGCGTTGTGCATGTTACTGTATGTGTGTAAGGGGTGAGGATAGGACAAGGAAGAGGAAGAAAAGATCGCGCGCGGTCCGTGTCCCGTTTGTTAGTGTACTGCTCTGGCATTCGCTCAGTGATGATAGGAAAAACCACGAAAAACTACCGATCGGAGCAGCCGATCGTTAGAACTCACCTCCAGACAGCGACCGAATTCGACCTAGCTGAGATTCTAATGTCGAAAACTCGAACTCAAACCCAGGACCACCCGGTCAGAGGCACTGCAGTGATATCAGTTCGTGCACTGAGCCACCTCTCCTGGAACTGCCAGGAGGAGAATTCTAGCGGCCAGATGCTTTGATCGGTAGTTTCCCGTGGTTCCTCCAATGATTACAAGACGAATGCCGGAGCAGTACCTTAACAAACTGGCCACGAACTTTCTTGGACTTTCTTTCCTCTTCCTTGTCCTATTCTGTACACATGCATTACATGACCACTCACGTCGGGGGACCATTCGGGAGCTGAGAGCTTGCCCCGGCTAGGGGGATGGCCCGCTGGTGGGAGATACCTGGTTGCGGAAAACCTCGAAAGCCAACGGGTAAGTCGGCGGCGGATGTCGCCACCCCACGGAGAGAAAATCACAGCCTCTCCCGCGATAAAGAACGTTTACAATACTTACGGGACTAGTACTCTCAGCAGTTGACGAGCCCGAAATCACTAATCAATGAATCAATTGATCGATCCAATATTTAACATGAACATGTACAATTCCATTCATTCATCTTTACGATATATTTTTTTGTTCATTCATTAGTTTAAATAATCATTTACAACGCTTTCCGATAAGAGCAAAAATATTAAAACAAGTGTAGGAATGAAGGGGAAAACAAGCGAATGACGTCCGCTCCATTTGCTTCTGTTGTGGACTTCACCTGTTCGCCGCTTGACCGCGAGGTCCAGTTGCTCACTCTTTATTAAGCGACTGCAGCCGCCACCCCCCCACACACACACGCCTCGCGCTCGGAGGCCACGGATCGCGCTCTTCTGCCGACGCGTCGTGCCGATGTTTACCTTCCCCCCCGCCCCGCCCCACCCCGCCCCGCCCCCTGTCCGGCCGCGCTCGACCCCGGCGCTCGCGTCGCCGCTGCTTTGTCGAGCCACGCACGCGCCGCTAAATTATCGTGTCCGTTACGGCGGTGAATTTCCATCTGAGCAATTTACAAGTTTTATTACGTTGCGCCGCGTCCTGGAGGCGCTCTTCCCCACCCTGCCACCCGCACGCCTCCACGCCCCCCGCCCCGTGCCCTCCGCTGCTCCTCTCCAAAGCGAAGGCGGTTCGGTATTTTCGGCTCATGAATAGAAATGGACGCTTTTGTATAAAATGGTGTAACCGTTCTTTAAACAGTTCCTGCTTACTTCCGCGTGTGCTATACTCACGTGGAATAGTTTGTTATTCCGGGTGCAGTTGTACAGGGGTTGACGCATTTATGTGGGTGGCCCGAAAGAGCGTCCTTATGTTCCACCCGAATCTTAGTGTTGCAATGACGCCATTACAAACTGACGCAATAGAAGAGAGGGGACAATTCGCCAGCGATATATAATCGTTCCTTAGTGTGTGAACCGACCGTACCGAGAGGTGGGAGGCCTTTGCCCTCAAGGGAGGTACCTGGGCTAAAAATAAAAAGCACAATCTTTTCAGGCCCTGGTGCCGAGGATCAGAACCTCCGCAGCTACTGTGACATCAGAGGAAGCGGCATCCACTTGCGGTTCTAATTCACAGTTGCTTAGAATCGCCCCAAATTTTTCCTACGTATTACAATTATTTCATTGAACAAGAACTCAGTAGTTTGAAAGATTGCGATGTTTGCGAAGATAACGTAACATCGTTAATTGGACGTTCATTTCAGGTTCCAGTAGTGTTCCTAAAACAGTTGGAAAGCAACAACCCGCTTTTGATGATCAAGAATCATCCATCTTGTATAACAGACGTGAGTGTGTGTCGCTGGTGCTGCTGCAGGTGAACTGTAGGAGTCTCTATAACAAGGCTTTAGACTTTTGGAACCGTGACCTCTTAGGCAATTGACAATATTTTTTTTCCTGAAAATGACCTTTTGCTCAGCGGCAGTGTTTATACAGAACTTATAAAAACATACAATGACAAAGACTAGTCAAGAATAGGTATTATAGAGAATATACAACTACTTATTAGTAACTAAGAAGACATACAACACATATGAATATTGGCACACACATGCAATGCAATTCCTTTTTTGATTCCGGAGGCAACGCACACTAGAGGGAAAAGTCGCTAGGGGGAGCAAGTAGATTGTTCTTGTGAGTTACTATGCAGTTGGTAAAAGAGAATGTAGCTACTTAGCTGTTTTGATTCCTGTATTTAATTTATATGGATGATCCCCTCTTCCGAAATGTTGAGGGTGCCCTATCCTACTTCGAATATATTTTAACGCTTTACATCCAGTGCATGCTTTGTAAAGATTTACTAGCCTCGCTATCTTCCGAAGTTTGTCTAGGAGTTCCCACATCTGAGTTCATTATTTTTCTACAACTTGTATCGCTCTCTTTTGGATACGGTCTAACAAGCTTATCTGCCCAGCTCTACACGAGTCCCAACTCACTGAGCTGTATGCCATTACCGGACGTGCGTGAGAAGTACACGATAAGCGCTTTGTGTTTGCCTTTTCCTTTTTTCCATTCCTGTATACGTCGATATAGTATGCAATCATCTGTGAAGAGCCTAATAGTTGAATTAAGAGAATCGAAAATATCATTGCCATATGCTAGAAATAGAAGAGGGCCTAGCACGCTTCCTTGCGCAACGCCTGACGTCACTTGAATTTCATCAGAAAGATAATCTTAACTCTCGAGAGCCACCGCGAAGGAAACATTCGATCCAAGTGATTATTCTTGTATCAATTTATGTATTTCGAAGTTTGTTAAGAAATCGTCCGCAAGGCACTAATCGAATGCTTTTGTGAAATCTATGAATATCGTGTATTGTTTCTCTTGCGTCTAAAGACTCGGAAATGTCTTGGCAAATTTTAGAAATTGGCTTTCGCATGAGTAGCCTTGTCTGAATCCGTGTTCCCTGCGTTCACCCATTCGCTGTTTTCCCAAACCGCCCCTCATGTATTATGCAATTATTTTTTCTATTTGTTTATCCACTACAAATGTCGGACCAATCGGGCGATAGTTTTCGACGTGAGAGCGGTTTTCACCCTTGAGGATTGGAACAACTATGGCCTTTTTCCAGTCATCAGGAAGAGTACCGTTGTTAATGGATATTTCAAACAGTCGCGTGATGTAACGCACAATGATTTCGCCCCCAAGCTTCAGTATCTCCCCTGTTGCTACGTCGGGTCCTATCGATTTATTGCGTCCTATTGTTGCTATATTTTTCTGATAGTTTTTTATATTAATTCTAAATGGGGGGTTGTTTAGAGAGTCTTCTATCGGCATGTATTCGGGCGTTTGTAAATACGTAGATGCGTAGTAACGATTGAAAACATTTGCTTTTCCCGTTGAATCTGTTATTAACTGATACCGCAACCTTTGGTTGCTGGTATCCTCGTACTGGTTTCTTTCCACTTTTTAACATATTTGTAAAATTGTGCCGAACTATTCTTGGCTTGCAACAAGTTTAACGAGAACGTTTTCCGCACGTGTTTTTTCACATATTGTAATTGTTTCGAGAGTTGTTGGAAAACTGTTTTATGATGTTTTTCGCTTCTGGATCTATTGTATACTTTGCTAACATTTGCTTTAAGTCATTTCACGGTTTTGTTATAATTTTCGGGATCAGGATTGTATTTCAGCGTTGTGCGTGGCACTAAGAGTTCCATGCCTTCGAATAAATTTTTTAAAAAATTTTTCTATATTTCATTTATTCTTTTGCGTTGCTAGCCCAATACGAATATTTGCTTTCAAATAAAGATTGGAGTCTCAATATCCTTTTGTCATAGTGAAATGCCCCTGGCCCTTTAGACGACTGTGAGCTTCGGTAGCCATTCTATTTTAAGTATTAGCGCGATGGTCACTAAACCCTTCCACTACTTTGCACTCAATTAGAGACAATCGGTCGAACGAGGAAATTTTCTAAGAGCGCGTCACCGCGAGTCGGAGAGCTCACTACCTGTTCGAAATTCTCCTCCTAGATGACCCTATTTATACAAGCTTGCCCCTTCCGTTGCCTCTTCCTTGCTGACTGTTATTTGTAAAGTTCTTTATTTTCTCGGATAGCTTTTCTAGAAATTCAAAGTTATCGTCGGGTGCTCTGTAATCCCCGATTACATTGTCATTGAGCGCTCGCCCTTCACTTCTACCGCAAGCATTTCAAAATATTCGTCTGACCAGAGATGTGTGCATGTTAAGTTAGTTTTAACGCAAATCAATACGCCTTCGCCCTGGGCCTTCCTGTCTCTTCGGTAGCAAGGAAGATCTGATATAAATATTTCCGCAGAGTTGATATCCTCGCGAAGCGAAGATTACGTCCCTATTAGAACGTCCGGTTTATATGAATCCACACAATTCCAAAAGTCTAAAGCGTTGTTATAGAGACTACAATTCACCTGCAGCAGCACCACCTACCCACATTCACGTCTGTTATACAAAATGGATGATTCTTGTATCATGAAAAGCGGGTTGTTGCTTTCCAACTGTTTTAGAAACACTACTGGAACCTGAAATGAACGTCCGATTAAAGATGTTACGTTATCTTCGTCATTTTCACTTTGTGCCTTCGAACACGTCGCAACAGTCTCTTCCGGTTAGATCAAGATTTGAATAGCGTCTACCGCCTTGTTCTTCAGTCAGATTAACGCCTTCTGTGCAATATTTTGCAACACTGTCGAATACGTTTGCCGAGCTTGTGTGTTCCTGGTCTACTAAGATGCAGGCCGCCCCTTTCCAGGTCCTTGTAAACCAGCCACTTGGGTCTACAAAATATATTTTTTGAACACGTGCTACCCACAATAGCCTGTCACTCATTACACAGATCATCTTTGGCGAAACATCCGTTCTTACAATTTACCCACTGAGAATAAGTTGTGATTACGGGGAATCCTTCTTTACCGTTGTTGCAAGGTGACGCATATCACCCATTTCATGTCCAAGTTATCTACTCTGTATGTCGTTAGTACCAACGTGTAATACAATTACATTGGTTTGTGAGCTTTCCATGTTCTGTTTTATATTAGATAGCCGCTCGGTTTGAATTCCGTGAAAACACTTCACCGTTAGATTTTTTATGTTTACCAATGTGGCGGACGATAGTCTCGCAGAACAAGATATTGCGTATCTGCGGAATCAACGGCAGTTGTTGGATCCCGTGCCACCGTGACGAATGAGATGCCTTCCCGCGCAGTAGTCGCCGTCTCCTCCCGCGCAGCAGTCCCCGTCGCCGCCTCCCGCGCAGCAGTCGCAGCCACAGCCTCCTTCCGCGCAGCATTCTTTGCTGGTTTGGGAATGGGAGTCGTCCTAGCCCTCGTCTCCTCCTCGCCATGCGCCGAAGTTTTTCTTCCCGAGTTGAATGCTCTCAATTTCAAATGCTGAGCTCACTGAACACTGTAACGTGTTTCCTTATGCAGCGGTTGCACGACTATTCGTCGCCAATAATGTCTACGTCACGAATACGCTCGCAGGAGTTATGGTACCACTTCCCGCACACACTGCATTCGGCGCTTTTCGACACACGAAACATGCAGGATCGGAGTTGAATTTCAGGCCTCCAATTACTAGCACCAGACTGATGAAGGATAAGACACCGTTGGCGTTAGTCCGAGAAATCCTTCACGCTTCGGAAAACGTCCGCAAAGACATCCCGTAAGGCCAGCCCAGCTACTGTTCCTCGCCCGGTGCACTTCCAGCGAGCAGTCCATAGCACTGTCCGTCGCCTTGCTTTGACCGCTAATCCCACCGCTATCTGCTCGCACGTCCGTACGTCACGGCGACCAAGGAAAGAATAATCGGAGAGGTGAGTAAATAATGTCCCATCGTGTATTTCGACGCTGTAAAATTGTTGTTTGGGTACCAAAACACAATGTATACCGATACTAAGAAATCTCTACAAAGGTAATTTTTAAAGCAAATTATTACAATGACGTAAAATGATGTGGAAAGGTCTATTTATATTTCAATAAGTAATATAAATTTAATTCTGATCTACTGACGAAGGACATCTTTAAGAAAAATATGTCTGTTTCTGAAGATTTTGATTTTCTATATCCTTGTTGGCAATCCTAAAAGGGTTCGTATTTACTGAGATAAGTTTCCATTCATATATAGAAAAGTCCTAATAATTCGTTGAAATATAGACAAAAATAGCTGATAATTTTCAATATAATATTTGTTGTCTTTTATGAAGAGCGGCTTAATTTAACTGTTTTGAAACTATGTGAGTAATCCATTTGCAAAACCTGTTAAATGCATCTTAGACGGAACCAAGGAAATTGGCGAAAACATTTTACGGCTGCATCCCCACTGTGTCCAACGACGAGTTTTTGGGCCACAAAATCCCGCGTTGAATGTTATTATCTGTGATTGCCCGTGCGTCCATGTTGCGTGCGTGATTTAGATGCTTTTGCAATTGGACCTTTTTAAACTGATTTTTAAATGCAGCCATGGCAAATTTGACAAATTTTGCTAGTGAATGAGACTTTCTCATAGAGCTTTGAAGCCACTAAAATGAGTTTGGCAGTTGGTAGATACGTATCCTTGAGAGAGCACTGAGACTTTTCCAATGAGCAAAATAACTTGATTTTTTTAAATTGTCGTTTAACAGGTTTTGCAAGAGGACGACTCATATGGAAATATTACGACGCATAAGGATGTATTAATATGTGAGTTAACGTTGTTGTTGTGAAAAGACAGGCGCCCAAGTCTGTAACAAAACATCCGGAAATTCATCTAAACTGGCCATACAGTTATTTTTTACCTATTATTTTGAGAATCTCATAGTAAGACGTTTCGGAAACAATAAAAGCATCGAAAAATTTTGGGAAAACATTTTGTTGAATTTTGTGGCTTTATTTATTTATTTACGTCAAAACAGTTAAAAACTGTGTGTGACGAGCAATGGCGAGAAGTATCGTAACGTCGAGAAGTATCGAGCTATGGGAGATCCATCGTAACGTCAACCGTAATCTAATGTATAACACAGGCACGTACATACTATTACACAGTTTCTTAAGAGAAAAATACGGCCTCTTTCTGAGAAAATGCGGTGTAGGAGAACAGCGAGGAACGTTTAAAACAATCGGAGAAAGTGCGTTAAATACGTCCGTTCCTTGCAAAATATTGAAAGTAATTCTGATCCTTAATATTTCCAGGGTGCGATATGGCGTTTAGTGCGGAAAGCGAAAATACTGCAGGGAATTTGAAAAATAAAATAAAATTGCACATGAATAATTTAAAAATATTTTAGAGACAGGAAGAAACAAATGGTCAAGCTTTTATAAAATTTATAAAAGCTGCCCGCAGTATGTTTAATGTGTCCGTTAGTATGATTTCATATTTAATAAGTCCGCAGACGTAGGGGAAATAAGGAAGAATTGCCGAAATTCGAGTCACAGGCTCTGCACAACTGTACGACGACCAAGCGAAAGCCAGTGCATGTATTTTGTATATTGAAACCAAAACGGGTACACGAGCAAATTACTTATTTTCCAATTGAAAACCAGTTCAAACTTTCATGCATGGGAACTCCGCAAACGTTTAAATCACTGAAAAACGGTAAATCACGCGGACCGGACTGCGCGGGCCGACAGATTTTTATTAAACTTGGTGGTGAGTCAGTATTGCCCTTAATAACGCAAAGGACAACTGGATAACTGTAGTTGTTCCAATTTTCAAAAATAGTGATAAAAGTATGTACGAGTAATTATATACCAGCATCTCTCACATCACTATGCAAAGTAGTTGGCATTAGCCCTTCTAACTCGGGTTGTTGACGCCGTCGCCATAGCAGAACGCCCTAATGCCACATCCTCCTGCAAAGGAAGCATTTCCCCTTAAAAAAATATATACATATTTATTTTTCATTCGGAAGTACATAGATCAGTTCACTTTCACTTTTTCATATGTACTGAATGACTTACAACTATTCTTATTTCCTCATCTAAAATCCAACTGTAACTACAGGAAGGGGTAGAAAGCTAAATCTGCATCTGCTGTAAATAATTGTTCGAGAATATGTTTAGGAAGGTGTTAATAGGGTATTGGTTTTTTATTCGTGTTGGAGTACAGTCTGTTGAGGCGAGGTTGTAGTGGATGGCGTGTGGTATTGAGTTGATACTTGAGTAAACGTTATTGAAGAGATGGGATATGTATTTAGTGATGGATGTTATAATCAGTTCTTTGTGTATTTGTTTGTTGGACATAAACCATGAAGGAGTTGCCAACCATGAGTTGCTAATCGGAGAAATTTATTTTGTATTATTTGAAGTTTGCTTATGGTTAGATCTGGTAGCACACACGGGCTATGCGTATGCCATTAAGGGTCTGATTATTGATTTGTATAATATAACATTGCCTATTGATTGACAGCTTTTGGAGTTTATTAAAGGTTTTCATTGTGCAAAAAATTCGATTGCGATAAAACTTTGTCAAATTATTTCTTACATTTGCGCCAAAAATATAGGCATAGTTCAATGGGAATTTGCGTATGTCTAGCCACAAAATTGTCACAAGATTTAAGTCGTTTATGTCAATGTAATGAATTTATGTTGACTCAAGCGCCCGTGAACAGAATCTCTAGGCAACCCGCCGCACCCTTAAGTATTAAGCGCATCTTCGCTGCATATTCTGCCCCTGCGATTGTGAAATATCAGCCGCAACTCTTATCACTTGAACTTTCTTTGACAAGTAAAGCAAACTTCCCAGGACAGTGTAGACAATGCATGCCCAAGTTTGAGGGAGAACTAACAATAGGATATTTGTCAACCATATCCAAAGCAGGACATAGAACTAACCCATACTCGCGTGAAAGTCTTTCATTTCTTAAAATATTTGCACAGCGTTACGTAAATGTGATTAACAATCACGAGGCCATTAGCATGTGAAATGTAGTTCATTGCAATAGCGAAGTATTGCCGAGTCAAACTAGTTCTTAATATGAGGGGCATTCAATTATTAAAGAGACAAATTTGTCTGGAGAAATAGACGTTTGTTTTTACAAAACAGGACTTATACTACGTTTTAATACATTCTCCACCAATATTTATGTACTTGTTACAACGGGTTACCAGCTTTTTTATAATGCTGCAAGTAACTTTTTATCTTGGTGCTTGAACCAATTTCTCACAAATTTTGACAACCTCGTTATCCTGAAAAATTCTTACCACAAAATGCCTTCTTCTGTGAAGCAACAAATGGAAAGATGGTGCTAAATCGGGGCTAAAAGAAGGATGAAACAGTACCTCCCAACGCATTTTGCCGATTGTTTCATGGCTTTGTTGAGCAGTATGGGGACGTTCGTTGTTTTGCTGGAGAATCACGACGTTTCTCTCATGACTGGCTTCACCTTGTTCAAAAGCATATCTAAGCAGTAATGGCTGTTTATCATACACTATTCTTACTGATAATAAAAAACGCGCTACTACAGCGCTCCCAAAAACAGTCAACATGACACTTCCTTCAGATGCGGCCTGAACGATATTTGTCAATCACTGAGCCTCGACAACTTTTGAACTGTTCTACCCACTTGCATGTCTTCTCGCGGATCTTAAAAGTTTCATCATATACTTTAGCCATTCTAGAATATATATTAGCTGGTTTTTCACCGTCAGCAAGTTTGAAACGAATCGCAGAACGTTGTTCCACCAATGTGGAATTTTCAAGTGGATTCGCCATCGTTCAACTTAATTTCAAGGTTATAAACACAACAATACTGATTTTCCAGATGGCCAGGACTCATCTAAGTGATGCCAACTTAAGGTCCTAAAATTAACAAACTCATCCTGCTCATTGTTTTTTCTCCAGAACAATTTGTCTCTTTAATTATTGAATGACCTACGTATATATTGGTTGACACAAATAGCCTCTGCAGTAGAATCGTTGACTTCTCTACCCTTCTCTTTTAAAACAACATTGTATTGTTTCTAGTTGATGTAACCGGATTTTTTACTGTATTCCATATTTATTATTTTGTTATTTGAATGTAAATATCCTTGTTGCGTGTAATGAGTTTAGCCTGTATTATGACTTTTCTTAATAATGATTTGTGTTTTTGGAAGTAAAGATGGAAATCATGAGTAACAATTTTGAAAAATGAATGAAAAATTCAATTGGTTTTTTACAGTGGTCTAAGCTGGTATTATACAAGAATTGCTTTTCCGATATATGTTATATTTATTTTTAAGGGAACACATCCATGTAAGTAAAATGGAAGCTTAAAAAAGAATTATATTTGTAATCTAACAGTATCAACGGAATTGTATCAATTTGTATTAACAGTATTTTAAACTCTGTAAAATGTAAAATTTTTATTGCAAAATTTTGTAGTTTGTTGGGAAAATGTTGTAGCCTGATAACTATGTATTTATTTATTTTGTAAATTATTGTTTTGTAATTACTATTGTCAAAGAATACAAAAACCTTTAACAATTTCACAAAAACTCTTGCAATGCTGTGAAAACACAAAATGAAAGGCATACACTGACCAAGCGATGCTACCTGACTAACACAGCAAGAAAATCCAAATTAATGTAATATTGCAGAATGTATTGAAAGGTTACGAGGCACACATGGCTGGATTTTCCAAACCACTCTCACAGCACCACAGCTCCTCCAAATTACACAGCTGTCTAGTAGAGGGTTTCAATGCAGATAGCAAGAAAAATGCCTTTCACCGCCGTGAATGCTTCACGCTCAAAGTCCACCATAGCCCCTTCCGCTTTGGCCCACAACTCCACCAGCGTTCTCTCCCGCTAACCGCCGGGCTCTGGTCCGCCCCGAGTTCAGACCCCGGGCGGGGCGCAGGGGGGCGGCCAGCCGGCTAGCGGGAGGAGGGGCGGACGGAGGCGGGGGAGATACGGGCGGCGACGGCGTGGTGGTGGTGGCAGCGGCGGTGACGGTGGTGATATCGACGTGACGTCATCGGTGTCGGCGGCGAGGGTAGCTGGTTGCAACCTGGCCGGGCGGCGGTAGAACAGCCACATGCATCGAGGCGCGGGGAAACAATGATCAATTAATGTCTTAATTCATTCATTAATTGATTGCTTGATTAATTAATTAATTAATTTTTTTAAGTGGGACGCGCGAACTTTGGAGTTGGCGCCCCCATAACACACTGGTGTAGCATGGAACTCCCATAATTTGGCGGGAGTACCACAAAGAGTGCCCAGGTGGGCGGAAGTTGCAGGAACTTGTCCGCGCCGACCAAAATGTGCTAACACTATATTTATTTATAATATTTATTTATTTATTTATGATATTTATTTATAAATAAAATGTACTCGCTTTTGGAGATGTACATATGTAATACCGGAAATATGAGAAAATAATAACAACAACAACAACAACAACAATAATAATAATAATAATAATAATAATAATAATCATGAATGATGAATGTGTTCTACACCCCACTGTAGATGTAAATGAAGACAATATATTGAACATTGCGTGTCTATACAACTGCAGTAAATGAATAATACCAGTGTTGTCCAGGTCGATGCACGAACGGGAGTCCGTGGCACGAATGCCACGACAAAATCGCCCCTCCGCGCAGTTCATCACCCCGCGACAAGAGACAACGCTATCACTATTGTAATACGCCGGGGTTACTGCTAATAGTTTCCTTTCCCGACGCTAGTTCCGCAGAGGAGCTCGTGACATGCTACGGTGTCACGAAGCTTGCCACCGCTACCAAGATCTTGAAACCATTGAATTATACCATTCAGTGCGACTTTCAATTTCATATTCTTCTTGCAAATCATAGTTAAATCAAATATTTAGAAACATTTGTGAATGTTAACTCATTTTATTTCTGACCAGTGGAGTCGATAATGCTTCTGTATACGAGTGTATTGACAATCACACACTACTGATCGCATGATTGTTAATCACGTTTTAAGCTAAGCTGTGCATGAATTCAAGTACATGAAAGGCTTTGCCGCAAGAATGATGTTGTTCTGTCCTCGTTTGGACTTGGTTATCAAGGAGCCTAATGTTAAAGCGTTCTCCCTCAAAATTTAGGCATGCGTTCACTACATTATCTTGGAGAAGTTATATTTACTTGTCGGAGATTCAAATAATAATTCCGGCAATTTTTCACAATCGGAGGGGCAGAATACTTGTATCCAGGGAAGAGGCACTTAATCCTTGACTGTTCGGCGTTGTATAGAGTTCAGGCGTGCTTGAGTCATAAACGTATAAATTATCAATAGCGCCTATGTGTGTCATACATACTCACATTCCCTTATTATATATATATATATCGTCATCACAATGAACAATCATCGTTACCTCACACTGTATTTATCAACATACGTTTTCGATTAACCTCTCTTGTCTTCATTTGTTTCTTCAAGTTTCTTGCTTTGTTTGTGTCCCCGAATCTTCACATTTCACTCCTCAAGCGTTCCCCCAAATGTTTTGATTTGCAAATATCCTAATTTCACACGTAAATTTCAGTCCGTATGCGTATTTTATTTACCACTCCAAGTTATGGATCAGTATACGTTCCATCGTATAATCGTTGCTAGTGTTTAGATTGTGAAAATCTATGGTAGGAAAGCATTTCTTGTCCTTGCAGGGTAGTTTTCGTTCTTGGAAAGCCCAAAGAATCAGCCCCGACGGCAACTCATTAACATTGGATCCTGATGCCGTTGGGCTTCTGTGGGCCACCGGGTACGAGGTAAACCAGTCTCGCGTTGTTAGTCTGCCAGCCTCACCCTCCGCCCCTCGCCGCCACTGGCACTACGTTGTTCGCCTCCTCCCACGCACTTTCCGGCGCTCCCGAGGGAAGTGGCACGTTGTTTGTTTACACGGTGTATCCGGCTCCGGCGGCGACGGCGCAGCGGCGGCGAGCCTGGCGGCGGAAGGGCCGCTGCGGGCGGGCGGGCGGGGGGGCGGGCGGGCGGGGCGGGCGGGGGGGGCGGGGCGGGCGGGCGGAATCGCCCATGCGAGTCACGTCCCGCGGCGACGCTTAGTGGCCGCGCCGACCCGAGTCGCGTTCCAAGTTTCTCCCCTAGTTGGCGAGGCCTTAAACATCATAGAGCAGACGCCCCCGCTCGGCGCCCGCCCCGCGCCACCTGGGCCGGCGGTGGCCGACTTCGTCACCGGTGGCCCGGGACAGCCATTAGGAGTTAGGAGTGCGCGCTGCCGGTGCAGAGGGAAAGAAGCTCCGCTCGTGGGGCTCTTGGCGCATGGCACAAGCTGAATGCTCTTGCGGGAGGGACGTCCCTCGCCCGCACCTCGGGCTTTCACGCGGATGGCAGCCACGGCCGTGGAGGCGGAATGCGGAAACACGATTGTCTGATTTCCTCAACTCTCGTACATTTTAGCCAAGAAAATTCGTTTGATATTCTTATTTGGGACTCCTGTAGACTTGATTATTTGTTGTCTAAACAAATCTGTCAAGAACATTTGGTGTTTCGAACACGGGATGTACAAAATTCAATGATTGTTATACATAATGGATTAACTACCGCCCCTGTGCTCTTACCAGCAAACCTCTGGAACTTTATCTGTTAGAGAAGTTGATATCTGAAATGACGTTCTTGTCATAATTCGTTGCGAATGAACATTGAGGGAAACGTGAGAATCGCTGAGGACCTGTTACGAAACCACTCCTCCCCCACCCAGTCCGCGCCCGGGACTCAGCCTGTCCTTCCCCTGCGCCCTGTCGAGGAGGCTGCGTTCATACCCTACCGCTCCCTCGGCCATCCGCCGTGATGCCATTCATTTGCGGTCCATGGGCGGTCGTTGGGCGCCTCCACCTTTCCCCAACTGCCCCTCCCTCCCCTCCCCTCCCCGCCCCCGCCCCGCCCCACCCTCGTTCCCCGTTTCTCGCATGACCATCTCGCCTCGCTTCTGTCCGATTCCCGCAGCCACCCCGCCACACCCCGCCGATCCATCTCCACCCCACTCCACCCCGCCGCCCCGCCCAACCCTGCCAAGCAACCGCCCCGCCACCACCCCGCCCCGCAGCCCCGCCCCACCAACAACGCACGATTCTCCACATCCGCCCTTCTGGCACGCGAGGTGGCTATTTTCTCCGTCCGGAGCCCGATGTCTCCTTCGGAGGTGGAACGGTAGAATCTGGTTTCGCCATAATAGGAACTTTACCCCTTTAGATTTACTCTTCCCATTACTGTATACTCCCATAGAATGTAGGAATGAAACGTCAACATACACCCCGACGTTGGGTTTCAGATATGTTATTGGAGTGCAATATAAATACTTAAAATGTTGATCGCACTCCCGTAGAAATTGAACATAAAATGGAGTTGGTAATGCTACACATTTAGAATCCCTTCAACTTCGTTCAGCCATCATCAGGCAGGATGCGTGTATTTTGATATTATTTTTTTCTGAGTTACGCATAACAAAACATTCTGGGCTACACCACCTGTTGTTCTAAAACTTTTTATATCCCAGAAAAGAATAGTAATACAACATAAGCGCATTCTTCCTTCGAATATTATCACTGCCATTCATCTATAGAGCTTTGTTTGGATCAGATGCGCTCTAGTAAGCTTCAGGGCTGTAAGGCTGAACCCCGCGTGGAACATCCTTCATTACGTTTTCGTTGCTCATATGTGTGGAATGGTAGCATTGACCATATTTTGGGTGCTACTTGTAAACCCAGATCCCTTCTAGAGAACAAGTTCGTTCCCGTAGTGTTTCTCACCACAATAGGTGAAAGACGCCATTGAGGAATTTATTCTATTGTATGTTAAAAAGTTAGAAGCAGTGAGAGGGGCTGAAGGGTTCCTTCGATCAATACAAAGTAGAAAGATGGAGCCCTGGTCAACGGCTGCCTCAGCGGGAGGCTCGAGGTGTCGCGCTGGGTGCGGCCATCCGCCCAGCGCAGCGGTCGTTCACCCATCTGCCTTGCTCAACAAACGCTCACCGCTCAACAAACAGTTAAATTTTGTGTAATTTTAGTCATTTGTGTGATAATAGTAATATAATGATATTTATTATTTAGTAATACTGAAACAACTAGAACCAGTTTAAAAGAGGAGAGATGGTGTTGATGCTTCCTATGTGATATTGCGGCATCCGTCTGATAACACGTAATCACCAGTGTATCAACAAAACGTCTTAGTAGAAACCCCGTTTTAATAATACGTAAACATGTACAAGATGGACATAATTCCCCTGAGACATATATTTACATCAAGCACTACTTAAAAGTTATACATTCGATCGTTGAACAGGTAAGTAAATTAAGAAATGTGTGATCGATAATAGACAAAATTTTATATTAACAATCTAATTATTTACTAACATTGCACAACTATGACAGCTATATATTAAATTACATGATTAAAACAAAAAAATATCAAAAATATGAAAAAATGAATATGAAACCGCTGGTGTAACGGGATATGAAATTTATGAAACCGAGGTGTAACGTTTAGCGTATAGAACTATTATACCCAAGTTTGCGGGTTCAAACGCGATCGAAGCCGTCGATTTTTAAGGGCTAAAAAATCCTTCGTACGCCTTCCTTCGGACGGGAAAAAAAGCCGGCTGTCCCATGTTAGTAGATTTCCTGCATGTAAAAGATCCTCAAGCCTAAATGAAACCTCTGAGCTAAATTCAAAATCGCCTTTTTCGTCGCCCAAGTAATACCTTCTATCCGCTAGTTGGTGAAAGAAAAATTTGCAAAATTGGTAGCAATGGGTAGCAAAATTTGCGTGGTCAGACTGAAGAGCAGACCTCATGGCCTGACTCTCACCCACGCAAAAAATAAGACATCAATTCAATTCACCCCTCATCACCTTATCGATTTAAAAATAGTAATAATAATAATAATAATAATAATATCCTATCACCACGTAATTGATAATTCAATGCGTTACAACCTTGTCTTACCAAGGGATACAGCCGAAAAGCTGATCCCCATAATTATACACGATAATCTGTCCAGCATAGAATATGATGGTGCATCGGAGGAGAACGTGTAGCGTGGTCAGTAACGGCTCATAAGCTAGTAATAGTAGTAATAATAAATTAATAATAAAATAATAATAATAATAATAATAATAATACAAATTCATAAAACATTAAGTTACATTAGGAGAAGGAACTACTGTATTCTAACTCCGTACTGAATATTTGTACAGTTAAGAGCACACTGCACGGGCACAGCACTGCACTTCTCTTCGCTTCACTTCACTTCACTAAGACCCTTAAGACACTTTCTTTTATTTCTCTGTTCTACACTCCACGATATCTTATTCGCCAATATAACACTTATGCATCGCTATTTAACTTATTATTTTCCCTCATTTACTTAGTAATACCCTAAATGAATTTCCTAAACTGTTAAATGCTTCGAGGAAAGGGTTCAAAGATTTTTGCAGGCAATTTATTCCATTCCGTTATCGTTCGATTTGTGAAAGAAAATTTCGCAACATCCGTTCTCTGCGGTCCTAAATTTATTTTGTGACTGTGATCCCCTCTACTGATGTGTATAGAAATACGTAGCCGCCGATTCATTTCTTTCCAAGCTGGATGGCAGCAGTAAGGTTTATACAAGGCGCAAAGTGTTGCTACTGATCATCTGTTTTCAAGTGAATCCCACCCTGCCATTTTCTTGTCCCTGGAAGTACATTTAGCTGCCCTACGCTGAATCCAATCCAAATATTTACACTGCATAATTTTGTGAGAATCCCAACAAATTTTTCCGTATTCCATTATCGGACGATAGATAAGAACTTTCCTTCGCGTTCGTCGTATTCTTTTTTAAGCTGCACATTAAAAAGTGAAGAGATCTCGAGACTTTCCGTACAACAAAATCTAGTGACTTTTCCAGCTTAATTTTCTATAGAAATGAATAGGTACTTGCACGAGACAACTCTCGGAATAATGTCGTTCTTTATACGGTAATTTGTTTCTCTTTAATTATGACCCCTACCAAAAGTGATGGCTTTGCTTTTAGAGCAATTTATGAACATTCTATTATTTTCCGCCCAACAGTACAACGCATGAAGATCCCGTTGCAGCATTTCTTCATGTTCTTTAAAATTAATACTACGATATATTATGCAATCGTCTGCCAATAGCCGATCATTTGAGATTAATTGCGCTGGCAGAACATTGACGAAAGCTAGAAATAGAAGAGGGCCAGTGATACTCCCTTGCAGTATTTCTGACGTAACGCTTGCCCGAGAGGATAACTCTTGCCCTTCGGATTTTTTTCTTTCTCGCAGAAACTCGCTAATCCACCCACCACCTTGGGATCGATGCCTGAATTCATTAATTTCAGTTCAAGTCAAGCGTGTGGAAAGACATCAAACGCTTTAGCAAAATCTATAACTATGCGTTTACTCTCCCCCCCGCGGCAATTTCATCTGCTAGGCCGTGAAAAAGCGTGATTACCTGACTTTGGTTGATGGGTGACGGTTGATTGTTCAGGAATAAAATCTTGTTTTGCAAGTTCTCCATAAAAAAAGTATTAACGACTAATAAAGCAGTAATTATGTTTAACAAATTAGAGTTAAATACCTTGAAAACACAATACTAGTTTTCCGGCCAAGTTATTATAAATGTTATAGCTTGTTATAATATTATAGTTTGTGGCGGCGATGATGTAACGGTTAGCGTATCGGCTATTATACCCAAGTTCGCGGGTTCAAACCCGATCGCAGCCACGGATTTTTAAGGGCGAAAAAATCCTTCGTTCGCCTTCCTTCGGTGAGGGAAGTAAAGCCGGCTGTCCCATGTTAGATTTATTGCATGTAAAATATCCTCAAGCCTAAATGACGCCTCTGAGCTAAATTCAAAATCGCCTGTTTCGTCGCCAAGGAATACTTCTTTCTCTGCTAGTTGGTGAAAGGAGCGTAGCGAAATTTGCGTGGTCAGACGGAAGAGCAGGCCTCAAGGCCTGAGTCTCGCCACGTAAAATAAGGCTTCATTTCAATTGCTAGATACTTGAAGGAATATTTCAATATTGACTTTCTATGTCACTGTACAGACAGAACAGCGTACAGCCAACAACGTTTTCAGATCAAATTCTCTAAGGGAATAATCATCTTAAGATGGTACTGACCTGACGACATTTCGTATTACACAGGGTGTCCGGGGAGGGAACGTCGAAATTTCGAAAATAAGCTCTTAAGACAATTCGAATCATATTTTGTCTATTAAACTACGTGGATATTCCGAATGGTTGAGTCGCAATAAACATTCAAACGTTGGTTTGAAAAATTTATTTCTAGGCAAAAATTTGCATTAATAAAAGCAAAGAAAAACTCAAGTATAAAGGTGCAATGTACCATCAACATCAGTTTAGTACTAGATCATTCTGTGAAGGCCATTTCAAAATCTTTTCAAGATAATAATTTATCACAAACAGAATGATCAATAGGAGTTTGGTCAAAGAATAGCAATAAAACCTTGTCGAAAACCTATGAATATATTTTTGTGAACTGACGTAAGTTATGTAAATCTACAATATAGATTTAACAGTATTGGTCCAAGTATAGATCCGTGGGAGGCCCCAATTATATTCGGCAAAATATGAGAATAACTTTCAACGTTCAAATAAACTTGGTGGAAACGTCCTGTTAGGTAGCTACCAATCCAAGAGACACAAGTACCGGAAATCCATAATACCCGTTTTTTGCCAGGATAAGTTATTGGTCCATAGTATCAAAGGCTTTAGGGTAATCCAATGTCACATAGTTATGATTTGTTATGAGTTTGAACGATATAAATGTCGGCGTGCTTACGTGACTCACGTGCTGTGGCTGTGCTTCAATATTTAACTAATTTTTATTGTTCTCTGCGTTTTCAGGCACCTTTTGTTGTTAAACTGTTTTTTTTACTTGCCACACAATTGAAAGAGATTTTATAGTGTTCGAGGCAGTGAAAAAGAATAAATACAAATATTATTTAAGAAGGTGGTGTACTTTCAATACTTAGTGATGCAAATTTAAATTTGCACGTTTTAAACTATTAGCTAAAGTGTAGATATAATTGTGAAAAATATCTCAATTAAAAGAGTTTCGTATATAACAAAGTAACGGGAAAATATGAACCGTTATCCAATTATATTTATTAGTTTGCAGCTAAGGCCAATTACGTTTGACATTTTTCTTACTATCTAAATTCAATGAGTTCTGAACAAGTGAATCAAGCAACAAAATAGTGTTCATGAAAGGTGGCATCCGGATATGCTAAGGACGTCACGAAAATCACGGCAATTAAAATGATATTTAATCTGCGGAACAGAGTATGGGGTCGTCTTTAGATTTGAAACAAAGAATTAATCGAGTATTTGTTGTTTTTATCACAGGAGAATATATATTCTTTCCAAAATACATAAAAAAGAAAATGGCAGGTAATGTTTTCACTGACTTTCCACTAACTAAAGGAAGTATTAAATCACAATAATCACAATGAAATTATACTAGCTGAATATAAATGAACATGCACAATTCACAACTCCTATTTACAATGAATAATAAAATGCATTGCACTCTCAAAAAAATTAAAAAAACTATACAATTAATTATCACACTATTCATATTCAAACGAGTAAAAGGAAGAAAAAAACCATACATATTTATAATTAGTTGCAGATTTGTCACAGATTTGTTCGTGGAGCCAGAGGTTTGTTCGTGAGCAGTATTCTAATTCAAGAATCTCTTGAAATAAATCTTTTGAACGTTATATGCATTCAATGGAATTGAGTTTGTCAGTTTCATTAATATTTTCAAACAAAGGAAATAATCGTAACTAATGACATATAATTTATACAAAACTAATCACTAATTTCAGGAATGTTAAGATTCACAATTACAAAGATTCTGAGTGTTTAAAATCTCTGATTCTAGTTACGAGAGTCGCATGGTTTGCAAAGAGTTCATTGGCATTCGACCCAGACTAGTATGAAGTCGCTGAATATAACTCAAATTGAATTTTGCTAGTTTTCGGATAACTTCACATTTGAATTTACACAAACAGACACGAAGGGGAAACTCGCCCGTAGCCAACAATATACGAAACCGTATATTCAACCATAATAAGAATCAGATTGAAAGATGAGAAGTATAAAAAAGTAAAAAATAATGGCTTTAAGAAGAAATGTCCTTTCTTTAGATCATCGTTTTCATTAAGTATTTAATGCATACATATAAACATATTGATTGCTTTACGTAAATGCAAGTAACTGTTGTTCTCCTTGAAATGAAGTTTATCAAATATTTCTATTTCAATTAAATTAAGATCATTATAATTCGTCATATTACAATATCATTACCACTATATGAGCTTTTTCATGGCGTTTCCATAACGTTCCTGATGATGCAGTCAACTTTTTCGGAGTACATTCGTCGGTCGGGTCACTAAGCAAAATAATGGAACCGAACCCCAATTTTCTCTCATTAATTTATGAATTTGGGTAGAGAAAATTCCTGATTGGCTAAGCAGTGAAGCTATAACTCGCTGCATCGGTGTTCGTTATGGGGACCATCCGTCATTGTGGGTAACAGGTCAACGGGTTGACGCTGGGGGCTGAAAGAAGTTTTTGTAGGCGTAGGTTTGTAAACGCGAGCTAGCGGTTACACGTTAAACACATTAAAACTGTTTTCGCAAGTATTTAATCACATTAAATATTAATTAAATATCGTAGTTTTTTATTTTTTTAAATGGTTATCTAACTAAAATAAATTTAGTACTCGTAATTTAAAAGATACCAGTTAAGGTAATACTTTTTATAATTTTCTGAATTGTTCATACGCGCTTTCATACGCATTTGTGTCATGGCTTTTATTCGCTCTACACTTCCTACTCTCTACACTCTCAATGGCGACCTTCTACAAGCCGTCACTCACGTGAGCAATAGACTAGAATAACATATCTGATAGCTCGAAGAGGTCACACAGACGAATAACAATAGTGAACACTGCAATACCTTCCAACCGTAAAGCAGAAACACTGTCAGTCATCATCATAGTAATCATTATACAGTCATCATAGGAGGGCAGAAGGACATAAATTTCGGTGATCACTTTCGACCTGATCATGTTGGTACACTACAACTTGACGCTCAAAACACAAATTATATAGTCTCGACTTTGCCGACAAAACAACACTGCAAAGAAATTAGACAGAAAAACTAATTCAAACTGTATCTGAGAGACTGAAATGATAAACTATTTGCGCAAAACTTTGTCTCATAAAAACATCACCCAACATGGGCTTCACCAGGACATTGCCGGTAAACATCCACGCTGTAGCGAGCTTGCAAAACACATCCTTTCACAACCTCGGCAGTGTCCTGCCAAAACCCATCCCCACCCACACCTAGTTTTCTTCCATCCTTCGCCCCCCCGTTCGGACCCAATTACCTTATCGCCTTAACCAAATGTTGTGCGGACGCAGACTGTTAAGTGTGAATTTTTTATTCCTCCGTTTGGTTGCGTTAAAACAATACAACACTAGTAAAATCGAAATCAACACTTTCGAAAAGTCAAAATCAACACTTAAGAAAAATGGAAATCACTGAATTTTTACCAAGCAACATCGCTAAATGACGTTTATTTTCATCATGTTTATTAAAGTGTTAAGACGTATTTATAACTTGTATGGAGATTGAATATTATGTGAATCGCGTTATAATGTAATGAACATTCCTCCTTTCCTCAAGGTGTTCAAAGATTTAAAAGTAAATTAACCAAGATATTTAGTTAGTAAGTTAGGTTATTGAAACAGTTATTTATTATTATTATTATTACTTACTGTTACCTTAGTATTGTAATAATTATTAAATGCATTACTTTATTAAATGTATAATTATATTTTAAGTCATATTCCTATTGAAGTGTGTTGAAGTGTTATTGAAGTTGAGTCCTTTATAGTCATCTTTGTTATCATATTATTATTAATATTATTGTCTTAAAATAATTTTAAATTACATTGTATTTAATTCCTAATTATAATATGTAAATTTTAGTGTTCTGGCACCAGGTTGCATAAACCTATCTGTGGAAATATCTATCTAACTTCATAAGAATAACTCCGTTTTTGAACATGGTAGGTCAAGCAAAGAGGGTGTCGCTGTTTTCCGAGAATATCTCCGATGAGGAGCCATAAGGCCATCAGATGGAACGTCCAGTGGAGGCCGTCATCCGGAACCGCTCGTGTGTCTGAGAGCCCTTTTGTGGATGGCAGCGGTCGTGTGGTGGGCGCTGGCGGTCGCGCCGAGCCAATGGCGTCGCCGCGGGGCTGATCGAAGCCCGCCAGGAGGCGACAGGGCGGTCACCTTCATGGGCGAACGAGCCGTCGAGGGCTGGACGGGCAGGGGGCGTGCAGGGGTGCAGCTTGGCAGGCCGGCTGCTCTGATCGATAATTTCCGTGATTTCTCTGATCGACACCAGACGAATGCCGGAGCAGTACCCTAACAAACGGGTACGGACCGCGCGCGATCTTTCCTCTCTCTTCGTTCTTTCTTCACCACTTACACACACACCCATTACTCTACACACGCGTCAGGAGAACTCAAGCGTCAGAGCTTGTCCCGCTGGCGGGGGGTGCCACGCTGGTGGAGATATCTGGTTGAGGATAACACCATGCAACAAAATTTTGTTTAAGTTAATTTTTTTGTTGTTTCTGATGCAGTATATTTCAAAACACTATCTAAACACAATTTTTCATACGGGAAATTGTTTTTAGGGAAATGGCATCGATTTTCTTAATTTGAAGAAATACATATATTTGAAACAATGAATACTCGTTTACATATACCCATAAAATAAAACAAAAGAAATTCTTAAATACAACGTTTGGGAAAATGTAAATGCAGTAAATATATATGTCAAAAATATTAAAGCACATGAAAATGTTCACATATAACGTACAATGGGCTTAAAAATGTGTGGTCTTTCTACATTTCCTTTTCTACTTTTCTACTTCTTGTTCTTTTCTTCTTTTCTACTTCTTGTACGTTATATCACTCTCTCTGATCCGTCCCCAGATATAATCACCAAGCATTCGCTCATTATGCTGTCCCGGGGTACCTTCTTTCAAACAATTGTAAGTCCTGATGGACCCTTTCACCCTGTTCCTCTGCATATAAATTTTTAAGCTATTTCTTGTCTGTCGTTTTTCTACATTGGATATTAATTGTCCCAGGATTGTTGGTGGGCTTGTCTTACTGTTTTTTACGAGCCTAATACGTTCCTCTTTACAGTTTGCTTCAGATTCATCCTTTTCTTTGTAAATATTCTTTATATGTTTTTTCTTTCCATTTAGGCATTCTCTATTTCCATATTCCATGTCTGAGTTATGTATTTTTGTGGAGAGCGTTTTAGTTGTAGAGGTGATCTTTTGGTTATCCTCAAATACTTGACACTCCAAATTTCATTTTTCTGTATTCTCCTCTATACCAGGACCTGGAGAGTGGATCTGCAACCTCCACATAAGATATGTGGTGCCCAGTTCTTGTCTTGGGTTCCACAGGCATACCAAAATATGAACAATATGCTAAGCAGAAGGTGTTAGGATCCTTATTCTATGCTTTACTGCTTTCGATCCCAGGGAAATGCCACACACATAACAAAAACAGTTTGGATTACGCTTACAACAACGGGAAGATGCCATTATTCATCAATTATGTGAATGTGAAACAGATAACATATAATTGGTTATAAAAAGCAATGAACAATTATATAAAAGTAGGAATACTCAGTGTAGTTTAGTTGAGACCTAATTCATCCAAAACAAGTTTAAATTCACTTAACAAGCAAAGGTTTTTTTTTGTTACATGGTGTAATCCACGCAAGTTGACCTAAGCGAGCGCCGGATCTCGCCTTTCAGATCATCGCAAACCTCCTGCGAAAAAAATTGAACTTTACTTACGGGACTGATAACCTTAGCAGTTGACGCGTCTAGAATCACTAATCAACTAATAGTCAATGATAACCAGTAGATTCGTTTTTTCTATGCTTCTAAGTACCTTAGGCAGGCCACAAAAGATGGGATTGAGGTGGTTGAACAGGTGATGCATAGAGGTAGAAAAGCACACCGCGCCATTCCTCTTAGGTAAAGGTGCGTGATCTTTTTTGCAACGGCTGCCACTGATCCTGTGCTGTCGCCGTCTTGCCCGTCCCGAGATGAAGAGAAGGATTCCCCGGGCTGTTTAGCCGGTCACATCGTGAAGATTTATTAACCGCTAAAGAGATTCATGGCATCAATTGATGTCACTGCAGTGCCTCTAACCTAGAGGTCTTATGGTTCCCCCTCCCGCAGGTGGCAGAATATTCGACACTGGTTCGATAACTAGGTTCTGATTGATCGTTTTTGGTGGTTTCTCTGATCAGCACCAGGGCAACGCAAGAGTACGCTAACAAACGGGCCACGGACTGCACGCGATCTTTCCTTACCCCTTACATACACTAACACTTCCATATACTACACTACACATGTCTGCAACTTAGATCTTGTCTCTGCTGGGGCAGTAGTCCACTGATGGGAGGGACCTGGATATGGAAAGTCTCGCAAGCCGATGTGTATGTTGGCGTCGGATTTCACCATCCATTTACCTCCATAACATTGATTACACTTACGGGACTAAAGACCGGAGCAGTTGACGCGGCCGGAAGCACGAAACAATCCATCATTTGTGGATGGCAGGTCGTGGCTTGCAGCCCGGTGGAGGCGCGGCCGCTCGAGGAGAGAAAGCCCCGCGGCCGTGAATGCCGCGGAAGGCCTCTCATTGACGGAGCACAACGCACGCGCGCACGTCCGCCGCCGGCGTCGCCCCTCGCCGCCCCCGCCGCCGCCGCGCTCCATTCGTGCTCGGGGCCACGCGCCGCCACTCCATCTCGCGCCGCCTCACGGGCGGAGGTGCGCCGCGCCGCCCCGCCCCCCCCGCCCCGGGCCCCGCCGCCAGGGAACGAAGGGCGGCTGGCGGCGGGCGGGGCGCTCGCCTGCCGCACTGCGCCACGCCCCCTCGCCGCCCGCGCCGCCCGCGCCCACGGCACACAACCGACACTTGTCACATGGCCCGCCCCGCGCTCTCCCAATCGGCATGCCCAAAGGCCTCGCGCTCCAGGGAAATGCGCCTCGAACCCGACGCGGGTTCGTTGGCCGATGCAACCGCATGCAGCGCATGACTTGGGGCGGACCACTTTTCAAATGGTGCCCACCACGCTTTCTGTATTCCAAATTCATCCACCAATTGTAAAAGAGGGAGGTAGGGATTCTGGAGTTCAAGAAACCGTGATCAGATTATACTTCTCCTCCGTACATCACAGTTCTTGCTCTTTTTTGACGGTACATAAATCAAATTAATGGCTTAACTGTACCCTTTGCGGCACTTGTAGCTAATATTTCGATGACTGCAAGTCTGTACCTTTCTTGTGTTTTTACGGATAGTTTGCGAGCGGTGGGGTTTCGCCTATCTCTCCAACCAACTCCGCTCCCCTCCTTACAGAACCCACGGGAGTGTTTACGCTCATATCTGATGGCATCTCCAGCGGATCATATCGATGCTTTTTGTATGGGCTCATCTTCGTAACATTGTAAGGGGGCTCAAACCCAGCGTACACATACATCTACTTTTTTGCTTCCAGAGCCCTTGATTTTAAATCTTCATATTTGCATGTGTAGGGCTTGTTATATCCCCTAACTTGTGTTTGTGAAATAAATTATTCAAATGTAAATCTGCTTGAAAATTGCGTCATTTGCATTTGCCGATTACTACCCAAATATTTATTAGTTTTTCATAAGCATTCTCCCCGTTGCCATTGTTTATACGGAGGGTGAATGCCGTTATGAACGGATAATGATTAAAACCAGAGCAATGAGATGCACAGCGGATAATAAAATCCAAGTGCAACGTCCCGCAAAACCCTCCCATCTAGGCGCTCAATCCTCTCAACGAAATCCAACGATCAGTCTACGATATATTCATCAGGGCCAAGTGCTTCAACCTCCTTTTCACTGTCAGCGTGTTGGAACTCCGATCAGCAATAGTAAAGCGGGAAAACGAGCAACTAGAAAGCCATTCGCAGATAGATGAGGTAACGTTAGACATATGCACGTTTATGAACAAAAACGTAGACGTACTATTAACAATGATTGCAAATGTAAACGTAATCATAGACACTGATCGATATTCGCGTAATAAATCCTTTACATAGGAATTATATATACAATCGAACGATATGAAGTGAAATGAAGGCGATCATGTTAGGATCATTTTTCGCCCGGGCGCAAAATCAATGGGGATGTGTGTTCATTTAGGCTCTT
Organism: Acheta domesticus; assembly: GCA_031308135.1. Classification (NCBI taxonomy): domain Eukaryota; kingdom Metazoa; phylum Arthropoda; class Insecta; order Orthoptera; family Gryllidae; genus Acheta; species Acheta domesticus. The sequence continues at coordinate 288,839,210 of JAHLJT010008446.1, read as the reverse complement.
ACGAACTGTTTTAGTTTCTTATGAAATCACTAGTTTTTTGAACCGTACTGCCATATATGATAGTTTGTTCTTCTCAGATAACGTTAAAAGAAACCTGAAAGCCTACAGCGTAGGAAATTTCCCGATTCCGTCTCATGTTTTAGTTTATGTTAACGTTTGTTGCCATTCTGAATTATACCATCCAATAACAGCGGCAAGTTTTGCGCTTCCGTTTCGCTTCCTTGGAAGTTTCATTGCGAGTTAGCGCGGACGGCGCCAACGCGATTCGCGGACATCATTTGTAGGAGACGTGCGCATTGCGGGATGAGGTTGTGTCGAGGGACTGTCGGGCACGGCCCGGGGGGGCGGGGCAGGACGGGGCAGGGGACGGGGCGGGGCGCGGCGGGGCGGAGCGGGGCGGAGCGGGGTGGAGCGGGGGGAGCGGGGGGAGCGGGGTGGCAGCCCCCAGAACCGCAGGCTGCGCCTGAAGCCACGTTCCAGCGCGCGCTGCCCGGCTTTATTAGACAGAAATTGCTCCATCTTGTTGAACTCCAAAGGGAGATAATAACAAAAATATGGTGTAAAATCGCTCGCGCCAATATTGGACCATGCTTCAAAGGGGGGGGCGGCGGAGGCGAGAGGCGTGGCGGGCGGGGGGGGGGCGGGGGGGGGCGTGGCGGTGGAAAGCGCGCGCCGCAGGTAATATCTGTCGAAACGATAAACAATTGCCGGCAACGGGAGCCGCGCCTGCTTTTAATTCCCCTTTGCGCCAAAAAAGAGCGCCCCTCCGCCTGAAAGGGAACAGGGAAATTGTACTGTTTTTATTTTAAATTTGCGGCGTCGCACTTGGCCCCGATGCCTGCACCAGGCGGATTATAATTACATTTATTTCTAGAAGCGCATCGGGGATGGGGCGGGGGCGGGGGCGGCGGGGCGGAAGGGAGAGAGCGTGAGCGTGGCTCGCGGTGAGGGGGGCGGGGGGCGGAGGGGGCGCGGCCATTGCACGCCGACAATGCCAATAACGCGACGCACAGCGCGGAGGGTGGGGGAACGTGCTTGGTCGCGCCGAAATTGCGACTAACGTTGTGTGCGTATGTGGGGAGCGCGTTTGTGTGTGAATTTGGAAAATCGATCGGAAAATCTTGCCCCATTAGGAAGTGTTTTGTCTCGTTTTTGAGACGCGGCCTGAGGTTGATCGAGGGCGCTCGCAATCAGAGCGCTGCGCTGGCGGAAGGGGCTGATTGGGCTCGGGGAGGCCATACGCAACGCAGCTTCCGCAGGGCGACCGGAAAAGAACGGCAGGCAAGGCCAGGGCTTGCGAAAGATCAGTTGGCACAAGCAGATTTCCTCTCGTACCTTTTCAAAAACGCGTTTATGAGAACAATCTCATTTTATGGAGGGAATGCCACGCACTGAGTTGAATGCCACGAATGCTCTTACTTTAATTTAAATTATTCAACACATGAAAAGCCCTCTGTGCTGCGCGGAGGAAAAGCGCGATATGCATACGTTTCCTTCAGCTCGAGAATCCGCGTCCATACCTTTCACTTTACGTAATTGATTCAACAATAAAAATAACAAGGAATTTTGTTCGGGATATTTGAAATCTAGATATTTTTTCTCGACTGTAATAGGGAAAATATTTGCATTAGCAAACGAATTACAGATACCCTCTTTATGGTACTGTTGACGAAATACCTCCCCCAGCCCCTCGTCCTGCGTCTACCAAACCCAAGATAACGTGCGCAACGTTTTCCCCCGCTGTCCAAAAGCAAAACAAGGAACTCTCTTAGCATATGGTCAATGGAAAAAGTTGACAATAATTTTTACATGCATATTTGGTCTTTTAGAAGTATTCGTTCCAAATTATCTTTAATACATTAATAGCATTGCTAAAATAAACATCATCTGCGTTTTAGGTTCTCCTGGAGTCGTTAAATACAGACAGCCAAGAACGAACGGAATTCATCTCACGAACCATCTACAAATCAGCGCATTGTGATGGACGAATCTCCTTGCAAGCCAAGAACGATAGGCACTGGGAATGGCGCTGCTTATATCACACGAGTAAATTCACTATGAGATTATGCGTAACTTAGGCTGGCCAGGAAAAGTGGGATTTAAGTTGATGGCACAAGTGGTGCATAGAGGGTAGAAAAGCCCGCCGAGCCATTCCTCTTAGGTAATCATGCGTGGCCACGTGGCCTTTTCTGCAACGGCTGCCACTCATCCTGCGCTGTCGCCGTGTCGCGCGTCCGAGATGAAGAGAAGGACTTACTGAAGCTGTTTTTACACCGTTTCATGCGGAGCAACCGCATCCGATGGAGAGGCGAGATTGGCTTCATTTGCAGAAATATGAAATGCAGCCTCCACCAAAGCGCTGTGGAATGTAACCAGTCAGGTCTAATTCCTTTTGTACCATTATGGTCCATCCTGTTATCTTCTGTGAGGTATAAAAATTACTATTATTAAATTACAAAAGCAATAGGAATAGTTTTTACTTTGAAATACCAACGCACGAACTACCAAAATGATAAATTCGTTCAATTCACTTTAGCTTCGTTTCTGATTTGATTTGTTTTTGTTGAAAATGTAGAAACCGCTATCACGTATGGGAAAAACTTTAATCTTCCCACGTTTTCTTCAGTTCCAGAATCCCTTCCCCACCAATTTACTATCCACAGTTATATGACCAATGCTAGTACCAACAAATCTACGTTAGCAATTTTTTGAAAACTTTAAATGTTTCCCTCAAATCAAACAAACGCACTTTAAATGGCAAAAGAATTTGTTTTACAGTATTACTAATAAAATAGCAACCCACATGCCCAGTTCTACACCTACTGCAACAAACAAAAGGAGAACTCAACAAAACGTGCCCAAGGTGAAGGTTTATTTAGGGCTGGTAAGGAGCCTCAGGGCATCAACTGATGGCTCTGTAGTGCCTCAGTTCGAGTCCCGACGGTGCACGGCGGTGGCGAGATTTTCGACGCTAGTGAGGCAGCTGGAACAAATTAGACTGCTGTCAGAAAAACGATTGAGGCGCACATTCTCGTCCGTTGGGTGTACGTTTGGAAATATTTCAGGCCGTCGGTCGTTCTGTCTGTCCGTCGGTCGGTCGGTCGGACTGTCGATCTGTCCTCTTCGTCTGACTGTTAGTCTGCCTGTATTTGTCTGCCTTCTGTAAGTCTGTCAGGTCTTTCCTCTCTCCGTTGGTCTCTCTGACTCTACCGTCTGTTTTTTCGTGTTTCTTTTTGTCCGTTTGGCCCTATGTTTTTTGTCTGCCTGTTCAGGTGATAAACGCTGAAATTTCTGATCTTCGGTAGCAACAGTCCTTCACTGAATTTTGCCACACACTACTGTCTGCAATTCGCTATTTCCCGTATTAAAATACTTTCTCTTTTTGTTGATTAAGGGCAAGAAAGTAAAATTTATTTAAGTGATAAATGTGCATTATCAAATTTCTTGGTTCTTTCCTTCTTTCTAATGACGATAATCACTTTCTAGAGACGAAAAGACTTACCAAAGTGTGTGAGAACCTTAACTGATGTTCACACGTTTCCTCAATGGTGCTTGGAAACGCTTTTCACATACATTTTAAAACATCCTTGTATTTTCCTTCTTCATTCATAAAGAAAGGGTATATTACTGCCCACAAACTTGAAATGAAGATTTGACGTAAGCTCTATCCGCTGAATTCGATGAGAATATTGCACTGCGTTGGCGCTGAAGACTTCGCTGCCCGCCAGCCGCGCGCACCTCCTCCCAGTCGGCCAGTTGGAAGCGCCTGTAGCAACGCTCTTTCTGCGTCCGCCAATGCCACTCCCGTTGCTCCGCCCTGGCGTGCGTCTTCGCGGAAACCCCGACCGCCGCCCCCTCCTCAGCCTTCCTCCCGCTGCCGTTGCCCCTCTTGCGACAGTCTCCTGCCCAGCCTGCTCGCCAGCCATCGGCCTATTGCCCTCCGCGCCCACCACCTTGCTGTCGCTGCCCAACCCTTCCCACTGCTCCCTCACCAACCCCACCCATCCTGTTGGTTCGACCGTGGCCCACAGGATTCTCTCACACCACCCCGCCTGTCCCCCATCCAATTCCCTCACCATTCCATTGCCACTGTCACCAAACACAATTTTCTCTCGATTCAGTCCACGCGTTCAAATCGCGCCCCTAATTGAGCGTTCGTTTGTTTTCACGGTTCAATGTGTGAAACTCGTTGCCTCATTACCAAAAGTCTACGTTCAATCATCATAAATTTTACACAATGCAAATCTGTTTGTAGTTATACTGGTGGTCAGAGAAAACTCAAATAAGTACATATTTATTCTTGCGCAGGAACGTTGACAATGTGCTTTTGCTTGTACAAGCAAAAAAGGAAGAGTTTCTTGGTCATTAAATGCGTTGAAAAATATAAATGGAATTATGTGGGAATATTTTCACTTCTAAATGTGTTTTCAGCCCAATCATGGTTCGTTCTGAGCAGGAAAACAAAGTTCAGACAAAATCCAAAAAAGTGATATTTTTACACTAATTTGTTCTGAAGCAAATTGTTAAGTAAGATATACACCAACGTTATTGTTATAATTATCATGGAGGTTCCGCGGTATAGAATTTGCTCAGAGTACAAATTAAAACACTACTATATTCCAGTTCGCCGACCTTACTGAATAATTAATTTCATCAGTGCTAGCAATAGATTAAGAAACAATTTTAAATTAATATTATTATAAATACTTTTGTAACATAATTTGAGTGCTATTAAGTGGCTTGTTCTGCACATTATTATACAGTTAATTCTGCCTTGCCTGATGTTACGATGATTCAACGTCGTAATTCATAGTATTGTACGTATGTTCCCTATGTTTATTTTTAAATATATATTATGTTAAATGAGCACAATTGTAAAATTAATAATATGTAGAAATGTATGTATTACAATAGTACTACCTAAATATAAGTTGAAAATATTTTTTCTGAATGAAATATGTTCTTCAAAAGTAAATCTATAAAAAATTCAACTAATATTTCGTAACCGTCACAAGCAAGAGCAGAAAGAATATGATGCAACACCCCTACTTTCTACCGTTTTAAAAGCAATTATTTAGCTAGTCTAAAAGCTGACTCCTGCTCGCTGAGCACATTAATCACCATTATGTGCGTACATTTTCATATTTTGATCAATTCTAAATGTTTTCTTTGAATAAGTCTTCAAAATGTCGAGACGAAATTAAACTTCCGTATTAAAAATTATTTCAAATAAATAGTAGAACACAATTAAAATTCCTTAGCACTAAATTTAGGCTGTTTTTCTATTCCAAACTTTCCTTTATTATTAGTCATAAATTATCAAACTGCAATCCAAGATTCTTTACTTGTCAGTAACAAATAGTGTACTTCAGTTTCTGCATCTAACACCCCTATCTCGATCAGGTTTTTCACACATTTTTACTAATCCATTACGGAAATGCTGAGACGGCCATTTTTTGCTTTTGAAAATAAGTCTAGTGTCATTATGCACACGTTTCTTTCAGTTCTCCTTTTGCTAATTGTGGTAGCATTAGAACCCGCTGATGGGTTGCAATACAATAACATCAGATCTGCAGTTCATTTACTGATACAAGTAATTTGTATGTAGCTCGGGAGGTTGATTTGAAATATTGCTATTTCATTTGCTATATTGCTAACCTTGATGGTAAGTTTATTCATTATTAAACTACGCATAGTAAAAGGGAGAGGAAGAGATTCTGCAACTCAAGAAAACTTGCTCAGATGACATTTCTCCCCCGTACGTTACATAGTATTTCTACTGTTTTGAACGAAAATGAAATGAAATCAAAATGCAAACTGCTGATCACCGTTTGTGGTTTATTGTGTATTTTGAAGCTTCTAAACTCATTCTTTTTCACAAAACAACCACCCTCAGTCAAACCCTTTGTCACTGAAAACTCTGTTCCTTCAGTGCATACGCACGCACATATGCACATTGCGGGATGCATAATAATTTTGTTGGTGAAAGTCACTCCATTCCCAACACCACCTCTAAGAGTGCTCTGAACCACAGTATTCTTTTGCTAATTTTCCCAATTTCGTCACCCACTCGATTGAAATCTTTTGTGAATGAATCATTTGTGAGGCAAATAATTTGGTTGCAGTTGGATTCCTGGAAAGCTCCAAGTTCTAGGCGTCCGGTGTTGACTGTGCCGAGAGTTATGTTCTCAGAGCCGCGTGAGAACCCTTTCCCAATTTCCCAAACCATAAGTCCAGAGCCAGCAGCCTGGGGCGGGAGGACGTTTTCCCTGGAAGGTGGTGAGGTGGCGAGCGCCGAAAGACGCGCGGGGCGAAGGTGCTTCCGGCGCTCGTGCATCTGGCCGCGCTGCGTCACTGCGCTCTTACAATATGTTGCGAACTCTTTTCAAGAAAGCTTCTTCGCAATTCGCGAGAAGACGTAAAATTTCTTGAGAGCGTAGGCTTCCGCGGCCGGAGTCAATATTAAGTTGGCTGTCCGGGTGACGCCGCGTCCATGGCGAAGGTGTCGACGTTTCGGTCGCCATTCTGTGTGGCATTACGCCCTGAGGAAGGTCGCAGAATGGCGACCGAAACGTCGGCACCTTCGCCATGGACGCGGCGTCACCCGGACAGCCAACGTAAAATTTCTTCTTCTTCTTCACTTCATGGGTTAGAGAGATTCCCTGTTGCGGCTTCATAATATCATCTCTGTCGTGGACGGCCAATGTCCCTTCTTCCCCTTGGTTTGTACTGAAGGGCGTGTCGGGGATCCTTTCACGAGACATTCTTCCTAAGTGCTGTACCCATCGTGATTTGTATTCATTTATTTTTTCATTAATAGAAAATATGTTAAGTTCCTGTCTTATATCTTCATTTTTTATTTTATCCATTAAGGTGCAGCGTTTTACTCCCCGGAGAAATTTCATTTCAGAGGCTTGTAACTTCATTTTATCTTGTTTTCTTGTTGTCCATGATTCACACCAGTAAAGCAGTTGTGGTACTGCCCTGACTATAAAATTTTAAGTGTCTCTTTTCTAGTCTTATTGCGAAGGTATTTGTTTATTGTTCCACTAGTATTTTGGAAACGTAGTTTTGTTTCGTATACTGTTCATCACTGTAGTCGTATGTGATATCACAGCCCAAATAATTAAAATGTTTTACTTGCTCTATTACTATATCTTATATTATTTTTTAACGTAAAATTTATAAAATTAATTTTTGTTGTGTTATAACAACGGTATGCAGAGGCGTAACAATGAACGTTCAACACGAATCAAGCATTATGGAAATTAACAAAATTCCGGAATGCTCGAATTACGAATTATGTTTTGTTTCTCTTCTCTGTAAACGAATGTCTTGTGTTTTGGAAAGCCACGTAGGATAAATAAGGGTCTCCTGCTGTTTCTTTCCTTATTATCATGATATATACTAACAGCGTAGCGTTTTGCAGCTAAAATGTTCGTTCATTAAAATATTGAGTTTTTTGATTATTTCTAGGTTCGCAGATCGAACTGTTGCTTCCGCCAATTTCATTTTCGGTACCTCTAGCTAAAGATAGTCTGCTTAGATAGCCCGCTAAATGATTGCACACGAACTATTATGTAAGTTTTCTCCCTCTCAGATGAAAACAATTTCGGGGAACAGTGGGTATTTAATGAGATTTCTTAAAGAAATCTAGCAAATTACGTTAAAGGGATATTCCTGTCAGCTGATATGACAAACTTTCTGCTTCCGCTAGTAACGTATTTTGATAGAGTCTGTTTTTGTAAAACTACAAACGCTCTGTGGAACATCGTCGCGACAATAACCTCCAATAACCCGTATGGGGTTCTCACAGACCAATGTTTTTTGCTGGCCTTCGTTTTCCTGTTCCGTAGGCGAAGCGAACACATGACACTCTCTCGATGCCTTGAGATAATTCGTGAAATCTTTTCCATACGAAATTGGCGGCGCGTTTGGAAAAATTTCTCACGCATTGCAGATAGCAGCTACGTAAATTAAATGCGTGTCTTTGTCTTTTTCAGTTGAACAATGTGCGGTGTTGCCAGGTTCAAATGCCTGTCTACACCGCATTACAAGCCTTAACGTGACCAAGAAACAGACTGCACATGAAACGTAAATTTCCTATTTGCATTACTATTTTGCACCGATACCACATTAGTATTCTTCCAGGCGTCATACAGGACATATATCATTTTCTCAGTGTTAATCATAGGCACCGCGAAGGATTGATTGACGGTGCACCCAGGTATGTTCTGGAAAGATTCACCAATAAAATTGTTGGTCTGCGACTACACAAAATGAATCTGGAGAAAGCATCACTTCAAACTGTGCGCCCATAAATGAACTCCATATTTTAATGAACGAACATTTTAGCAGCTAATCTGTTAGTATGAGTCATGATATTAAGGGACAAACTGCAGGGGACTATCATTTTTCATAAGTAGCGTGCTACAGTGTAACACATTAGTTCATTCCTAAGATATGCAAAAAAGTAATTCGAGCGCTTTAGGAATTTCGTTCCTTTTGATAAGGCTTGATTCGTGTTCAACGTTCATTGTTTTGCTGCTGCACACCGTTGTTACAACTTACAACAAAAGTGATTCTTTAGAAGTAATAGATTAAATGAATAGTACACATAAAACACTTGATGCTACTAAAGTACGCTAGTGTGCGGTAAGTGGAGTTCGTTTACTCGAAAGTTTTACCCAAAACGCAAAGAAATGACATTACGTTCAGCCCCTTGGGAGATGCCGCGCCAGTGTGATGCAGCAGCCGGTTTGAATTTCGCGCCCGGAAGTATCATTTAAACTCAATTTTCTCGAAGATATTTTTTCGCGATCTGCCAGTCTTTATGAAATTCAGCATAGAATCTGAGATATTTTTGTAAAGGGAAGTTCTGGACACCTGTATTTAAATCTAGCAATACAGCTTGAGTGAAAGCTTAGATATTACGGAAAGCTAAGCTCAAGCTAAGGAACTATAATGTGAAATAATTATAGTAATATAATTTGAATATAATATAATAAAAACGAGTATTTTACACCCATTTTGAAGAAATGGAGAAAGGGTTTTTTGAGATAGATTTTCTTGGTAATTGGTTTAGAAATTTTTTATATAAAAGTTGTTGAAAATTCCAATTTACTAGTGTTGTTAAATTATCTACGTATCGAATTGTTTTAATTACTTTTGTCTCTTACCGAAAACATTATCTTTTTAATTTTCTCTTCTTAATGTCATCTGATTATCAGTATGGAACATTCCCAAAATTCACATTGCATAAAGATATAATAAAACTGTAAAATTTACTATGAAGACATGTTTTATCTTTCAAAATATTAAAGTCAGAATCTTATCCAGATGTATTTAACGAGGTAGATTATAAATATTTTACACCACTAGTTCATATTACAAAAGCATCTCCGAAATTTCTCGCGTAATGAGCGGGCGTTTAGTCAAGGAGGAAGCCGTACTGTCAGCCTTTCCTCCACCATCCAGCAGTCCTGAAATCACACCCCACTAGAACGTCCCACCCTGGACTATCCCTCCATCCCTCTCTTCACCATCTTCAGCAGTCGTCGTCGGGAAACGAGAGACAGCGGAGGGGCCGGACAACGCGTGGGGGCGTGCAGCCTGCCTCCAAGAGCAGGACGTTGTGGGTGGGGAAAGGGGAGAGAGCAGCAGCAGAGCAGGTGGGGAGGAGCGGGGAAGAGGCGAACCCGGAAGGGAAAGAAATAGAATCTCTCACATGACGGAGAGGAGCGCGCGTTCGGCAACGAAATGCTCAACTTCGCCTTCGCTCCTGGCGCCGCTTCGCTGCCAGCCACCAGCGCCGCCGCGCCGCCCCGAGTGAGGAAAACTGCGAGTTGGGGCTAATATTTAGTTAACAAGACGCGCCTCGCTAACGGCCGCTCCACCTAGGCACGCACTTGCCGTTCGTGCGTCTTTTACCACGACTGTCACGACTGGACTCGCAAGATGCAGCCGACTCAGGCAGAGATGAAAGAAGCATGAGTGACAGATAAAGTCTACGGCGACGATAACTATTATTCACTTTTTGTAGTTGTCGTTTCTCTAATTATCGTGTGAACATGTACCTTGATGTCATCCCGGTGAACCGTTGTTTCGTATTCTCTCCTTGTCCCTAACCTGCCACTTGTGGACATGTGGCGTGCTTCGAAATAACATTCTCATAGTCATCTCTTTATTACAGAATGCACGTTAAAAGCCACTGCACTATTTGTCACACGTTGGCGGGTAGAAATGGGTCCAGCCTGCATTTAACATTGCCATTTGTGAGAGCTTTCTTGGGCTGGGCCGTCTGGAAGATCTGTATCCTTGGTTTTATGGCCGCATAGGCCCATTCTGGAGGTGGTATAACGTTTATTCTGCGTGCGGCAACCAATTCTTGTCCCGTTTTAATACACATGGTAAGTCAGGAGCAAAGGGACGTGCTTTGAGTGATGATAATACTGGCGATTCTGAACAAAAAATGTCTAATAAACATATCCCCTTTTCTTAACCGTTTGAGGGTAAACTAATGAAAACAATTAGGAACAAGAAAACTGCAGATGATAGTTCATGAAGACACTATTTCGTTATGGTTTGTTGAATGGTGTAAATTTCCTCACAAAAGATGATCAAACAGTCGACCGTCAACGTCAATGCATTTTGCTACTCTTGTAGACAGGTGTTGTTGGTGAGCTCATTTCTGCATTTCTTTAAGATCCCTTTCCACTAAGATCGAACCTTGCGGGACCCCATGCTCAATTGGCAAAGAATTGGAAACATAAGTATGTAATGTCCTGTCGTGCTAGTATGGTATTTCTACTCTTTGAGTCCGATGCTTAAGGTACGAGGTTATCCAATCTAGGGTTATACCGTGAGTTCCAAATGGAAGTAATTTTGAGAGCAAGATGTTATGGTCAACAACCTGAAAAGCTATCGAAATATCTAAGAATATTCCAGTGGGTTCTTCATTTTGGTCTACTGATGAAGCACAATCTTTGAGGAAAGAAAAAATGGCAGTTTCCGTAGATTTTGATTTTCTAAAACCGTGTTGTGATTTCTTTTCCACTGCTTCGGACAAAATAAATCTCTTTCAGCTTATCTGTAAGTAGTAAACAAGTAAAGAAAACAGTTTCACAGCAAAAGGTACCTGAAATATGTAGAAAAGTTGTGAATATTAATCGAATATTGGAGCACTGCAGAGATCGTCAGTTACGTAAGTAAGCAAGCAAGAAAGAAATTGACTGCAACAAAATGCAAAAGCCAGTATAGAGAGTGTGTCGCTAGGCATTAAAGCTATATTTGCATCAAAGGATGGCGTTTCTAATTGCTAGTATTAATTTTACATAAATATCTTATTGTTTTATGATTTTAATGATACTCTCTTATTAATAAAAATACATATATAACCGAGAACCAATAATTGTTTGAAAAAGGTAGTTAAACTCTAAACCACAAATATTTGAGGTCCGTCCCTAATAATTTGCTCATCTACTAAATTTAAAAAATCGCACTTGATTATCTGTCGAGAAAATATCGCCCCAAAAGTTCTTAAAAAATCGACATAATACAGCTACGGATTAATTGGCAGTAAGCTTTCTCTCAAAAAATTCTCCGTTTTTCGACGCACGAATACAATATTTTCAAAGGAATATATAATTCTAGATAACACCAACGATTTTCATTTCTTTCATGTTTTTGCCTATTTAATCATTAGCTTCTTAAAGGATACAGTAATAACAATATGAACTTCCTGGGTCTAATTTTGACTGTTTTACTTGCGTGCGTGATTGGTGGAGAAAAGTTTACAGATTTTTTTTGATTTCCCAGTCAAAGAGACATGTTTTAGGTTCCCTGACAAGATTTATTGCGAAGTACAGTAACAGTCCCTCTACTTATGAACGTATAATTGATATATCTTACGTGACCACGAAAGGTTCTGTCCGGCGTGCCCTGGCCAGAGGCGGCGGGGTGCAACGAATGTTTTAGTGCACTGTACACCACACAGGCACGGGGCGACGTCCTCTCATTATCAGAGAGAGGCCGTTGTGGGGAATGTACAGAACTCTATGGTAGACAGGACACTCACTATCACATTTGAAATGACAAGGACGAGCCCTTCCGAAACTTGACGTGGCCAATTAATTACGATATGGATTTCGCGAACTTACAATGGCATACTCAAATGAGAGCATCAAGCGATACGATATTCTGACAAGCGAGAAAAGGCTCTCTGGATAATAAGAACTGCAGACTCGATATTGGAGGCGGTGACTTGTATATGACCCGATACTAGAGGCGGAGACGGTATTTGAAATTACAAATCGGATGAGACACGTGGCTGGATCATGATAGGAGTAGCGCCGATCTAGGTGCACAAATTGTCAGGAGGCAGGCTAGGCGTGAAGGGTGTGGGGGAAAATCGAGGCGGACGCGAACTGCAGGGAGCATTCGTGCACTCGACTTGGCTTCAATCGACTCGACTCACTCAGAACATTCAATGTCACGCAATCACTCCCTGTCTCACTATGGCACTCACTTTAACGCTTAGATACCGTCTAACTCTTTGCACATTTGATTGGACGCGAAGACGCTTCAAATTCGACTGCGAGAGTTCATATTACTTTCGTCAAAATTACGTATTCACTCAGCCCATTGCGCATTCACTTCCAAATGACTTGTGACATGACGGAATATTCGCGAAGCAAAAATAAGTATATTTACTTTTTTTGATTTTAAATGTGGAGTGTGAATTCATTACCATTGTATTGTAAGTTATAAAATTAGGTTGATTATCGGGGGGTTAAAATTCCTTCATGAGTTCACTGAGTATCCTGAAGTATTTCTTGTGTTGTATGAGTGATAGTGGTATTATAACCTCTTTCTGTCACGAAGGGATGAATTCTCTCCATCTGCAGCGAGCTGTACTTCTCATGAACCACCCGAGCTCTCAGTTCGGGTCCCGTGACTTATATGGACAGGCCAAGCAACATTATAACTAACTTCGGAATTTAGGACAAACGCCTATTTAGTTTTTAGCCTATTTAGCGCCTAAAAGGGTACAAGATGTATATTATTATATTTTTGCCAAAAACCAGTTATTTTGAAGAAATATATTTTAGTAACACATTTTCTAAAATTTGTGTTACAACAAGCCATCAGCTTTTATCTTGAATATAGTTATCCTCGGGACACCCGGACAGCACGTTACCTTCAGGAGATTCTGCAACCGGTGGCTGTGCCTTTCGTGAACGCCCACACCCACGCCCTATTTCAACAGGATAACGCTCGACCGCATACCGCAGCCATCTCTCGAGCATGCCTTTCAGCTGTGGATACTCTGCCATGACCAGACGCATCGCCAGACCTCTCCTCGATCGAGAATGTTTGAGGTGCTATGGAGCGTGCGATCAGGACCCCGCCCCTAGCCACTAATCTGCAAGCTGCATGGGATGGACTAGCCCAGGTCTCCATTCGAGACTTGTACAACTCCATGGCTCGACGTGTGCACGCGTGTATTCGCAAACATGGCGGCCCGACGGCATACTGACATGTACCATCTGTGGCTGTGTAGAGCAATAAATATTGTTCCTCCAAATTTGAAAATGTAATCATTTCGTATGAATGGTACCCTCTACCTGCCTGCCAAGAATGATCGCAATCCGCGTTGTCCTTCTGGGTGCAGCTTTTTTTTATGACGAGTGTATATTCTAACGAAAATCCCCGCCTATTAATTCCTTGGCGCACCACTGACAAGTATACAGAAATCAATTAAACTGGGTTTAATATTCTGAAACCCCCTTAGTGGATTACACTAAATACACATAAAAACACACACAGAACAAAAAATGGTACCTTTCTCTTTTAATAAAGCATGAAATCTTCATTCATTTGTTTGCGCATGCTTATTTACCTGGGAATTCCCGTCGTTCAACTTACTCATAAAATTTTACTTCAATTTCTATTTGATTTACCCAGTGACACCGGGTTCAGATTTTCCACATTTAATCTTCAGCAATTTAACATAAAATGTGAACAATTACGTAACACTCTCAAACAATTTATTGTTACTGTAAAGAACAATTAAACACAAATTTCATCACAGTTCTGCAGGAAAATTGATTAAAACTGGCAGGAATCTTTAGTTTTTTCCCTAGAAACGTTCCCTTTTAATAAGTTCTCCCTGGGTGGCGGGCGTTAACCTACAGTTAAACGCTTTTGCGCTGCTCGCCGTTACCGTCGCCGCCCCGCCAGCTGCTCGTCCAGGAGCCTGACCTTAGCTCGCGGCAGCGCGTCGGTGCTCGTTCGGCGGCGTTCACGGCGCCTTCGCCCGAGGAAACTGCCCTCGGCTTCGGCGCGTACCATTTTCACCTCGGTCGCCGCCTTCCGCGCCGACTTCCGTGATGCCTTCTGCGTTGTCTTCCGTCTTGTTCCCTCTTCCTTGCAGGGCACCGCACGTCCTCATGTGCTTCTTCCTTGCCCCGTCATCTCGTTCACACCCGCGTGCGAATATCCCTTGCACGTCACAAATGATTAACTAATGCGTATTTGCCTAAACCGGGCGTACGCATAGCACTCGGTAGCACAATTCTAATTAACGCCTCTGATTGAATGTGACTGCTTCTTCACTACACAAATTACTGTCCCTTTATTACTGCCTACTGCATCACTTTGAACAATTTAAGCTGAATTATTTACACCCGACCTTATCTGACGAAAATCTCTCCTCCAGCAAATTTCTAATGAATTAGTTTGTGAATACTATCTGTAGTTCTCTCTGACGTCCAGAATCTCTTACTTAATCTCTCGCTGAATCTATGTCGAAGTTGCTGCTTGAACGGCGATGGAAACCAGAAGGAATGTCCAGCAGCTCGCCGTTTTAATGTGTCCGCCCTCCTCGTAGGGGTTGCGGCACGTCATCTTCCTCCCCCCAGTCTGACCACTTACACGTCATCTTGCCTGCGCCGCGCCGCGGGCAACGTGCGCAACTGTACCGAAGATGGCGGCTACCCACCCGCGCCCTTTTTGAATGGCGCCGCGCTCGCTCGCCAAGCCTTGCATGTGTGGGCGTGTGAGACGAATGTGGGCACACACGTTCGTCACAATATAGATATAGATACAGATATATTATGTGGAGAATATCTGCCATATATATTATACATTTAAGATTACAATAAAAATAAATCGTACCAGGCTTAGCTATGTTATCTGGGTGTGCTTACAATTACGTCATGCGTAATAATGCATTTCAATTATATTTAACGAAGGATCATAACTTGCTCGAACAACTATTTGTTTCTTAAATTTATAAGAAATCATTACTTTATTAATTCTATTGACAATATTAAAATACAATAAAATAAATCAATAACGTAAACAAGTATTTGAATCCATACTTTTCATTTAATTATTTATGCCCGAAAATGGACGGCCGAGCAACCATAATACGTTTAAAATTTATTTTCATTACGAACTTACAGTGAACAAATAAAACAACTTTTTAAAATGAAAATGTTCTCATAGGCAGCTCGCTAAGGAAATTGAAGAATGAGACAGTAATTGAGTACCTCAGAACAAAGCGAAACAACTAACTCCCTGAATTTGTTAGACATTTTGGGAAAAGGTGAGGCTTATATTTGATAAAAGGATATTTGTGTAACTGTAAGGATATTAAGAGGATAAAAATCCTTATCCTTGCGTGACGTCAGAAAATGCACAGCGCAAAGCGAAGTGAAACGAAACAATCGCCCATTGACGAAAATATTGAATCCGAATTTGTAGGGGGGAAAATCTCTCAAGTAAGTAAACAGAAGTCGTATTGTTGTGGATATTTAAAACAAAAATATTGATGTATTCTTCAGAACGCTCTGTATGCCGTTCTTTTATGTAAGTCACTTTATGTCGTACATAGCATTGTCATAAAAATCTAGCATGCGATATTGTAATTCTGAGCCCAAAATTGCATTATCAGTTTTATTTTTACCACAAAGTACACTTAGTAGAAATAGAAAATTAATTTTATTTTTTACTGATATGTTATAGCTTGTTATAGTTGTCTTCAGTACGCAGCTCGACATACAGTGCATAACTTACCTGAATCGAAAGGATTGTGCTTATGAGGGAAATATGAAGACATTGATGATGCTGCATGTTCTCATATGGAGGGGAATTATGAAAGTAAATTATGGGAGGAAAATATGAAAAAACAAACCAAGCCAAGTTAATTAACTAAAGTAAGTAAGTAAATAGATAAATAGGTAAACTAAAGTAAAACGTAAATTAGTAAATCTGAATCACTACAATTAGGTAAAAAATAAAATTGTGTGTACCACAGACGTTAACCGGTTCTGATGATCTCGGGCGAAAGGCCCCGGGTACTTTGGCGCCGCTCGGTCATTAGGACCCTTACAACACCCTTGGTGCATAAATAATAGAATTGCTGTACGTCGACGTATTAAATATAATTTATCTACGTCATTTCCTGTACGACATAAGAATACAGCAGAAAACATTTTGCTCTAGCCAGATTCATAATTGTCCATTGCAGGATTTGTTGCACAAACTCAGATACCCCATCCATCAGCAGCAGCAGGCAGAGCTTACGTAACGAATGCTGTCATTTCCTTTTGCAAATTGCGGTTGTTTTGTGCGCGTTATTACGCCGTTCGGCGCACTGTTCTCTATCGATCTGCGAAGAATGGTCTCATTTTGTCGTATAAAGTATTGAAAAGCAGGCGGATTATGGTGTGAATCCCTCACAGGGTTAGCGCGGCCGTGTTCGTGTCCCCTTCGGGCGATTTAAGAATGAATGGGGATGAATCGTTAATGAAGCGCAGTATTCCGCTCTCGCTATCTGTGCTCTCCACTCCACCCTCCCTCATCGCCCCCTCCCCCCCTCCTCCCGTCGGGCCGAGAGCGCGTTTCCCCTCCCGAAAGGGGAGAACTGATGCTTTGGTAGAAATTGTTACGAGTGCTTGGGAGGTCATTTCTCTATACAAAGCACTGATGACATTTATCTTCTAGCTTGTTCGGAGGTTTTGATTTCGGATCGACTTTGTAAAGTGCTTTCCCGCGTCGTTAGTGATGCATTAAAGCAGGGTGTTTGAAGGTATATGAGTGGCAACGATCGAGGTTTGTTTAGAGAGACAAAGATAGAGAGGGGAGAGAGAGGCCAGGGAGACGAGAGAGAGAGAGAACTCTCCATAATATATCTCCTTCCAATAGAAAACCAAACTAATGGACAAGTTTTCGGGGCAATAATTTCGCATTCAGAACGGAATTTGTTAACATTTTCTTTTAATTTGCGTTAATTATATTTGTGAGAGCCTAGCATGAACTAAACATTTTTAAATGTTCACCGAGAAGGAAAATTCTCATCAAATGCTATTTAAAACATTTAAGAATATTCTTAAATTAACGCAATTAATTCTGACGCACTAGTCTCTTACGACAGCAAAACATGATCGTATATTCACAAGTCTGCAATATCAAATTGTTAATGAAGCTCAACTTTTTCATTTGCCTCAACAGCTGAGATTATGCATATTAAGTCCTCGTACGCAGTACACACACTACACATCAGTGAAGATGCTGTGAGAGCGAAGGAACAAGACTCATCTAATGTCGATCTCAAACAGTGCGTCTAAGCGACTTCATCTCAACGTATTATAACTTAACTGCGTATATGTTAATCGCTGACCCCTTTGTTGTGGGCAATTGAACTCAGGCGATGTAAATCACCCGACGTACACCCTACTGTTGCTTTCAACAGTTGCCTGGCTATTTTGAAACGGGATGAGGGTAGAGCCATGCGTTATTTCGGCGTGTGGCTTGGGCATGCAGTGAATCACATGCTGATAGATTAAACTTATGAATTTACTCGACAAAATTCTCCTTAGAGTTAAACGTCCCCAGTGTCCGTCGGGCGCGAGCGGCGTGGGCGGCTGGGGCGGCGGGGAGCCGCGGCCTCGTGCCATGTGGACGGCGGCGCTCCGCGGCGGGGGCGGGGGCGGCGGCGCGGGCCCGGGCCGCGGACCCTCAGGCGTTGCACACAGCTCCATCCCACGGCCCACGTTCGCGTGCTGTCCACGGTTCATCTGACGTTGCCGGGCCGTGATCGGTTCTCACCGGAGGAGATCGTTCGCGACGAGCGTTACAGCGATTTGATGAGCCCGCAGCGGTGCATCACTATCAATTGGCTCGCGGGGCGAAACGGGGTAAAACTTATCGCTGTTTACTCTGATTGGCGCAGGGCATGCAGGCGGAGTCTGTGAAGATAGCTGCGGCCCCTCCCGCCTTCTCGTTCCACTCCTTCATGAAGGGAACGTGAACCGCGACCGCCCTCCCGGCTCTCGTCAACCGAGAGCATTCTCAAAATGCAACCGTTCCGTGGGCTCCCCAGAATCGAAGTGCTCCTCGTGACTTTTGCCACAATGCTCTCGGCCACCGGTGGGCACGGGAGGCGTGTCCACGGTCTGTTCTTCTAAGCGATCGCAAGGGCGATGACGATGGCGGGGTGCGTGATGGTGTGGCAAGTGGGAGGTTGCGAGCCTTGGCGCGGTGTCGCCAGGCTTACCGGCAGCGCACGTCTCCTCGCTCTGACGGCCCCATCGCGTCGATGGGGGGGAGGGTCCGAGCTGGCGCATGCCGACGCCACTTAGAGCCCAAAGACGAGCGCCTGTGCACTTTGTAAACGTCAGTCCGATACAACACTGAAAAATATTCTGTGATTTCGTTGCGAATATCGGGATATGGACACTGCCCCATTACAGTATCCTACGTGTTTTCGTTTCCAAAATGATTCCGAGTTGTCTTTCTACGGTCGCTCCTCTTGCCGAGAGCCCAGGACGTTGGTGTCCACATCCGTTCGTCTCCTCCCAGATGGAGAGTTGCATCCCCGGCGCCACATCGCCCGCAGCTCGCAGCTGCCACGCGGGCAGTCGAGTGAGCCATCGCTTGTCCCGCGCCGCTGCTCCGATTCCTCCTCTGGCAGATCGCTTCCCCCTTCCGCTTCCCCCTTCCGATGCCGCGCGCGTCTGTTGCGGTTCCCCAACAGAAACGGCCACATAACACGAGAAACCCTTTTCCCAACTCGCCAGCGCCATTCGGGAGCGTCCACCCACCCCAATCGCCGCGCGTTGCACATCGACGCGTCCGCCCCCGCCCGACGCCCCCGCCCGACGCCCCCGCCCGACGCGCCGCGCGCAACGCAACCCCCACGCGCCCCTTCCCACCCGGGGCGAGCGAGCGGCCTGCTCCCCGAAAACAATGTCGCACCGCGCGGGAGTGCTGTTTATTGCGGTTTTTCATTGCCCCCCCCCGCCGCTCACCGCTCGCCAGGCGCGTCATGCTGCGCGGTCTTCGGGGCGCGAAGCGTCGCCCGGGAGAGACCACCGCTGCAGCTCCCGCTCCCCTCCCGTCCCGGCCCCTCTCACCAGTCTCTCACGCCACGCCCCTCTCGTAACACTTCGTTCCCACTGCCCAGCTCGCTCTGACCCTCTCGCCACGCCTCTCGCCCCCAACCCACTCGCTTCGCCCTGCCCTGCCCCACTCGCTAGCCACGCTCGCCACGCGCCTTACGCTCCACCCCTGTCGTCCTGTGCCATCGCCTTAAACCTCTTCGCCTAGTCCTACCCGTCCCGCTCGCTCTGACACGTCCCCTTCACCTCGCTTCTCTCGCCCCTCCCCGCCCCGCCTCTTCTGTCACGTTCCTTTCGCCTCCCACCGCTCGCCCAGCCTCTCTCAATCGTTCCTCTCGCCCGTCCCTCTCGCCCGTCTCGTCCGTCCCTCTCGCTCGTACCTCTCGCCCGACCCTCTCGCCCGACCCTCTCGCCCGATCCTCTCGCCCAACCCTCTCTCCCGACCCTCTCGCCCGACCCTCTCGCCCGACCCTCTCGCCCGACCCTCTCGCCCGACCCTCTCGCCCGACCCTCTCGCCCGACCCTCTCGCCCGACCCTCTCGCCCGACCCTCTCGCCCGACCCTCTCGCCCGACCCTCTCGCCCGACCCTCTCGCCCGACCCTCTCGCCCGACCCTCTCGCCCGACCCTCTCGCCCGACCCTCTCGCCCGACCCTCTCGCCCGACCCTCTCGCCCGACCCTCTCGCCCGACCCTCTCGCCCGACCCTCTCGCCCGACCCTCTCGCCCGACCCTCTCGCCCGACCCTCTCGCCCGACCCTCTCGCCCGACCCTCTCGCCCGACCCTCTCGCCCGACCCTCTCGCCCGACCCTCTCGCCCGACCCTCTCGCCCGACCCTCTCGCCCGACCCTCACACCTAGTCCTGGAAGACCTGCCCGCCCTACTCTTCCCCCTGCCCCACTCAGCCACGCTCGCCACGCCACTTACGCTCCGACCCTTTCGTCCTGCCCCTCTCGCCCCAAACCTGTTCGCCTCGTCTCGCTCCGTCTCGCCCTCCCCGCTCGCTCTGACGCGTGCCTTCCATCCCGTCCTACCCTCTGCCCGCACTTAGCGGAGCCTCAATCTGAATCCAAACGCCGTTTACCGCGGGCTAAGGGTTGTACTAGCCGAACTCATTACCCGTGCTCTTGCTTGGAATTTGATACGTTCAAATTTCTGCGGGAATGGAAGATAGATTGAAAAGTGTTATTTCTGCAAACATTAGTTATAAGAAACTAGATGACGCACGCATGTTGTCTCCAGATTACTGGAACGTTTCCAGAAGAATTGAAATAAATTGGTTTGTGCTGCTTCAACTAGTTCTAATGCACACTTTTAGCGTAATCGTTGACAGCATTGGGTGGTATTTTCCTTTGCACTTTTTAAGGCTTGAGTGTGACTAAAGTACGCATCTACAATATCTCCCTTAACTGCGTAATACCATTCAAACATGCACAAAACATTTTAAAGAATTAGTTTGAGACGAATTTAAACGAAATATGACGTAATGTCGCACTTTTTCAGAAAGCAAATAAGAAATACACGTACGAGTGTAATACATTTTTTCGATTCTATTCCTAATGGAATTTAGCATTATGTTCGGAGAACATTTGGAAATATTTACGACTTTTATAAAGAATATTTTCTTGAGAATTTTGTGACCGGCATAGGTAGCTCAGGAGGTTAACCCATGCCACTTCACTGACTGAGAGATCCTGGGTTCGAATCCCGACGGTGGCAGATTTTCTACACTAGCTACCTATCTAGGTTAAATTCAGCTGCTGCAGGAGAATTCAAGCGGTCGGCTACTCCGATCGGTAGTTTTCCGTGGTTTCTCCGGTCAATACTAGACGACTCCTCGAGCAAGATCATAACAAACGTGCAACGGTCCGCGCGAAATGTTTCCTTCCTTTTGCTTGTTTTATCTTCTCCCCTTATTTATTTATTTATTTACGTCAAAAACAGTTAAAAACTGCGTGTGACGAGCTATGGGGAGAAGTGAATATACACACTTACTACCTTACACACACCCTCCAGACCAGTCGGACGCTTAGAGATTGCCCCGGCTGGGGAGTTCCCAGTTGGGCTCTTGGCTTCGTCGTGGCAGTGGCCCGATACTCTGGGCATAGAGGAGGGACTTGGTGTCCTGGCGCATGCGAGTGGCGCGTCGTCATACAGGCGATATTGACTCCGGCACTAGCTCGGATAGCTAGTAGCTCTGAGCTGGCAGAGCAGCCCTAGACCCTGGTGTTGTATGGGGAGGTTGAGGGCAAACTGCGTTCCAGCGGGATCCGGATATTGGCCCGAAGCGGTACTTGTATCCCAGAAGTGGGTGGAGGTAAAGGCCACCGCCTAGGCACTCACCCCGGGGTACACACACACACATATATATATATACCCGGGGTACACACACACACATATATATATATATATATATATATATATATATATATATATATGTGTGTGTGTGTGTGTGTGTGTGTGTGTGTGTGTTTCCTCCACTCCTTGCGCGGCTTCCCTTCCTCTGCCCCGCCCCACCCTCTTCACTCGTCTCGACTGTCCACTGCCCCGATGCATTCCACCCCAACTGGTCGTGCAAGGCCACCCCGTTTCCTCGAAGCTTGGCGAATAACGTCAGTAACAACATTGAGCGGGAGCCTCATGCATGGGAAGAAGCTCACATCTTGAATGCGTATATAAAATATTGGGAAAATAATGATGTACATCTGTATCTAAAATAATTCTTAATCAAATAGTCTAGTCCTAAGGAGTTTGCATTTAAAAATAAAAATTATTTTTTTAAATATTCTTTTGATTTTTTAAAATAAATCTGGTAGAATATTTGTTCCATAGAAGTCCCCTACATAATTTTGGGCTTGGGGGCTCTGCAGTACGTAATATATCCGGTGCTGACAGAATCTCCTAGTTCTGTTTAAAGCTACCTGGCGGTCCTCTTGAGAACTTACTGAGAAGAGACTCTTTTGACGCAAATTCGCCGTTCTTTTGCGCAGTATTACATAACTTTCTCCTCTTAAGAAGCTCCTTCTTAAAAGCGAAAAAGTTAAAACTTGCAATTTGGATCAGTATTTTTGAAGGAAGTAATTCTGCAGGTTTCGTTGGAAAAAAATAATGATGGTTTAGCATTAAGAAAATCGTCTAGGGCTTGCAACAAAGTAAAATATGTTTTCCTCTAAATATGTAGTACCGAATTGCAAATCAAGTTCCACTGTCTCTGCAGCGACCCTGACCGGGAGGCACATTAGCATTCTTTACCTTCATTCAGAAAAAAATAACGGTCCATGATTGGTCGACGTGTGAAAATGGCCGACGCGGCAGATTCAAATAGAATTCACAGGTGTGTGCCTAGAGTTAACCAGGGTTATGTTTCTTTTTTATTTTTTATTTATTTGTCAAAAAACAGTAAAAACTGTATATGACGTGTGGGGAAAGAGATTTATCTGCGCACATTTCCTTGAGGGCCAGAATTTAAAAAAAACGAAAAAATGAATTTAGAAAATAATTATTTTAGAAAAATAAAAATATTTGAAAAATGTTATTTCCCGAGTTATAGAAAATCAATTTCAACGGTAAATGAACTACATGCAAAGGGAGTGCTCAACAAAACGTGCGCACAGTGAAGTTACATTTACGTTCAGAAGCAAAAACAAGGGGCCATCTCAGCATTTGCTCAATGGATCAGGGAAACTGGACAAAAACCTGATCGAGATGGGGGTCATTGACCCGGAAGCTGAAGTACATTACTTGTTACAGGCGTATTAAATATGTTTTTAAAAATATATACAATGCAGACGTAAACTAATTCATTATATATCTTTATTTTGCTACAATAAACATTATTTTTCTTTTTCACCATCAGTATAGTCTCTAAATGATTAGAAACAGTTATGCAGCAGAAAACACTTTACTTTTAACTTAAATTTGTGTACTGATTTTAATTGTTTAATGTCATCTGGCAATGCGTTGTAAAGTAACGTACATGTATTATATGTTAATTTCTTGTACTGAGCTGTTGATACTGACACTTGATGCACGTGATTTCTACGGCGTGTGTTGTAATTATAAATATCAATATTGCATGACAATATGTTCCCTGCATTAAGTAGGTCATTTTTGACAAATATTACAGATTCGTAAATACATAGACAAGGCAATGGTAAGATTCCCAGCTCAATGGAAAGAGGCTTGCAGGGATCACGTGGAAGGCATTTTTTCATTATTCGAATAATTTTCTTTTGCAATCTGAAGGTCTGAATACTACAGGATGAGCTTCCCCAGAATAATATGCCATATGTCAGGCGGGAATGTACAGTTGCAAAATAAACGCAACGAGCTGCCTGAAGGCTGACAGAATTTGAAAGAATTCTTAATGCGTAACATAATGAACTTAATTTAGTGTTAATTCTGTTAAGTGTACGTTCCATTTGAGTTTTGTCTGAATTCAGACACCTAGAAATATTGTTACCTCAACATCAGTTAATTGCATATTGTTCATTTTCAATGGAGCATGCGATTTCCGATTCGAAATGCAAAAATACATTGAAATAGTTTTTCTTTCGTTAACAATTAATTTGTTATTATTAAACCAATTTGAAACTTCTGAAATTGCACTATTTACTGCTTCTTTTTTGCAAAGAACATTGCTGCATCAGCATACAGAACCGTTCTTCCATTTTTAATAGACGAGGGCATATCGTTTACATATAACAGAAAGAGAAAAGGACCTAAGATCGAACCCATGCTCAATTGGCAAAGAATTGGAAATATAAATATGTAATGTCCTTTCGTGCCAGTGTGATATTTCTACTCTTTGAGTCCGATGTTTAAAGTACGAAGTTATCCAATCTAGGACAATACCACAAATTCCATATGAAGGTAATTTTGAGAGCAAGATGTTATGGTCAATAACGTCAAAAGGTTTCGAAAGATCTAAGAATATTCCAATGGGTACTTCATTTTGGTCTATTGATGAAGCAACATCTTAGAGAAAATAAAAAATGGTAGTTAAATGGATTTTGATTTTCTAAAACCGTGTTGTGAGTCTGAAGATGCTTTGTTTTTCCTGAGAAATGTTTCAATTCGTAAGTAGAAAAGCCTCTCTAATATTTTTGAGAAAACTGACAAAAGAGAAATTGGCCGGTAATTTTGAATATCATTTTTGTTCCCTTTTTTAAAAAGTGGCTTAATTTTTGCTGTTTTGAAAATATCTGGAAATATTCCTGTACATAAAGAAGCATTGAAAATGTGAGTTAACGGATGTATAAAGGCAGATGCACAAGTTTTTAATAAACAATCCGGAAATTCAATTAAACCAAATGAATATTTATTTTTTAGTTTACTGACTATTCTGAGGATTTCGTTGGGAGAAGTTTCGGAAATAAACATCGTATCGAAAATATTTTGGGAAGTGTAAGACGTTGAA
The DNA here is from genome assembly GCA_031308135.1 of Acheta domesticus. Taxonomy (NCBI): domain Eukaryota; kingdom Metazoa; phylum Arthropoda; class Insecta; order Orthoptera; family Gryllidae; genus Acheta; species Acheta domesticus. The sequence continues at coordinate 288,814,386 of JAHLJT010008446.1, read as the reverse complement.
TTTTGTGGTTTTAGTCCCTTCGTGAGATCAGAGGCATCGAAAAGTGTTTGTTGAAGAGATTGGCAACTTTTTCCGGATTACCCGTTTCTCTATCATTTTCCTTTAAAATAACATTCTCTACAAGGTATTCCACTTACAGGGATTTAATATTATTTCATTTGTGGTTGCCCATTATTCTAGCTTATTGAAATCAGCCAGCAATATTTCTATGTGTTCTTAATTTCCTGATAAATTATACAATCATTTGCAAAAAGATGTATTTTTGATTCAGTTCCCTGCCAAACATCATTAATATGCGCTATAAATTTCAACGGACCTAACACACTTCCCCGTGGCACTCCGCACGTTACTTCTGCTTTCCAAGAGAAATTTGACCTAATTCGCACCCGTGGAGTACGCGAGCTTAGAAATTCTCGAATCCAGAGAGAGAGCAATTCTTGTGTGTATGTTAAGTTTACTGTTTTGTTTGCAATGTAGTAAAATCAAATCTGCGGTTCGTTTACCGTTGCAAAAAAGTTTTGCAGATTTCGAGAAAGAATGTCTAGTTTTTTCAAATGTTGCCAATCTTGCCCTTTTTTAAATTTTATTGCCATTGTTAATTTCTGAAAACTTTTTACACAGTTTTTGAACAGGTTTTTACTGCTTTTTGTATAAATGAATACCAATATTTAAGTCACAATCGTGCGGCTCAAATGTGGGTTGGTATCAGCGGCACACCCCGACACAATTTTAGCTGATTGCAGTGTAATAGTTAAATTGCGCAAAGCAAAGTTCTTAAAGTAGAGATTTCAAGCTTTAACTTTATGTAAATTGAAAGTATTTTGGATAAACATTTACAGAGCTATAGCCATCTGAAATGAGTTTATTTCTATGGTTTTATCGAAAAATTGACCATATTTCGCCCAATGTGTAACACCGAGTAAATTAATTAAAGTAAAGTAATGTTTGATGATCATAGAATTGTTTCGGGGTAACGTCGGCACCACCTTAGCTAAAGGTACGTTAATGAAAATACCACTGCATAATATTTATTCGTAATTTTATATATAAGTTGTATAGGGCGTCAGAGAATAGGAAGAGATCAGAAAAAGTCTAGTTACTGTTATGGTATTTTTAAAAAATATATATATTTTCAACTGCGAAAAGTATTTCCAACGACACTAGACAGGCATGAACGTCAGGAAAAGTAACTGGAAAGGAGACAGCGTCAGATCCTCGGCTGCATCTAATTCTCTTGATTTGATTCTTTTCGATTATATCACGTCCAGTTTTCTTCGCGCTCCCCAACCGCAGCCCGCATTCACACTTCGGCCACCCTCCTCGCACCCCGCCCCAGCCTTCGAACTCTTCAGCGTTGCTGTTTCGAAATGAATCCCCTAGACCCGGAAACGGTGTTGACGTTTAGTCATTTCATGAAATGAAATGAACCTGCTGCAAAACGCATAAAATCTGATGGGCAGCATATGTAAGAGCGGTGGGTGGGGGAAGGGGAGGCGGGAAGGGCGCGGAACCACGGAGCGCAATGATTTGCAGGCCACCCTCCGGCTGCTGATGTAAGGGTGATAAAAATGTTCGTGGTTTTTGTTTTCGTTCGTTTGCGCACTTTTTATTCGCGCCTGTGAGACCGCGAACTCGGCAGGGGGTGTGGGCGGGGGGAGCGGCGGCGGAAGCGGCGGCGGGATTGAGCCGAGCGGAGGTGGGGGGTGGCGGGGCGGGGCGGAGCGGGGCGGAGCGGGGCGGAGGGGAGAGAGTGGTCACCCGATGGCGGGCCGCTTTTTACTCTGCGGTTGACGCCGAGTGGCAAGGACAAAGCCTCAAATGATTTATGGCATTTCGCAGCCTGTTTCGTTAACTTTTGGAACCGAATTCGCTCTCCTGTGCCGACGCGCATCCCAGGGCTCACCCTCGCCTTCGCCGTCGCCCTCGCTCTCGCTCCCGCTCTCGCTCTCGCTCTCGATCCCGCACTCGCTTCGTAGGGCGCGTCCAGCCTCGCCCCGTCCGCCCCTCAGAGCGCCCCCTCCCCACTGCCATCGTTGTGCGAGGCGAAGGTGCGCTCGCCCCGCGCCCGTTGTCTGCTGTGAAACGTCTCTCCTCTTTCCAACTCGCACTTCCTGCACCCGGGCGGGGGCGTCTGAGGGGAAGTAGGCTTGGAGGACGTCGGATGTAGGAAAATTCTCTGAAATCAACAACCTTCATGACTTCTCAAGCATTTAACATTCTCGGCCTGTACTTACGTATAAAAAGCAACATTGTATATGTAGAAAAAGTAAATTAATCTTGTTCCTATATGCACTTGTAGCATGGTACTTCCTTTAGCACGTTGTATAGTCAGAATCCACGTTTGTGAGTCCTTTAGACCGAAAAACCGATTGACGGCAAAACGTGTGTGTCAGACTGCTTGTCCGTCTTGAATTAACACTAAACGTTTCAGACAATTTTCTCCAAAATTGATATTCTCCAATCGATTTGAACGAACTCGATGTCCCTCGAATTTAAAATAGATATTTGGATTTTTGTTGATTCTTTTCATGATGAAATCTCAACATTTTGAATATTTTCTAAAAAATGGCTCCAAATATTTCCATTAAACGTTGTTTTCTAATAGCATAACGAATTCATTTGAGGGTCTAATTTTCATTGAAGTCCCCGATTTTTCGAGAATCGGAAAAGTTGACAATTTTGTCAGAATGCCAGTGTTTTGCGAGAATGCTTTCTGGAGTCGACACCTCTCTTCAGTGGATATGTTGTTTTCTCTCGAGTGTGTTCTTTATAAGTTTCCCGTGTACCAGTCATTTATATTTATTCTTGTTCAGTATGTTCGTGTAGCGGCCACTGTAAGCGCGCGGACTTCATTAATCTACAAGATTGTTTCTTCATTTCGTTAGTGCAATAACGGAGATAATATTTATTTATTTGTCAAAAAACAGTAAAAACTGTATATGACGTGTGGAGGAAGAGATTTATTTGCGCACATGTTCTTGAGGACCAGAATTTAAAAAACAAAAACAAAAATAACTGGAAATAGAAAGCATGCACAACCCGCGTGTCCAATGGTTTGATTATGCCGCCAATGCCTTCTTAGGTCTAATTTGTACACTAAGAAAGGTATACACACGTACCAAATATATTCAATTTATTTTGCTTTGCTGGCGTGTCTGCACTGACAAAGAATGTAACAAGCATGAAACTTTCTCGACTTGAGATAGGAAAAAACAAATCGCTTGGAAAACCTGCGACTTCCCTGAGTGCAATCTGTCCACGCGTCTAGGCTAGGTGAGTGCTGCGTGTGCCTATTCGTGTCTCCACGGGCAATGGCAGAGGTGAAACGATAGCGAAACCATTGAGAATGAAGAAAAGATAGTGAAAAAGGAGAAGAAACAAAGAAGAATGGCGTATTATTCAACTGGGTGCGAGGCAGGGTGGAAGAACGTGTCGAGAAGACGAGGAGCGGGAGCATGTAGACTCAAGGCAGGTATCTTTGTGCATGAGCGTTTCCATTCTGCGTTAAATTTTCTGCTGAAGTTTTAATCTCCGCTTTCTTGTGAGGCCATTCGTATCCTGCAATGGCGGTGCCCAGGCAGTGGCCTGGCGAGCCAGGAGCCTGCCACGCGCCAACTTCCCTGACGGAGGCTCCCTTGCTAGGACACAATGCGTTCACCAGCGCTTGATAATGTCAGAAACTCTTGATTACTACGTGTAACAAATTAGTAATTACCTTCTTTCATTTTATTATCGAAAGCTACTTTCCTCTCATGGAAGAAAATTATATTTTGGAAAGAGGATAATTTCTAACTGAAAAATCAATGACTACCCACTATTCCTTCAAGTCCACAGTTTTGTATTGATCTTTGTGTCGGTGCAATGCAACTATTTGTGTCACTTCACGACTTAGTTTTGTTATTTCTTGGAGAACAGGAGAACATAATTTGAATCTTATACCTTAAACCTGTTAGTATTCGTGTCGCACGTAAAATAATATTGCTGTGAAAACTGTAGGTATGGATAAAGCCAAAGAAAAGCTGTAGAAGATAAACGGATTATGTACAATTTCATCCGGTTTATGATAATATTACTCGCATTGCGCTGGGTACACTAAGGTGATTCCTCGAGTCGTCTTGTGTGTGGCGTGATCTGTGTTTGCAAGACGTATTTTGCCATACAAATTCTTTGGAACTTATGATTAGCACGCATTTAAGATTCTTTTAAGGAAATAATATAGCTGTGAAAACTGAACCACTCGTTAGGCGAGGCAGAGGAAGCGGAGGAGATTGAACACTAGATAGCAGCTGCTCCGCCGAAGGACCAGCTTCGCCACCTGTGGGCTGGACAACGCAATTCGAGAGGCCCTGGGCGCGCGCGTGGCGAACGTATGTTTGCGTGCGAGCGACACCTTGACGGCACCGCTGGAATTCTCTTCCGTCTCTCTCGCTCTGCCCTCGAACGACGCCCAAGCGCGCTTGCATCTCTTTATCTAACTCCCGTGATGTTCTGTCGCGCTTTGGAAGGTCAGGATTTTTCTTTGTTCTTCTCATCGTTACGTTTTGTGTTCGCCGGTGCAGAGCGAGATAAGCGCAGGTGGCCTGTAGCGGTTTCTAATTTTATCTCTGTACTGCGTGCGAGGTGAATTAAATTGTCTCTGCACAAGAGCGGATCTCTGCGAGCGCGCAATGAAACTCCTGTGCGGATGATGTATGTGTGAGGACGATAAAATTTGCATACAAGTCCTTCCTCCGTCTCCCGGTAGCTGTGATCTTCCACGTCTCATCTCGACGTTTAATTTCAAGTTGTTTTTTATAGCAGTGCCATTATATTGCATACTTTTTCATGAAGTAAATAAAATAACTTTTGCGGTATCGTTCTAAACGAAAATAGTTAACGGCGAAATCTTCCCTCTTTCTTAACGCTTTGTTAATTTGTTGTCATCAAACAAATTTATTGACATTCTAAATGTGTCTGGACGTCTTCGATATTTGCTTAAAAGAACCTTAAATGTGTGCGAATCATAAATTCCAAAGAATTTTTCTGGCAAAATACGTCTTGAAAACACAGAAGATGCCTCACACTCGAGGAATCACCTTAGTGTACGCAGGGCAATGCGAGTAATATTAACATGAACCGGATGAAATCCTACATAATCCGTTTATCTTCTACAGCTTTTCGTTGGCTTTATCCATCCCGGCCCGTTAATGAGGTAAAGCCACGACCAGCTGGCTCTCCGGCCAGGGGAACAGCTCCCTCTCCCCCCTTTTCTAGGATTACCAGATGCCCGTAAATGCAGCGTTTGTCCGGCGTCCGTACTTATTTTCTAAAATCAGCAAATTGTATTTTCATGTTTCAAATATCGATCATTTTTTCAAGCATCAGAAACTAATGTTGTTTTTTAATTACATTTGCTTACTTTCTTACTGCAATCTTTTACTGCAATCAACATTAAGTTAGTGTACCGTGTGCCAACAATGCAACGTGGTTCGTAGCATTTTAAAATCGATAGTATCTATTTGTCTGAGCTTCGTGTCAGACTCCTTATCTAGTAAGCCTTGAGCGTACCTTTCTACAAGAATTTTAGATTTTAAAACAAGTCACCTCTTCCACGCCTAGCTTGAACAAAACTGTGTGTCTATTTCAGCATAGTTTTTGCATGAACGAAACAAAGTCCGGTATCCCTGTAAGGTACATGACCCCTCTTCCCCTGCCATAAGTCTGCCCTAAGGAAGGCAGACGAGGAGCTGAAAGCGCGAGCCTGCGCTCCTGCAAGGTGCTCGCCCTCCTTCCAGCGAGGTCGCCTGGCGGAGGCGCCGCTCATCGGCGGCTGTCTCGCGAGCTGGCGCGACTGCCGGGACTTCCCGAATGGGCGCCACAAAGCTTTGATCCTCTCAAACCCCGCCTGGCCAGAAACCGCAGCTTCTGTCACACCTGCTTGTCTGTCTGTCTGCCTACATTCCTGCCTGCATGCTTCCCTGTCTGCCTCCCTGTCTGCCACCCTGAGTCTCCCTTTCTTCCTACCCGTCTGCCTTCCTGTCTGTCTGTCTGCCGGCATTCCTGCCTGCATGCCTTCTTGTTTGTATGTCTGCCTGCCTTCCTGCATACAAGCAGGCATGCATGCCAGCTTGTCTGGCTTCTGCCTGTTTCCCTAACTGCATGCATGGCTGCCTACAGCCTGCTTGCCTGCCTGCTTGAGTACCTGGCACCGTCGCCGCGGCCTACTCCCTCCCCTTTTCTCATAGCGGGGGACTCGGCGTCCAGCTGCGAGGCGGCTGGAGGGCCAAGGAATAATAAGCAGCTTATTATAGTCTACACGTTTTACTTCATCTCCTCTCCTGTCAATGGGAGGAACTGCCCGAAATGTCCCTCCCAGTTACGACTTACTAAATAATTTGCTGCTCCTATTATTAGCCATATTTTGAACTTTGCTGAATGCTGAGTTTTGAATTTTTCTTTTTGGACCAAATTAATACAGACACCAGTAAACATTTATTTTTACATAAAAGACGTTATTTAACATTGTACAAGATTTCGATTCCTTATTTCGGAATTTTCTTGAAATAATTTGTTGATCAAAAAGCCATCGTGAACTTAAAAATTGTGCCGACATGTGCGATGGGTTCATTTCGTTGCATGTTTAACTTTGAATATTTAACTGAATTATTAAAGAAATTGAACAAATTGAACGTTTTTATTCACAATGAGTTTCTCTGCTTGACCAATATTATTTTGAAAAAAGTGCTTCAAACAGTATCGAAAATACTTTTCTACTATTAACGAGATCTCTTGGCTATGTTTAAACAAAAGTTAACATAAGTAAAATAATAGACCAAGGGAAGTGATAGACAGTTCTCCGGTTTGAACTCGAAAGAAATGCGCATGGCACTTTATTGTAATAATTATTTTTTCTAGTTTTATTTATTTTACAAGCAATGGTGACAGTCGTACTTTAAATTCTGTAATATTCCGGATTCACTTTTGTTTGGTAATTTATATTATCTTGTTTAGAAAATCGAGACATAAGCTATGAAGAAATTTATAAGTAGGTATTTTTTTATTTTCGTAATATACCCGAGGTATTGTCTAGAAATGTTACATTTTCTACGAATTGATTAAGAGGTAGAATGCATCCATTCCTCTAACCATACAACAAGCGAACAAAAATGATTGGCGATGGCAGCAACGTGTTGTGGGGCGAAAAGTAAAGAAAGTGTTGAAGGCGGCGCGAAGCCCAGCGCGCTCCAGCCATTCACTTCAGTCGCAGCCTGCTCGCCCCGCTCAGCCCCAGACTGGGTGCAAATACTTGGGTACGTGGCACTTCTGTGATTCGCTCTCAGAACTCCGCTGCTGGCAAGTTGGGCGGCCCGGCCGCCCCGCCCCCTCCGCGCCGCTCCCGCGACCTCTCCCGCTCATCCTCCTCGCGGGAGCAGCATCTCGCAGGGGGGATTTGGGCGGCGCACGCCCCCCCCCCCGCCCCCCCGCCCCCCCCCCGCCGCCGCCGGCCGGAGAGCTCGCGCCGAGTGCCTCGCGAAAGAATTACGCGAAACTTGTGGCGCGAGGCGAAAGTTGATAAAATGCGGCCCTTTACGCTTCATTGTGGCCCTTTGAACGTGAGGTTTAAACGTAATTGGCTCGGCGAGAGGCTTAGCTGCCGGCGGGCAGAGGAGCCGAGGGGGGAGGGGCGGGGGTGGAGGGGGCGTCCGCCCCCGCTTGCTGATTCCACGCGGCCTCCTTTTGCGAGCTCTCCCCCGGATTCCGTCGCGGCGATCTGCGCGAGCCGAACTCGGCTGCTGCACAACCTTCCCAAAATATGGTCGAATATGCGCCAGATCGCTCAAGCCACGGTCCGCGAATTCACATTTGCTTTCATGCGTGAATAAAATGAACTCCCTATCGCTTCATTCAAAATTGAGATTTCCAGTGTTAGAGATGCGTGACGAATGCGCCAGAGAATTTGCAGCTCGGCATTTGGACGCGAGCGCCCTGCCCTGCCCTGCCGGTGGACCGTCCGCCCCGCCGCTTTCCAGGAAGTGTTGCCCAATGATGCAGTCGCGTTGGAGCGTCATTCAGCGCTCTGCGGAAGTGCAATAGTCCTCGCATGATTACTTCATTCCGAATCAATAATACAGATTTCCACATTTAGAGATATTGTGTCAAATCCTTTGTGTCATATTCTGTGTACTGTCTGAGAGGGACTCCCCAGAGATTCCATTGCAAATGGAGCTCATCGCGTTCATTGCTCCATTTGGAGTGGACAGATGCGTTCAAAGCAGTTATGTCATGTCCGTTGCACTCAGTGACGAAGTAGCTGCTACTGTCATCCATGAAAGCTATCGATTAATATCTTGGGAATGGGAAATTTATACATATGAGAGAGATTAGTATTAGGACCTATTCTTTTCCTACCATATGTAAATGATATGCCCTCAACATTTCGAAACGAAAGAACAGTTCTCTATTCCAATGTTACAAATATCTTTTACAATAAATAAACAGCAAATAGTACGATATCATATGTTTCAATTTGGTTTTGTAATAATAAATTAATAATACTGTGTTACAAGTTTTTTTCTGAAGTGAAAATGTGTTCTTTAATGATTTTTGCATCCTAAACTTAAATTTCAGGTTGAAAATCGCAAATCAGGGATGGATAATTTTACAGATTCAGAAACGTTCCGTCTTACTTTCGTGTTAGGTTTCTAGTAATGAGGAAATGTATAAATAGTAAAGTTGTCTGCACTGATTTTGTGCTAAATATTCTGGCACTAGCTACATTGTTTCTTGCATCAGCAGCGATCGTATGACTCTGTAAACTGTATGTTATATTCCATTTAAATGTTAACTTGTCTGTGTAAGAATTTTGAGTTACTGTAAGTTTCAGATTAATTGGTAGTTAAGCTCATATATTGTAATAATGTTTACTGATATGGAAGTTGTAGACGTACCCTCCAACTAAAATAGTCTAACCAAAACCACATTTTAAAAAAGCTTCGTGTATGTTAGAAAAACGGAGTTAAAATTACACGTTTTCAATTTTCTTTGCTTTTACGTTAACCTTTGTTTCTCAGAAAATGTCCCACGATAAATATGGACATCAAGAAGACAATTTTTGCTACATTTGCCGAGAATTAACTTTCACAAGGAATAGGAATAAGATGACTCCTCTTGTCGGGCTATAAACACTCATTTGATTGAGAAATAGGAAATTAGGAGAAGACACAGCCTCCTCATTTTTGTTGTTGCACTTGTTATGTGAAATTAATTAACTGGTGGACGGAGAAAGGTAGTTCTGTGTCGTTTGCTGTGCCTATGATATGGAGAAAGTCCAAGGAATAACTTACAGATCGCTCTAACAAATACGCAGGGCTTCACTAACCGTAGTTCAAAGAAACCCATTGAATACCCAAATTTGCTGTCAGCGATGAGGCCAGTTCCTATATCTTAAGCACTTCATGCGCCAATTACCTACATATCAGAATGTACGTGATGAAAGTGACAAAATTTTACTCCGTGAGAGTAGTGATTCGTCATCCCCAGAAAGAAAAACCTTCCTATCAGGTAGCAAATTAAACCACACAGCTTGTAACGCAAGCAAAACTAAATGACAGTTGGTGATCTGGGCTTAAGCAAGAGAAAATCTTTCTACATTGATGTGTGTGGTTTGATGGGATTTCTTTCAAGATAATTGTGGGGCTGTATCAGACGAGCATGGGGAAAAAATTCTACAAAGTTTTAGAGACCATGGAAAGACGATATCAGGGAAAGTGGATTGCCACAATACTGACTGATTTTTGTTGGAACATAAGAAGGGACAGTTCTGATATCTACAAAAGACAAAAGTGTTGAGTGTTTGTATTGTTTCCTCATTTTCACTGTATTTTGGAATTGATTAAAAAATTGCCATAAATTAGTACTTCTATGGCTATCCGGGAGATGCCGCGTCCAAGGCACAGGTGCCAACGTTTTGGCCGCCATGCTGCGACCTTGTCCTTGAACCTACTTGGACGCGGAATCTCCCGGATAGCCATGTAAGTACTAACTCCGGCCGCGGAAGCCTACGCTCTCACTTGCTATAAATAGTTTTCTTCTATCGCTTTTTGTGTTTGTGTGCGATGGTAAAAGATTAAAGTTAATATTGCGATTGTCTTGATACCATTGAAATTACAGAGAATCTTAATCCTTACCGTATCTAATCTCTAATGCAACTAAATGTTAATACAAACTCATAAATTAAAAACAAAATAACTCGTAAACTATCGGTGATAGAAAAAATATAAACACAGATCTGAATTCAGCTTAACAATGGCTGCAAAAATCACATTATTTATATCCAGAAAAAAGAAAAAAACTACCTTTTGCAACTCAACTTCGTTCATTGTAATGAATGAAGTAAAAAAAGTTTTTTACTTTTTCAATTCTAATTAACACTTGTGTACTCAATTCAATATGAACGTCATGCCATTGACTGATGTTATGGTAACAAACGTTTAGGTTTTCTCAACTCAATTGAACATCAAAGGGAATATCCATATAAATGAACTGAACACCAAAGTAAGATCGTTATGCTACGCGTTCAGAATTCTTCTAATTCAGTCAGCCTTCTTGCTGCTCGTTGTGTACATTTCGAGAATATTCATTCCCTCCTAAGATATAACATAATATTAGGGGGAACGCATCCTATACCTCCCACACTATACGATTACAGAAAGTAATTGCACGAATAATCAGCAAATCCCACCCACGTGACTGTTGTAATCTTCTCTTTATTAAGCTAGGGACTGAACAATCACCGTATGTGTTGATTGACAAATATGTAGTTTTTGTCAAAAATGACTTACTCAAGGATGGAAACGTACATTCAGCGTATATAGATATCTATAACACTCACCGTAGTAATCATGTTCCCGTTTCAATGACCCCCATCTTCATCAGGTTTTCCGTCCAGTTTTCCTGATCCTTTGAGCGAATGCTGAGATGGTCCCGTGTTTTGCTTCTGGACATTAATGGAACTTCACTTTCTGTGCACTTGATCCCAGTTGGAAATATAGTTATTCAAGTAATCCTTTTCCATGTTCTACAGTAAGTTTATTTTGCTGTGAAGGGAATGATAAGATATAAGATCTACAATTTGTAGCTGATATAGGCTACTACTTCAAATAGTCTTATTACACTGAAAGGAATGGGTAGGGATCCAAATATTTAAGAGAACGTGCACAGAATAGACGTTTCCACATACTACATCTTATACAGTTTTTAATTGTTTTGGACTTTAAATGAATAAAAAATTTAAAAAAATGTTTACAATTGTACAGATACATACACTTTCCCGTGGAGAACTGCCCTGGAGCAGCGACTGCTTTTGTGAGCATCGTAAGAAAACTGCAGCGGTTGAGGTGGCTCAGTGCATGAACTGATGTTCCCCTGCAGTACCTACGAGTACCTATGACCGGGGGTTCTAAGATCGAGTCCAGACGGTAGGAGGATTTTCGACTCTAGTTTGACAGCTGGGTCGAATTCAGCCGCTGTCTGAAGGAGAATTCTAGCGGCCGGCTGCACTGTTCAGTAGTGTTCTGTGATTTCTGTGATCAACACCCGGCGAATGTCGGAGCAGCAGCCTAGCAAACAAGCCACAGACCGCGCGCGATCTTTCCTTCCTCTTCCTTGTCCTATACGTACCACGTACACACTTTTCACTGACATGTCCTACACTACCACACTTTTCGGGAGACGAGTCTTATGTTCTTTATGTGAATTAATTTCGCCACTGTCACTGTGACCTCCCCACGGACGTTTTGTGATTCTTTTGCAACTATATGCGATTAAAGCACTTCTAAACGTGTATATGAACCAAATCCGCACTTCTGGAAGTTGTTCTGCAGGGGCATGATGAATGTGAACTATATTCACTGATAAAGATATCAGTCCGGGTGAACATTATGAGGTTATCATGACAGGTGCTCTAAAACGCATGTAATACAACTTTTAGTTTTTCTCCTTGCTCTATAGAATATGGAGCAAAGGGTTCTTAACTCTTCAACAATTCAATCTCGAACTTTTGAGCGTAAAATTTGTAAGATTCTTTGGAGCTGTAACTTTGCACACGCGTCTGTATTAAGATTAGTTAGTGCTGTACTAAAGATGGTTTAAAATTAGGTAGGGAGGCGAGGAGATACAGAATAATTGTACTAAGAAGTCCAGATGTCTCTATGTCGATGGAGGGAGAAAGGGATATGATGGATAGAGGGAGGGATGAGATGGCTGGACGGAGAGGATGGATGCGAGATGGCTTCAAAGAAGGTATCGTTTGGACGAATAGGTGGTTGAATGTCGCGATGGGTTGAATGAAGGAATAGATTTGAACGGAAAGAACGGGTTGGATGAAGGAATAGGTGAATGAGGAATGGATTGGATGGAAGAATGGTTCGATGGCGGGATGGGTCGAATAGAGGAATAGGTTCGATGGAGAGATGCGTTGGAATGGGGGGTGAGTTGGATGGAAGGATGGGTTGGATGGAGGGGTGGGCTGGATGGAGAGATGATGTTGTAGAATGGATTGGATGGATGGGAAGGGTAGAATGAAAGATGGATAGAATGGATTGGCTATACTGAAGGAACTGGTAGAATGGAATGTATTGTTTGGATGGAATTCATTAGTTTAATGGTTTGTTTAGAATGGACGTAATTGGTTGATTTGTTTGGCCTAGACGTCTTTGCGATACGCGTGCGACATAATTTACTTTCCTGTACGCGTTCCTCAGAGGAACACTATCCCGTCAATAAACAATTAATTCCATGTATGAGTGTTGCAAAATATTGTAATTAGGCGGTCACAGTGACCGGAATACGGTGTTCGTATGATTCGTGTAGCACCACATTGATTGAAGGTTACACGTTCTTCTTTGCATTCTCTCTCCGTCATCTATGATCCGCCTCAAAGTGCTTCGAGATGCGACTTACCCATCCTATTTATGTTTTATTTCGCAATCTCGCCAGCAGTTTTGTTTTTCTCATTTTTGGAAGCACTTCGTTTCTCATCATTCCTGTGAATTAACGTTTTCCATTTTTCTCAGCAAGAACATTTTCAATATGTTCTAATAGCTTGCCCTTTTATTGTGAATTGACCATGACCCTTATGTGCCAAGTCCCTTCCACAAGGAAGTTAAGAAACTGCTTCCTCAAACCTAGTGATCTTTTTTGCAACCAAACCTCGTGGTAGATTGATTTTTTAACATTTTTTAGAAAATCAAAAATAAGATCTTCTGTATACCTGCCGCGCTGTAAACTGTTATGTTCATAGATTCTTGGCATCATTCATAATTATACGCATGATGAAATTTATTGGAAGTTTAATATTCTAGCATTGTATTTCTTATTGCAATGGGCGTTTCTTCAAGTTAAAAATAGTCAAGTTAAACGTTGAGATTAAAAACATGACTAGAAATTGTACTGTATTTTTGGCAGAACTCAAAATGTTATAAATATTTTGACATAGTTGGGAAGTTTTATTCTATTTATCTAAATACAAGCTTTACAATATGATGATTATAATATGTTTCTCTAAATATTAGTTGGCTTCCTGGAAGGCTATACATTTTGAGAGGCATTAATATTATTATTAAGTTGGCTGTCCGGGTGACGCCGCGTCCATGGGAAAGGTGCCGACGTTTCGGTCGCCATTCTGCGACCTTCCTCAGGGCGTTCGCATTACGCCCTGAGGAAGGTCGCAGAATGGCGACCGAAACGTCGGCACCTTTGCCATGGACGCGGCGTCACCCGGACAGCCAACTTAATATTGACTCCGGCCGCGGAAGCCTACGCTCTCAGGCATTAATATTGTTTTGTCGGCAATAATCGCATGTGAATTGATTCGGATTCTTATTACTTTGAAATATACACCTTTTTGGAGTTGCGATAAATAGTCATCATTGTATTACCTTGAATGAACTTGAGCCTGCTTCGATATTTTTCTAATTTGGCAACGCTCGAGTGTGAAACAATGTTCATCCACTGAACAAATTTGACCCCCTGTGGGAAAGGATGCTCTGGCCCCAGCCGCTCGGTCTCCCCTCTCTTGGCTGCTCTGCTGCCACTGCGCCCGCGCTGCTGCTCACCTGCCACGCCCACGCGCTGGCGAGCGCCGCGCGCCGCGCCAAATGATTCCTCGTAGCGCCTCTCCAGATAATTAGGGCGACCCGGTAATGATAGGCAATTTGTTGAATACGATATCGCTGCATCACGTTTATTTATTTATCGGGGCCTCTCGGCCTGGCAGGGGCGCTGGACAGAGAGGCGGCCGGCGGATTGTTGCCGCTGGATCTCGGGAATGAAGGGATGGACGGGGCCGGAGGAGATGCATCCGCCGCCCCACGCCCCCCGCCCCTCGCGCCAAGCGCCTCTCCCCCGCGCCCGGGCCTGTGCTTGGAGCCAGGGCAAAGAGCAAATAAAGCGAGGGCTGCGAAAACGCCAAGTGTGCCGGGTCTGCCTTCAACCCTTTCGGCCACGCTGCCTCCTCCATGCACGCCTCCGCGGGGCGCACGCGCTTGGCGGCGCTGCCCCTCGCCCCCGCACGCGAGCCACGCCCCCCTCCTGCCTCCTCGCACCCACGCTGCGCTCACGTGCGTTGCTGCCGCTACAAGGACGCCATGCTGCTACCGCCGCGCCAACGGTCTGGGAAACCGCGTTTTCGCCCTCTCCGTCGCCTTTTGAGGAAATACTCGTTTGGAAAACAGATGATGTTTGATAAATGCTAAGTTAGTTGATTGGTTCACATCAGAAAGCCAATTGCATTAAAACGCTTTGGAATTTATTACGTATTTCTACAAATGTTTTTGTGCCTAGTATAGCCTATTTATATTTTCTTCATCAAATTCCAAATACAGCTTCCTATAATTTAGTATGCTAGAATACTATTATCAAAACAATGGAAAAATCTGTTAATGGTAATAGCTAATACCCTTTCCTTTCCTGTATCATAATAAACAACAATTAAACAATTTGACGAACATTTAATGAAGAAATAATATTAAGTTTCCCCAATTTGAAAGCTGAGGTAAGCCGTAATTTACGTTTACAGAGTGACGATTACATGTGAATATAGACAGCCTAGAAATTAATCCCCCCTGTATTATTAAATTTACAATTTAACGATGTATAAAACAGTTGATTTAAGAGGGGAAAATATTTATTGTAGAAATAAATCCTATGCAAAATAAAAAATTACCACGTACGTAGACAAATTGTGTCCAGGCATGAGAAAATTGATTGAGGACGATTTTGGCAAGGTAAACGTGAATTGACATGTGAAAAACAACATGGAACGATACTGCGCCGTGATCGTCCATAGGTACCAAAGGGGTTGAGAAAACAATGTAGTTGTGTAAGCCGTGAAGCAATCAGCAGATGCGTCAATCAACAACCATTATTTTTCATCTTCCACCAGGTTGGGGAATAATTCGTAAAATTCCTCTTTTGTCACTGTCGTTCTATTTGGAAGTGCAGAGGATATGGGATTTCTTTGACTCCTTGCCTCATTTTCTTCTTCCTCTGTTAACAATAAACAAAATGCGATTGCTTCTTTGCTTCAATGATGAAGCGTCGAGTCAGAAACTGTCCGCATTGTCCGTTCCGTCCCGTCCCTCCGTGCCGTCCCGGCCTAGATCGCGTGACCCACTCCAAAACTGCCGTCCGTTCGGCCCCGTCCGCCCACGCCGAGACGACCCAGTGTTCGTGTAGTTTAATTTATTAATACTCGTGGTCTAGTTTGGCAAAATCTTTGGCTCACCCAAAAATAAATAAAAAGGTTTTAGCAAGTACAAAAAGTACCTAATAGCAAGACGAATTCACATTTATATGCTTAAGGTTAAATTAATACATTAAAAGTAAATAGGGAAGTAGGATGGCATGCAAAGCGCACGCCGCATGTTCTGCAGCTTCTCCTGCTCCAAGATAATTTCGAAAATAAAATATTTGTATTCAGACACATTTCATGCAAACCGTTCGATTACCTACAGCAAGTTCTAAACGGGCAAACAATTGACAGCAAGCAGTCGCTACGCAGAGATAACAATGCCACGCAGGCCGTCGCTACCTCCGCCCCCTGCAGTGCGCGTCCTTTGGGGCTGCGGTGTGCGTGTTAGTCCCCCGCCCCGCCCAGCTGCTCGCTGGACCTGCGCCGCCTTCTTGCCCCGCTGCTCGGGTTTTGTTGCCCATTATGGAACTTGATGAAGACGGCCACAACATTGTCCGGCGCGGCACCCGATTTTGCCCTGTGTTGCCGCCGCCCCCGCCCTCGGGGCCGCGCCAGCGGGGGCTGCGGGGGGGGGGCGAAGACGACGAAAGGCAACGGGGGTGCGCTCGCGCCGTAGGACTGGAAGAGAAGCGCTTCTGCAAGGAGCCTGAGCCAACGGACACAGCGCAGCCCGCAGAGCACGCAGCCCAGCGCCTGAGTGACAACGGCCACGTGCTCGCGTTGCCCATGCTTCTTTGCATGTTCTTTTTAAGGTCTCTTATGTGAGGGCTTCACACATTTTCACTCTTCCTTGCCTCTAGATTTCATTTGATTTACTTTGGTCCAAAAACATCTAAACTTATATAAGACGTGTGAGGGGAAATTTATGATTTGCGTACGTTTCTATAAGCTCCAGAATCCCTCCTTAACCCTTTTACTATACGTCGAATAATCAATAAAAGCACAAATAAATCCAGCTAGAGAACATTTAGAACTAGATATTTTCGCTTCCGAGTGAAAAAAAAACTTATTCGCAACGGTAAACGAATTTAGTTTTTTTATTTTATAATATTGATAACAAAATAGCAATCCACAACCCCGTCTCTAATCCTGCGACATATACCGAAAGGAGAAAACAAAAAGTGCGCATAAGCTACATTTATAACTACAAGTAAAATTTCAATATTTCCTCAACGGAAGAGGGAATGTAAATGAAAAATCTGATCGAGATGGGGGTCAACGACCCAGTGTGTGACGTACAATACATGCTACATGTATATATATATATATATATATATATATATATATATATATATAAACTATTTGGGAATTATATGTAAATAATACAGTGACGAAGCGTTTAAGAGGCTTAGCCGACCCAAACCTTCGAGAAATTTCATTATAATTTCCAAAACACGAAATAGTAGGTAGCTTGGTACCGAAGGACTCGACTTTTCAGAATTCATCCTTCGGAATTTTTAATATGCGCGCTGTGATCTATCGTACTCCTCTTCCACTGACGTTTGTGACGATAGCCTCCACGCGCCCGCTGAGGAATATGGAATGGGGGTACTCGAGGATTGAGGGAATCGCAGTATGAGCTGGGCAACCGAGCGCTGCATTGAGACTAGCCTCTGAACGCACGCTGGACTGCTGGTGAACTGTTTTTTTAGCAGTTTAATATTCTAGGGATTCGGGGAAATGTTCCTACAGAATTAAATGTGAGCGTTTTCATACATTATTGTGACATGGCACAATAATGACATGGCACAAACGTAGAGATTATTTAATCATTTATTCACTAAATTAAATGAAGAACCTTTTTCCAGTTGGTCTTATGAAACCAAATGCATGTATAGAGATATGAGGTTCACACCTCATTTAGATGTTAAAGTAGCTGATGGAAAACCAAACAGAACTTTCAATATTCCTGGTATAAGAAGTATCATTGGCTAGCAGGGTGTTCTCAAACTAATAAGTTGTATTGTTATACTTGTATTTTGTGTAGTGGTGAGAAAGAATGAACATCAGCTTCATGTGGTGTCACTGTAACCAAATATTTCGCGAGAAAAGCAGAAAAACATCGATCCTCAAGAAAACACCTTGAAAATGAAGAGAGTTTTCATTTATTAGATCGTCAGAAAATTGAACACACTATTTGCAAAGAGCCTAGTCTCAAGCAATTAAAGATAATGGAGTAGTGAAACAAAAGAGATTAGTAGTCGAGAGACTTATAGATGTATGCTTTTTATGAAAACAAGAACTTGCTTTTATAGGACATACGTAAGATGAAACTTCTGACAATAAAGCAAATAATCTTGAATTATTCTAACTTTTATCAAAACAAGAACAATTTATGCGTGACCATCTACAAAGCACTTCCAGTTTCAAAGATACCACAAGTACTATTCAAAATGAACTGAATGAATCGTTCTCAAGTAATGAATGAGCGTATTAAGGAAGAATTGTGTTCTTGTCAGTTTTTTGGTTTCCAAGCAGATGATGTTTCGTGTAAATCGGAAATGCGTGTTTTTGTTAGATTCGTGTTTTTGTTAGATTGCACAGAAGAAGATTCGAAAGAAAGATTTATTAGTGTTGATGACGTTTCGAGTGACAAAACTGCATCTGGACTATCGAAAGTTATCACCAATGTGTTTAATTCTTATGACATTGCTGACAATATTGTTAGCCAAACATATGATGGGGCCGCCGTTATGGCAGGAGATCGTGGTGGTGTTCAACGTGTTGTTAAAGACGTATGTCCTCGAGCTGGATTTTTATATGTTTACGCTCATAAGATAAATCTAGTAATGTATTGTTCGAAAAATAACAAACAAGTTAGGCCTTTTATCTATAATCTTGACGCTTTCCATACATTTTTCAACAAGCCTTCAAAAGGAACACATCTCTTGGAGAGTAAACGATTCAGACTACCCCAAACATGCAGTACGCGTTGAAATTTTAATTCTCAAGCCCTCCATATAATTTATTCAAAATACAATGATATGAAAGACATTTTCCAAAATATCACTAACTATGATGAAGACTGGGATCCAGAATCATTCAACTGACCTTCAGACCTGTTAAATATCTCTCACAACAAACAATTTTAAAACAATTTTAGATTTTAAAAATGTTATACAGCTGTCAGGTGACTGCTTTTAAAGACCGTGCGATAGACAAATTTGCGACCACAAAAAAAACGACACTTGGGCCTGCTATATAAGAAAATATAAGATAAGTAGAATGTAGGTAATTGTAATTCAGCCTACCCAAGTTACTGTGTTAGCTTCGCCACTGAAATAATATAATGTAAATAATATTTAATGTAAAATGACAAACAATAAATAATGTATAACATGTAAATAATACAATTTTAATATCTAAATGGAAACTAATACATTAAATATAATTTTTAACATTAATATTACTTGCCTTTTTAATGCTCAGTATAGTCTCGAATTGTTGTATAGATACGTTATGTAGCAGAAAATACTTTACTTGGCACTTTCGATTCAGTTCCTCTTGACGCACTTCTTAAGGAGAGTGTGATTTCATTTTAATTGATTTACGTTAATAAGGAATGATGACATTATTAATCGTAAATAATAAAATAGGGTAACCGGCTTTGGTATGAATTTATTTTATATTTATCAATCGTATATTTGATTTCTTTTTCTTGTATTCCGTTGTTTTTTGTTGGTTTTCTTCTTGTTTGGCTGAGACTAATTTTGGATTCAAAAGTCGATTTTTTGTTTTCGTTTTCCCTCATTCCCTGTTTAAAATGAGACATAAATCAGGTTGCTACAACCACGGGAACTATGTTTCTTTGTCTCTTAAAGTAACACATGTACATGCCTTAACACGTGTGCACAAATATTCAAATCTGTTTTTCCATAAGTTCTTTTTGTTCTATAAAAGGCATCTTTTCTAAAAAAGTATTCATCATAAAAATTTCAAACGTTGTGAATATTTTAAATTAAGTGAATTACACATGATAATTTAGCCATATATACAAAATCTGTTATACTTGTGATTTTAATGGAACGAATATAGAAGAAAATGTTAGAGAAAATAGTTCATACTTCTCTTGGAAAAATATAATTTTTTATTTCATCCCACAATAGCTTTTTTCAAAATTTCCTTAATTTAGTATGTGTATAAAGGATATGTGTGCACTGTATGAAAATATCACAGAGCTACCTCTAATATTTTTTCAGAAAATGTACTTTCAATTAGACACATTTTAACGTTGCCAGCATAGGGAATTCAGTCTACCCTTAAATGAAATGATGGACCCGTAAGCAGACTCGCGAGTAGTCGTCTGGACCAGGGAATTTGTCTGCGGGCGAGTCCGAGTGGACGCCTTTTCATCCAGGAGGGTTGTGCGACGTCCAGCGGCCCTCAGAGAAGCGCGTACGGTCGCCCCTTCTTCTTCTGTGTAGGAAAGATATCAACGCCAAAATTCCATCGACAATCACACTGCTTACAGACCACTCCATCGTCTATTAAGAAAAAAAAACAAATAGAAAATTTGTCATTGATCAGTTGCAAAAAGTATTGAATTGTTGAAACGTCCTAGACAAACGGAATGAAAATAAATCCAGATAAAAGCAAAACAATTAGTTTTATAAAGGCTTGAACACAGGAAACACTCCAACATACAATAGGTAGAAAGAAAATTCCTGATATACGTAGTTGTAAATATCTGGGCATAATAATACGATGCGGCCTCAGCTGCGCAGATCACGTAAGATATTATGCAAAGAATATCTTACTGGAAGGCTCTTGATTTTGTGAGGGGAATATTATGGAAACCTATCTGAAACGCGGGAATGCAAGCTTACATTTTCTTGGTTCGTCCTTTACTGGAATACTAAGTAGCGTGAGAGCGTAGGCTTCCGCGGCCGGAGTCAATATTAAGTTGGCTGTCCGGGTGACGCCGCGTCCATGGCAAAGGTGCCGACGTTTCGGTCGCCATTCTGCGACCTTCCTCAGGGCGTAATGCACGGAGCTGTACTGTGCACGGGTTAATATAGGGCTACGTTCCCCTTCTACCTGTATGCCGGTTGGCCGGGTGGTCGGCCAATGCGGAGAGAGTGCACCGGCCAATCAGGGCCGGGCTCTCCGCGGGGCGCTGTTGACGGACGGCGCTCCGTCCGTTACCGGACGTAGGGGAGCAGCTAGGACCGCGTCCGTTCGAGACCGGACGTCCTGGTAAAATAGGTGTTTCCAGGCATCGTGAAGACGAATGCCTTGGTCAGCATTAAGATTATGTGGGTGTTTAATTATTTCCACCGCCTCTTTTACCCTCCTCGTACCCCAGCGGTCTTCTCTGGCTAAGAGGCGCGTGTCATCAAATAAGATGGCATGGCCAGTTTTCCATGCGTGCAATGCTATGGCCGATTTATTCGTATTATTGTATTTATAATGACGAATATGTTCCCGGAGACGTTCATCTACTGTGCGTCCCGTCTCGCCAATGTAACTATGGCCGCAGCTGCATGGGATCTCGTATACCCCTGATGACATAAGGGGAGGGACGCGATCTTTCACGCGTACAAGCTTTTGCCCAAGTTTTTCCTGGGCTTTGTAAGCCGTCTTTATATCAAAGCGGCTCAATAGCTTGCCAATCTTATCGGTGACACCTCGTATATACGGTAGAGTGGCTATAGTTTGGTTGGTATTGTCACTAGGTGTGGTGATATCGACCGTGTTGGAAGTGGTCGTAGCCTGCCGTACCGCTTGGTTGGCAGCGCTAGCGCTGTATCCGTTAGCTCGAAATGTGGTCTTTAGGAGCTCCATTTCAGAGTCCAACGATTCCTTATCACACACTCTAGTTGCTCTGATGGCCAGAGTTTTCAAAACCCCCCTAGCGCTGCCAACCAAGCGGTACGGCAGGCTACGACCACTTCCAACACGGTCGATATCACCACACCTAGTGACAATACCAACCAAACTATAGCCACTCTACCGTATATACGAGGTGTCACCGATAAGATTGGCAAGCTATTGAGCCGCTTTGATATAAAGACGGCCTACAAAGCCCAGGAAAAACTTGGGCAAAAGCTTGTACGCGTGAAAGATCGCGTCCCTCCCCTTATGTCATCAGGGGTATACGAGATCCCATGCAGCTGCGGCCATAGTTACATTGGCGAGACGGGACGCACAATAGATGAACGCCTCCGGGAACATATTCGTCATTATAAATACAATAATACGAATAAATCGGCCATAGCATTGCACGCATGGAAAACTGGCCATGCCATCTTATTTGATGACACGCGCCTCTTAGCCAGAGAAGACCGCTGGGGTACGAGGAGGGTAAAAGAGGCGGTGGAAATAATTAAACACCCACATAATCTTAATGCTGACCAAGGCATTCGTCTTCACGATGCCTGGAAACACCTATTTTACCAGGACGTCAGGTCTCGAACGGACGCGGTCCTAGCTGCTCCCCTACGTCCGGTAACGGACGGAGCGCCGTCCGTCAACAGCGCCCCGCGGAGAGCCCGGCCCTGATTGACCGGTGCACTCTCTCCGCATTGGCCGACCACCCGGCCAACCGGCATACAGGTAGAAGGGGAACGTAGCCCTATATTAACCCGTGCACAGTACAGCTCCGTGCATTACGCCCTGAGGAAGGTCGCAGAATGGCGACCGAAACGTCGGCACCTTTGCCATGGACGCGGCGTCACCCGGACAGCCAACTTAATAATACTAAGTAGCGTGTTGATTTCTTAATAGGGAACGTCAGATTAAAGCAATCAACTGATTGCAGAATCAAGCTAAATTCGCGAACAAACAATAAAATGAATGTCAATTGGGAATCATTAGTTATATGCAAAACGTCAGCACGACTGTGTGCCGTCTTTAAGGCGTATACAAAGCAAACGACTTAGAAAGTTGATATGTACTACATGAAAAGAAATAATACGAAGTTCCGGAACAATAATTTTATTTTCTTCAATATGCAAAGAATGAACCGATTACGTATGTGAAAGTCACAATATCCTGAAGAGCATAGATATAGGAGTGTCGTCGTAAGTACAACCAACTAAAACCAAAGATTACAGATTTACAAGGCAAGTCTGCCGGAAGGGGGACTCTATGCTGAGGGTGTTCCCGCCACCAGGGAAGCGGTGCGTCCGACAATGCTGCCACCTGCTGGTCGCCCGGGCTGACGTTGCCCGAGACGCCACTGATGCGGACAGCTTCCTGGAGGAATCGAACTTGCCGAATCCTACACCCTTCCTCATTGCGAGTGTAGGGGGCGTGGCGCTACTGTAGGCGCGGACTTCGTCTCCTGGACGCAGCCTCCTGCTGCTGATGGTGTTGATGTTGCGACCAATCTCGTTGCTGCTTGCATCTCCGCTTCTAAAGGCTTCTTTGCTTCGAAGTCGCTGTCTCGCAGCGGGGGCGTCATCGAGTGGTTGTGGCTCGGGTTGCTTCTGCTCTGCCACAGGAGGCGTGGCCTGGGGGCATTGAACGGCATCTGGCTGCGCCGGTTCCCTGTAGCGAAAACTTATCTTCACCGCCGCCATTCTGAAACTCATACCCCTCATTTGTTTTTTCGTTCGGCTGCGGCCCCCATGGTGCTCGTGGGTTGTCTATTTCAAGGATTGCATATGGTCTTTCCCAGATGCGTTCCGTCTGTCTTGTACTGCGTGTACAGCGTGTAAACCTGAGCTTCAATTTTAAATATATCCTACCTGGCACCCATTAATTCTCCCCGAACGTTTTGATAAATATTTTGCCAACAAACTGCGTACATTGGTTCGAAGCGTATTTTTTTATCTCCTTTGGCGGTTGCAATAATTATAACGTTCTTGATTGTCATCCGTGTATCGTCTGCGCCGGACTGACCACCGCTACTGTTATGTATACGATGTAAGCAGCACTCATTATGCTTGCTCTCCAATGATACCTACATACTTTTCATCCGTCGTTGACTTCAAAGATTGTACAAAGCACCTCCGGTTCACCATTGAAGGAGGGATGATAGGGTGTGCCCCAAATATGTTTGAAACCATTCTTATCAGGTAATTTCTTTGCATACTTCTGACGTCAACTGCGAGCCATTATCCGATACTGTTGCCCCGAGGAATCCTTCTCCCTTACACATCCCTTGCAGGACCCTACCCAACCTCGTGGTGTCGTGCAATCTCTACCACCGTGGGAAATTTGTTTGTGCCTTCGTAACAATTTACCATCTCACCTGGAAGAGGAGGGCAAAATCAAAGTGCAGTCTATACCATGGCCTCCCAAGCTTGAAGTCAAACCGCTTTCGTATGTCGTTTTTAATTGTAGTTGAGCGCAATATTTTTCTTTTATTTTCGTGCTGAATTAGTACAAAATGATAGGCTAGTTGATTGTGAGTGTCTGAGAAGTGGTGGTCCATCGGGCTGTTTCATCGAGCATCTCACCCAGCCGGCTGCCCGCAGAGAAGGCACCACGGGGACCGCCCCTGGCGTCTTTTACATGTTCTCATAACATGCATGATCACGCAGCTGGGCTGATAGCTTTGTCGATAAATGGTGTACGCCATCGCGATGTTGTGATATTTATGTAATATTGCTTGCTTGCGTGCTTCCCAACGCAGCCCCCATTATTTTGTTGCGAGTGGTAAGGAGCTCCCTTCGTCTAATCCGCGTCTCCGCGATTCCTGCGCCGAAAGAGAAGCCGCAGCGGCGGCACGCGGCGCTGGCTTATGAAGGGCCTTAAGTAGCAGAAATTGAAAACCGTCGTCGAATAACAACTTCTCTTCCTTTACATTTTTTCCACTCATTTTGCTAAATAAGCGACTTATTGAAACGGATGCTCGGGGGTTTCTGTTGACAGCAATCTCCCTTTCCCTTTCCTCGCCCCGTCCTCCGCAGCTCCCGTCCTCCGCAATTCAATTCCGCCTCCGGCGCATTCAAACTCCGGCGGCGGGGCGACCAAGGACGCACGCATGCGAGCGGGGACGGAGGGTTGCTCTTGTCCGCCCCGCCCCGCTCCCACCCCGCTCCCGCCCTGCTCTCGCCCCGCTCCCGCCCCGCTCCCGCCCCGCCCCGCCCCGCTCCCGCCCCACCCCGCTCCCGCCCCACCCCGCTCCCGCCCCGCTCCCGCCCCGCTCCGCCCCGCCCTCCCCCTTTCCCATCCTGTCCACATGCTCTTCGCTCGACCATAGCGCATGGCAACACGCCTGCTGCCCCCTCCTCGCCCACGCCTCCCAACCCACGGGCGTTGCACTCCGTCCTCTGGACCTTCCCTACCCCACGCTTACTACACGGCATCTTACACTGCGACACGCATTCATTCGGATTTGGAATCCATTCATTCATAGCGGTCGAGCTCCAGATATCATGATGGCCGCCTTCATATCGGATCGCGTCTAACCTAATGACGAAGGCCTATCTCGAGGAACAATTGGCACGAGAAACGCGTTCTCTCGATGGAGCCGTCCTGCCCTGGGCGGGGACGTCGGCGCAGCTGTTGGCGCCGTTGCGCGCTGCCCAACACAGGACAGCCCGTGAGAGGCTCGTCCGCGGCCGCTGCTCCGCGTCGCCTCTTGCGGTTGGCCGTTTTCTTCACGTAGAGCAGCGCCTGCGAGGGTCCCCGCCTCCGCCTCCGCCCCCTCCCAGCGATGAGGCTCCGTGCTCAACATTCCGGCGCGGCCCTGAAGAATGGCGAGATTTTTATCAAGTAGTGTAGCTCATAACTCCAGGCGAGTTTAAAGCTAATAAAACTTTGCTGCGGGAAAAAGAGGAAGCCAAACAAGACGATAAGAGGAAAAGAGTTTGTTTTCCTTTAAGTAATAGATACGAAAAGAACTTCTTTCTATTAATGTTGAGAAGCTCCCGGTCAACGCGATACTCGAGGGAAAGGAGAGGAAGGGAAGTGGCTCAGAAGAATGCTGTGGGGGGCGGGGGCGGGGAGGGGGGCGGGGCGGAGGAGAAACGAGGTGCAAGTGAGGCGGGCGCGGGAAGGGGCCGCGGAGGCGACGGCTGATTGCATCTTCTCGAAACGAGACGAGATGAGACGAGACGGCTGCCGACAGCGTTTCGCCCGGAATATCAAACGACTTCGTTCTCGGCCAGTTTCTTCTCTAACGATCGATTTGCAGTTAATCGCACGCTGGAAATGTTTTTCGGGCGGCCGCCGCCCCGCCCCTCCCTCGCCCCCGCTTTTTTTGCCACTTTCGCCTCATTTCATAATCGCGAGCTTCTCGCCAGCTCACCTCGCAAGTTTTCCTCTCAGTTTCCGCTGCGACTTTCGATATTAGAACGGTGCTTGATTTTGTAAGGGTCGACATCGTTGGTCTTCCTTGCTTTTTGTGTTCTGCCCTTTGTTAAAGGCGCAAGAGCGAGGGAGACGCTCGCCGGAAGGGGGAGGGTGGGCGGCGAGGGGTGGGGAAGAGCGGGCTGTGGCGGGGGGCGGGGCGGGGCGGGGCGGGGAAAGGCGTCTGCCTGTTGCTCCCCGATCCCCTCGCTCCACCCGTCCCCAAACGCCGCCGCCGCCGCCGCCTCCATTCTTGCATCGTTTCTTGGCGTCCCGATCCCCTTTTCCCAGAAGTCGCGGTGAGCCGCTCACATTTGCGTGAAAAACCTCCCCTGCAACTCACACGGCTCTTTGACAGCTCGCGCGCTGCGATATTGGAAAAAGTTGTTCCTGGCAGGGAGATGGGGAGCGATATGAAAGTATCGCCTGAAAGAACTCTTAATTAAAAATGCCTTGTAGTTTCGTTGAAGTTCACTCATAATGATGCAAGTTGTCAAATATTGGGATGTTCATTTCAAATATGGAAAAAGAGAAACGAATGCAAGTGACTACCGCGTTATGAACTCGCAGGGCAGGCGGTTTGTCTTCTGCTCTCGTGCGTCGTCAGACACCCGTTGTCAAACAGCCAGAGCCCGTACTCCGTCTCTTTCGCTCTCGCTCTCGTTTGAAAATCTCGTGTAAATTCTCATCTTCCGTATTTTCGCATTCCACCTCCTCGCCAACGACGGCTTTGAGTCTGCACTGAGTCAATTTACGCGCCGTGATGACCGCAGTCCCAAGCGATGTGTGATTCTCTTTATAAAAGTTTCACAAATTATGTTAATAATACATCTCATTAGTTCGTTCTTGTAGTTAGTTTTGTTATAAAAAAGTTAATTCTGTAATTCACGCTGGGGACGTGGGTACCAAATCTGTAGCAAATAGACATTAAGAAATTGTAATGTGTATTGATCTTAAAGAAGATGAGACCTGCGCGATGTTTTAAGTGTCCTGTCCTCTATCCGTAAAAAAATGAAGGAAAAAATGCAAACTTGCAGGGCCAGTTCGTTCAAACTGATCGTGGAATATCAATTTTGGAGAAAAACGCTTATATTGTTTACCTAAAAACGCCTATGTTGATTACAGGCACAGCGACGTACATACATACATACAGACATTTTGCCGTCAGTCGATATTTCGGCAGCTACCCAACGTGTTAAAGAAAGCAATTTACTTCATATATGAGCAAGATTTGTCCGCTTTTGCAATACCAGTATCTGACAATACCCGAGTTTTTTGTCGAAAAATCGAATAAGCAGGTTTACATTACTTTCGTTTTCCTATGTACGTAGAAAGGTGTGAAAATAAAATGGACTTGGTACCCTCTCTGTCTGTCTGTCTGTCTCTCTCTGTGTTGAAGGGATAACAATTAAAGGAATTTTCAAAATTAATTTACGCATCTGTCGCATATATATATATATATATATATATATATATATATATATATATATAGAGAGAGAGAGAGAGAGAAGTTTTCAATTAAATATATTCAAAATTCAATGACTTTAAATTTTATGAAATTTAAGTCCTCTCACGCCCATACTTGTTTATACGAATATACTTTTACAATACCGCAACTCATTGCATTTTATAGCAGCTCCTAATTACATTTTCTTGTGCAAATTATTTCTTCCGGTATTATTTTCGGATAACATCTTAATATACCGACTGCTCAAGCAAGTTGAATGTAACTTTACTCTCGTTGTCTTAACAGTTTTGTGACGTTCACTTTTCCCCGTTTTTGATACATAAGAGATGACATTTGTAGCCGTTTTGAGAAAGTATTTGTTCAAAAACGCCTACATTTTATGCAAAATTACGCGAAAACTACTCTATTTTGGAAAAAATTGTATGTGATGGTATATCAAGATAAGTCCTTCTACAACAAAATTCATTAAGTAAAGAAATGTTTATCTTCAATATTTTAGTTGTAGAAAGACGCGGAACAAAATTTCAAACTGATGCAATTTTCGAAACATCAGGAATTTCAATGAAAATGAAACCTTCACTATTATTTATGCGTCTTGTACACTATCTGAGGACAAAGTAAAATGATAAATTTAGAGCCATGTTTCAAAAAACCACCTGTTTTAACCATAATTCAAACTTATAATTGAAAGAAATTAAATGAACAAACTAAATCACTACTAATTTCAGCAAAACGAACTTCACGGACCGCAATGACATGCTGACATGGTTAAATGACACTGAACACTGAAAAAGTTTTCCAAGGAATCCATATCTAGACATCTTTGTCACTTTGTTGGATTATTGGCGGTCTTAGAACTTCCTAACAATCAGGATTACATATTATTGGCCGACAAGTGGGTGTTTCTAATCGTTAATTAACCATGAAGTTGACAATAAATATGAAAACTAAAAGCATATTGAATATTTTACATCTTTTCCTGAAGATGGCCTAATAAACTCGCCACGGAATGTAGCTGTTTCCACCACATTGCGTAGCTGATGTTTTTTAGTGTTGTCCGTGGTGCCTGGATGGAATGTAATTTCCGTAGTAAGTAAGAAACCTCAAAACTCTACACACAATCAAGTAAAAAATTGTAAAAACAATACAAAAGTGGTAAATGCTTATGTGTAACTGACAAAGTGCTAAATGTCAAAAGTGCTACACTAAATACAAAGTGATAAGACGTGTCAAATACACTCATCGTCATAAAAAAAGCTGCACCCCGAAAAACCATACTGATCCGCTCCAAACTCGGTGGGTATTTTTCACACCATTCGCTAAGCCAATGATTTCGTTTTCACGGTTGGCCGCGCACTGGGGGGTCGAGTGTATGGGCGTGACGTCGCGTCCACCGGTCGAGATAAGAGGGCCTCAAACGGCCGCGCCGGCCATTGCAAGATCGGGTAGCGTTGCCAGAGCGTCATCTACGCATAAACTATGCCTAGGCGACGCGTTCGACTGCCAGTTTCCCAGTTAGACGCTTTCGAGAGGGGCCGCGTCGTGGGCCTGAGGGAGGCTGGTTGGTCTTGTGGCCTTATGGCGTGCCACACCGGTCGTACGAACACCACCATCGCCCGTTGTTGGCGGCAATGGATTGAGAAAGGCACCCACACACGACATACAGGATATGGACGTCCTCCAAGCACCGCAAGAAGGGAGGACCGACGGATTATCCGTCATGCGCGAACAGATCCAATGGCAACGATAGGTGCTTTTCAGCGGGCTTTGCAGCCTGTACTGTCACATCCTGTAAGTGCCAGTACCATTGACAGGCGGTTGCACAACGCCGGGCTCGCCGCACGCCGACTATTAAACGCCTGCCACTCACACCCCAGCAACGTCGCTAAAGACTTGCCTGGTGTCGGGAACGACGGATCTGGGGCCAAATAGACTGGCAGCGGGTCATCTTCACCAACGAGTCCTTCTGCCTTGGTGGCGATGACCACCGGGTCAGTGTCTGGAGGCGCAGTGGGGAGCGCCATGACGAGCGGTTTATGGTAATTATTTATTTATTTATTTACGTCAAAAACAGTTAAAAACTGTGTGTGATGACCTATGGGGAAATTTAGAAGACGTGCAAAAATAATGAAGTTACATTTATCGCATCACACGAGGCGCCTATGTATCCCATTACACGAGCCGCCAGCCTGGTGTGATGGTGTGGGGCGCGATATCCTATGATGCCCGTTTACCGTTAGAGTTCCTCGGGGGCACCGTGACAGCCGCACGGTACGTTGAGGAGATCCTGTAACCGATGGCTGTGCCATTCGTGAATGCTCATGCCCCATTTCAACAAGACAACGCGCGTCCGCATACCGCATCCATGGCATGCGACTAAGCATGCCTTGCAGCCGTGGATAATCTGCCATAGACAGCCGCATCACCAGGCCTCTAGCCGATCTAGAATGTTGTGAGTGCTATGCAGCCTGCGATCAGGAATCTACTTCTACCCATCAATCTGCAAGAACTGCGCGCTCAGGTGCAAGCTGCATGGGATGGACTAGCACAGGACTCCATTCGAGACCTGTACAACTCCATGCCGCGACGTCTGAACGCGTGTATTCGCCAACATGGGGCCCTACCCCATACTAACATGTATCGTCTTTGGCCGTATAGCGCAATGAATGTTGGTCCTACAAATGTGAAAGTGTAATCATTTTGAATGCATGGTACCCTCTACCTGCCTGCCAAAAATGATCGCAATCCGCCTTGTTCTTCTTGGTGCTGCTTTTGTAATGACGATGAGTGTATGTTAAAGACTACTTATACTAAACTGTAATTTGATGAAAATGCTCCTTTGAAGCAGTTAAATCCCTCCAAGACAGGAGGCCTTTGACTTAAACGGTATTAGGCTGCAAACGTCTGGCTACTACTACTACTACTACTACTACTACTACTAGTACTACTACTACTACTACTAATGATAGTAATAATAATATTAATAATAATATTAATAATAATAATATAATAAATATATCATAAATCAATGACACGAAGACAAGAGAATGCTATGTATTCATGTGACCAGAAGAAATTTTTCAGGCAACTCAACGATCAAAGAAAGAAATTGCCAGAAACTGTTCATAAAAGTTCCGAGATGGAAGAATATTGGAGCAATATACGGAGAGAGCATTCCAAACACCCATGTCGATGGAGCTTACTGGATAGCAGAAGAGGAACGGAATTGTTGTGATATACCTCAAATGTGCTCGCCTACTAATACACAAAGAGATATCTTTAATTTAGTCAGGAAGACGTAATATTGGAAGGAGTTACTGAAGGAGTTACGTTTTATGATTAGCAAATCTAGCGATCCTAAGACTCTGAGTAACTACAGACCTATCACATGTCTGCCCACAGTATATAAGATTTTTACATCTGTGCTAGCCAACAATCATCTAATTGCCAACATCAATGCTGAACATTCATCTAAATGCCAACAATCATCTGGCACCAGAACAAAATGGTTGCAGAAAGGGTGCTCAAGGTTGCAAAGAATTATTGATAGTAGTGTTCAATCAGGCTAAAAAGAGACACCGCAACATTTCTTTAGGATGGATTGGCTATACCAAGGCCCTGGTTAGATATCTCATTCGCGGCTTTTGTATGGGTCTCAATCAAGTAAATGCCCAGGTTGTGAACCTAATCCAACACTGCATGGCAACTTGACATACAAAGATAAGTTTAATTTGCTGGAAAGCCGGTATACCACCAAGGAACTGAGGATCAAACGAAGAATATTTCAAGGTGATAGTTTTAGTCCCTTATGGTTTTCCCTAGCTCCAAACCCTCTCACCAGAGATTCGGGGATGGGATATGAAATCACAAAAATTCTCCATATCTTCATTCATCATCAGTTCTGCATGGACGATCTTAAGTTGTCATAAACGAGTAAATCATCATCAACAACGCCTCCTAAGCCCGATTTCATTCAAACCACTCTTTAAAAAACCCCATTACTAATACAAATAAAGTGTGAAAATTTCATTGAAGTATGTCCAGTAGTTTATGCGTCTATGTACGACATACGCACATTCCCTTTTATTTATATATAGATTTCGTTTTTTAAGGAAATGAGTAAAATAAACTGTCTTGTAATTCACTGGAATACAAAACGTTACGCTTTTATGAAGTTATTATAGAATCTATTCTTCATTAAATAAGAATTAAATCATAAGATTGTCAATTTAGCTTTCAGCGAATCGTTCTACTATTCATTAAACTGAATAAATAATGTTTGTTTGTGTTGCAGGTGTGTGCAGAGCATCGGGTGTAGTGTGGGCAACGGGTGGTGAGTGGCAGTTACTGATGCATCATTCATACGAAGCCAAATCACGCATTGATGATCTACATCATTATTTCAAGTGTTGTGCTTGTCCCCACCCAGCGCTTGTGACCTCAGCTTCCTTTTTTGTTGCGCCCAGGCAAGTTGGGAAAGTTTTCCTTCCGGTTCTGCTGGTTCAGAATTCACAACTTTCCGATTCCCTTTTTACCTACAACAATAATATATTTTTGGTAAAACGTAACAATCACTTGTTTACTAATTAGTAGTAGATATCTGAGCCATTTTTTTTAAAATTTATTGCTTTTCGTTCGACACCAGTGTCTTTCGAGGAATTTAAGGTACATAGGCTATATACGGAACATTAGGTACGTAATTATTAAACATAGCTATTAGGAAGTGGCCATCCTAAAGTCGACATTGGTTTTCTTCTCTGACTTTTAGGTTATAATTAGTTTAGAACACAAGAAGAAGACGGTAGGTGGTGGATGGGCGAGATAGCTGTCTAGATGTTAAAGACGTTGGAATTGGTCTTTTGTGCTGGATTGCGGAGTGATTTAATGTGGAGTCAGTTGTTGTTTCTACATACGCTAAAAATTGTAGAACAGGCTGAGTTTGGTAAGTGGTTGAAAAAATTGGAGGTCTCATTAGAACAATCTCACACTGTCCCTAGTTCTGAAATATTAACGGGTTTACTTAAACTTTCATAAACTAACTTAAAAACTGTGGATCAAAAATATTTTTCTGGAATTATTTTCTATAAATACAAAGACAACGTTATGCAAATAGTGAGAAAAAGTATTAATATCTTATTACATTTTCTGGGATTACAACTATTGTTCGTGTTTCACAAACATTGATTCTATCCTTTAAATACTCTCCCTTGTAAGAAAAAGACTTAAATAGCGCAAATAAATATGCATTTTGAGTTTTATAATGATAAATTTATAGAAATATTTTCATCGTGCAAAAATGACTACAATTTGCACCATTCTCTTTCCAACCTTTAATGTTAATTCGCACTTTGGCCGGCACAAACGAAATTATTAAAGCTCATAAACTGTCATTCACAAAACAGGAAACATTTAAAATATGTTTTTTCAAGGTCTGTACATGAAATTAAATAAGGTATTGGATTGATTTCTTGATGCAGCAATTAAACTACAAAGATATCCCCTGGTATCGGTAGTCTCATCGACTTAAACATGTTGCAAATTATCTGATATTTCATTTCTAATTTTAGACATTCTTGGTTCAAAACAAAATAGAAGATAATTTTCCTAAGCGTACTCTCGTTTGGATTTTATTGTCAGAATATTTTTCCAAAAAATCCTTGAATGGATTGATTCGATTTGATTTGATTGTTCGTGATTCCGGGCGCGTCAACTACAGAGGTCTCGTAATTGTACTGCGTGCTTTGTTATCGGGAGATGACGGTGATCTTTCGTGCTACATGGCCAGATCCCGCGCCGACCTACCTTCGACTTGCGGGGTTTCCCTCCAAGTATCTCCAACCTGTGGGACACCGCCCCAGCCGGGACAAGCTCTAAGCTCCCGACCGGTCTCCCGGCACGTGTGGTAGTGTAGTGCATGTTAGTGTAAGTGTGTGTGTAAAGGGTGAGGATAGTACAAGGAAGAGGAAGGAAAGATCGCGCGCGGTCCATGGTCCGTTTGTGAGGTACTGCTCCCGGCATTCGCGTGGTGTTGACCGGAGAAACCACGGAAAACTATCGATCAGAGCAGTCGGCCGCCAGAATTCTCCTCCAGACAGCGAATGAATTTGACATAGTTGGTCAGGTAGTGTCGAAAATCCTGCCGCCGTCGGGACTCGACCCTAGGACCTCGCGGTCAGAGGGATTGCAGTGGCATCACAAAGATGGCTCAATGCAGTTGATGCACTGAGCCATC
Source organism: Acheta domesticus (assembly GCA_031308135.1). Lineage (NCBI taxonomy): Eukaryota > Metazoa > Arthropoda > Insecta > Orthoptera > Gryllidae > Acheta > Acheta domesticus. The sequence continues at coordinate 288,780,714 of JAHLJT010008446.1, read as the reverse complement.
TCTCCCGGTTCTTAAATGGAGTTGATTATAACTTGAAAAGAGGAATTTTTTGACACGACCCATGCGTGGCAGAGATCTTGATTCAAATTGCATTGGAAGTCTCCGCGATTCTCGGTCAGAAACGATTGCGCCATATTGGGTTTACTTTTATTATTGTCAATGGCTTTCTCCAATGATTTTCAATGACTCCCTATAAAAGTAAAAAAAATCTGTGTTGGTGGAGAAAGATCTCCTTTCAATCTCCATACAATATAATAAAGGAAGTTAATTTGTATCGCTCGTTTTGACGTGGGCATCAATTTGTCATTATTTCTTTCTTCTCTAATACTCTTGTTGCATGGAATGCAAAACTACTTTTACGTCAGTTTTCAGTTCTGGAAAATTTTGTGTCCATGATTTAATTGTTATTCTAAAACTACTCTTCACTAACTGTGTGAGGTACCTCACTCTGACGAACGCATGCAGGCAACTAAAAGTGCTCGAAAAATACGTTCATTTCCTCTCTGGTATCTTCCTGGGCAACCTCCGTTCCGAGTATTTCGATGAATTCGAAACGCATTGCAGCTTGCTACTAAGCTTTGCGCCAGGTTGGAAGGTCAAATGTGAGTCGCGCATGCAGTCTCGAGTTGCTAAGTGCAGCGAATACAGATGAAACGGATACATGATTTAATTAGCAAAGAGACCCCGAACATAGCGTTGGCTGAGTCGGTCGCAACCAAGAGCAGCGGCCCAGGTTTGCGGGAGCACCGTGTATCCCAACTCCGAACTGCTATTTCTCAAAATTTCAACTACACAATAGGTATCATGAAAGATACAGACTCTCAGTTCATAGGGCAACAAAATGCAGAATTAATACCTATTAAACGGCACTTGGCTTCCACAGACCACAAGAATACACTACCTGGTTAAGTAAAAAACCTTTTTTAAACAAAACTTTTAAAAAATTCAATTTAAAACAAGTTGATAATATAAGAATTATATTTTATGCAATTAAACTATGAATCCTGCAAATTCATCCAGTGAAACACCAAAAAGTGCATTTTTTTGCGCAAAACAAAAAAAAAGCACTAAGATTACGTCCATTTTATGAATGAAATTTCTGTTAAGGTTTCATTCAATTTGATGTTAGCAAAGGAAAGATGCAGTTACATGAGAATCCGGTTTTTAATTATAATATAACGGATAATTTGTTCATGAGCTGCAAATCAAACGTTTACCGGCATGGGTGGCTGAATGCATCCGTTGATGGCACTGCAGTGCCTCTGAGCGGGAGGTACTAGGGTTGGAGTCCCTGTTGCGACAGGATTTTTGGCACAATGAATGCACAATACTGTCACACATGCCGGGAGGCCAGTCAGAAGCTTAGAGCTCCTCTGCGCCAGAGCGGTGGTTCGCTGGTGGCAGATACCTGGTTAAGAAAATCCAGTGATCACCGCCCCCTTCCTCCATAAAAACATACACTACCCCTATGGGACTAATGACCTTAACAGTTGACGCTCACGGAATCACTAAATCAATCAACTAACAAAGTTTCTAGGACAACAATAGCATCATTCTCGTCTATTGTAAACACGATTTTATCTTGATGCGGAAACCTCTGATATTTCGGTACAGTTTGTGAAATTGTCCTGCCTTAAAGGTTGTTTTATTTATTTGCTTCATTAGCAGTAACTGCACTATTATTATTTTTTACTGTACCATTACGATTCAAAATGTCAAGTTGATTCCGCATACCTTTTATTTGTTTTACTGTAATATAGTTCAGTCAGAGTTACTTTTAAGTGGCGCGACGCATTTGAAAATGTTTTAGGGAATAATGACAGGAAGATCAGGATCATGTAATCTTGGTAGGACCATGCCCACCCTTATCAAACATCCCCAATCTCACAACATTCTTAATGTCACGATCCTTGTCATACAATATCACTCTCTGTCTCTCTCTGGATATATATATATATATATATATATATATATATCGTCTCCTGTATTATTTCCGTAGTATACCTTTGGGTTCCGGCTCTCCCATGCAACCAATCTTTATAAATGAGGGCTCTAAAGAAAGAGAATTTTACGGAGACTTGACGAATTCCATTTTGACTTTACAAATATGGATGGTTTCTTTAAAAAAACGCATCGAAATAGTCATGTAAAATGCAACCCGCATCACATGTCAACATATATCGGCAAATAACTCATAAACAAAGCGTTTTAGAACCTTAAAAAGTAAAACTTTTTTTCAGACCATAATCTACAATATGAGGCATTCTCCGATCCATTCAATTAAGTTTTCGGTTCCACGCTTCAATACTATCAAGGACACCTCAATATTTCAATATTTCAGCCCTTCCTGCTGGTAGCAATTTTTGTGGCGACACGCTTAGAAGGCTTAGATTCGACAATCTTTATTTACGCTTTCTGTTAACACCAGAGTTTCTGCAGTCTGACGAGGTTTATTTGCATAATCATTAATTCAAGATTTGCTCTCCAGCAACAACTGTAAGTACTATTATAGTTGCTTGATACCTATACCTTTGAAGATTGTTTCTTATGCTTGTTGTGAAACTATCCAATTAACGTTTTTTCATGGTCTATAAGTGCTGTGTACTTAATTGTGGAGAGATGTGGGGGTTCAGTGAAGAGTGAAGACTGTATTTGTGTTTTACCTGTACCAATATTTTCGTTATCATTCGATGAAATTTTCAAGTCAACGGATTCAGGCACGTAGCTTTCTCAGAAGTAAAAAGCTAATATTTTTGTGACTATCACGAAAAACTAAAACCTAACTGACAAAGAATATTGAATAATTACTTCAAATGTCTTTAAGTAAGTGTTGGGAATTGTTCCAAGCAAATTCTCCATTATATTGAATAAATATTTATTGAAAATTTCATTTACACATTAATTTCATTGCTTTTTATTTTTATTTGTTATTGTGTTAGTACATTGCAAGTTATCTTTATAGATTTTAAACAAATAAACACGTTTCGTTAACTACTTTCCCTCTTAGAATGAAAATAGTAGGATAGGGATGAGTGTGGGGTCTAACATGTGAGAGTTCTCGCACGGGTACGCAGAGGTAGTGGGGAATACTTTGCTATGGCACAACACAAAGAACAAACTTTTTAAAGTAGCTAAAGTAAAATAGCTTGAAATAAATCGAAAACAAAAAATCAAAACGCGCTAGCCTACAATACTACATGAATCAATTAAAAACAACTAAATTTAAAATTATAGAAAGAATAGTGCAAGTCACCCGACAACTGCCAACGATCGCAGTCCAAACGCACGATTTAAATGTTGGCGGTATCTGGAAGTATGTACACCAACGCCCAGCTACAAAAATTCATATTGCAAATAAAACATGGTTTGATATTCAACTCAAGGTGTCGGTTCGTTAAGATATTAATATTGCAAACATCGTTTGAGCAACATTTCCATGTAACGAAGTGGGCTTACTAATGCCACTACATTGTGTCTAATGCTAACAAAAGGTATTTAGTACTCAAAGGTGAAAACATTAGATTGATTATTTTTTGGCTCGGAATTGCTTTTTCTTGAGGTACGTAAGGACGCAGAAAATAATTCAATACTTTTTAGTATACAAATAATTTTTCAATTTTCTCACCCCAGCAAGCTGGCACCCTGATTCTCCAAAACCCACTCGGTTCTTCAGAACAAATTAAGGAAAGTTAAATAATATTGCAATGAGTAGGTCTGTTCTTGCCCGATCCGGTATTTTCTCATTACTTTACTTGGCTTTCTCAAGAGTAAAAACGTTTTTTATCATTTGACTATCAAGGAAAGCGAAAAGCTAAATCTCAAGGAAGATTGAAAAATTTCTTCAAATGTTTTTAAAGTAAGTATGAATTGTTCCAAGAACATCTCTCTACATTGTTGAATAAACTTTAATTGAAAATTTGTTTCGAACATCAATTGCATTGTTATTTTGTTTGATATTCTGTAAGTACATTAGTGGAGACGTTATCCTTTATAGAGAGGATAGACAAATGGATAGGGAAAGGGTGGGATTTAACATGCGAGAGTTCTCGCACGGGTACGCTAGTATATATATATATATATATATATATATATATATATATAAGAGCTAAACTCACACACCGTGAAATATCCATGAAAGTCTACATGATTTTCACCGAGAAGGTTTATGTGCTGTTAAATCTGTTGTAACTTTGTAGAACAAAACTAATTATTTACGTCAAATGCAACCCGCAACACATTCGGTAGGATTTTGATCTTAAAAGATGCCTTCTATGGCCATAAAAACTAAAATTTTGAGGTCAAGGCCTCAAAGAAAGGTTTCTCACACCATAACCTACAGGATGAAACCTTGAACATTCTATTACATTTTTACTGGTCCAGCGCTTCCCGATATTAACTCACCTGCTCAGAGATGTGCAAAATCTGCAGTTAAATGTGAATGAGGAGGACAGAGAGCGCCAGGGACAGACAGGGACAGTTTGAGGGAGGGAGGGACTGTCAGAGGGTGATAAGAGGGGAAAGAGTGAGATGAAGGGCAGAACAACGTCTGCCGGGTTTTCCTAGTCAATTGTATTCTTACATGCCATCATAGAAACTGATCTTCCGACCATCCTGATGAAGTGACAAATGAAGCCAAACGTAGAAAACCTGGTAGGCCTACTATGTTTTTCCGTAAACAGATAGCTCAATGGCAGATGATAGCCATGTACCGTCAAATAGTTTGAAGCTAGGTTCTAGAAAGTGCACAAAAATCAATAAAAGCTCCAAAATAAATCAATCAACATAACTCGAGGGCATGCCATTGCACATCGCCAAACGAACAAAACTCCCGAAAGAACGTCAGAAAAACAAGATCACTTTGAAGCCAGAGCTGTCAAAAGAACGAGTCAGTCATATGTTAAAATTTTTAGTAATTTTGTAATTGAAATTATCGTACAAAAGGGAACTAGCGCATTAGCACTATGCACATGCCTCACGTATACTTAAGATAGTATTATCTAACGATAATATCCTTCCCCGTGATCCGAGCCCTGCACCGTGTCCAGTAGACCGCGACGTCTGCGCGATGCAATGTCTAGCTCCCCGATCGTCAGTGACCCCCGTTGCGTCATATTTAGCCGTCGTCGCAGATGCGTGTGGCGGCGACCGAGTTGATTCGCGCGGCCATCGCTGTATGGCAGCGCAAAACGAGTGTTTGGACATTTCTTAAAAGCTAGTGGAGGATCCGCAAACAAACCAGTTCTGTCTCCCGGAGATCGAGACGCGTCGAATGATACCTCATAATCTCGATTGGTAGACGGGAAGTGTTCTAATCGTGAGTGAGGCCAGGCCGGGCGAACACAAGCAGGTTATTCGAATACTCTACTAAGTTGTCTTGTCGGCCCCGCGGCCGATATCGCTAAAGCAGTAGTGCCGTAGTGATCTTGACCGTGAGGTCGCGGGTTCGAGTCCCCCCTCGGGCATGATTGTATGTGTTCGTCCTTTCGCCCCGTATCATCACCATATCGTTTCATCCTAATACCATAACGTTACATCCAGTAGTGGCATCTAGTAGTTGATGCGACCTTCAATAAAATAAAAAATAAATGAATAACGTTGTTTTGAGGGTCAAGACAAGTGTTTAGAGTAAATGAAAACCCAGAGATTTAGAGTCTAAGTAAAAGAAAGTGCGTGTAACACGTGGGATAGAATGCATTGGAGTTCTGAGGATGTGCTCATCCAGGAGAGTCGCCTATGAGCTTGGGTCCAATGGCGCGGGGCGAGAGCGTCCTGCCAGGGAGCTGCCGCGCGTCCGCTGGAAGGGAGCGGGCGAAGAGTGGAAAGGAGACGGGAGCGGATGAACGGAAGAAAAGGACAGATGAAAGAAAGGGACGGGAGAGATGGGACGACGGAGCAGAAGGAAGAGAGACGGGAACGGATGAACGGAAGAAAGGGACAGAGATGGAAGAAAGGGACGGGCGACATGAGACGACGGAGCAGAATGAAAGTAGACGGGAACGGATGAACGGAAGAAAGGGACAGAGATGGAAGAGAGGGACGGGCGAGGTGGGACGACGGAGCAGAAGGGAAGGAGCGTTGTAGAAGGGCCGACGAGGCAAATGACGTGGACGAGAAGGTGAGGAAGAAAAGGGAAATGAAAATGGCGAGAAAGGAACGGCAAGCGGCAGGACCCGGCGCGCCGTTCCAAGGGAGCGGGGGGGGGGGCGTGGCAGGCGGGCGGCGCCAGCGGGCGCGAAAACGGCGCAGCGGACGTTCGTTATTAGCGCCGCCGTTGGCCGGCGACGCACTTGAAGCGCTCCGGAGCGGAAGCGGATGGAGCCCGTCCACTCCACTCCGCTCCACTCCACTCCGCTCCACTCCACCCGAGCCGAGCGCCCTGTCGTTCTCGCTGCGCGGACCGACCGCCTCCAGCGCTCGCGCTCCACTGCCCGCGTTTCAGCCGCGGACCGTCGCTGGTCAGGAGGCTCTCGTCGTGTTGAATCCGAATTGCTACGATTATTTCTAGGACGCGTCGCTCTACGGGCTTCGTGTAAGAGAAGCGGACACGACGCGAAGGCGTTGTTCGTTCTCTTCCGCGCAAAATTTGTTTGAAGGTGTGTGGAAATGGAGAAATTTAAATTTGAAAACGGGCTCCTGCGTTGGTATGATCAACGACTAGACTTCCCGTTCCTTTGCCATCGTAACGCAAGATCAGATGACGACATTGTGGATAATTTATGCTCTGAGAGTTCGAGTTAAAATAAAATAAAAGTAACTCAGTGAACAAGGTTATCTTTCAATCTTGATAGAAAACTAGTGGTGAATTTGCCAGATACATTCTCGCATTATTTGTTGCGGCTACGCAATATTTTAAAAGAGCATAAACCTGCAAAAGTGTTTCCAACCAACAAAAAATGCTTCATCGCGCCGAGATTCGAACTTATGCCTGAACGGATGCCAGATATGCCTGAAATATTTTTTGGGTGTTTTTATTGACTTTTTTGTTTTATTATATTATTAAAAAATATTGGAACTGAAATATATCATTTTTTGCAATATCTCATTTAAACAGTTGATAGGATGATGTCCATCTAGAAGAACGGTAGACATGTGGGGGTATATTGCAAAAGATATTCAATGCAAAGGTATATTTGTCATAAAGTTAGAATTTTTTTAAAAAAATGTACGTCAATTAAATAAACAGCTAACAGATTAAAAAATAGAAAATGTAATGGTTAAAATAAATAAGAATATACTAAATTAATAATTTGAGACTTAGTATGGTACGTTAGAAAATAACATATGTAATGCAGCATCACAATTTTGACATTTCTTTGATACCTTCTTGTGACACAACCTACATCTGGTTTCTTTTCCTTGGTGCACAACTAAATAATTATTACCGTCATATCTCGAATCCTACAGTATACTCGATGGTCTATTTTTTATTTGTGTTCTGTTAATTACTTTCTATTTGTGTTATGTGCCGTAGCAACTCGCAGAAGAAAAGTTAGGTGGTCCAATTTTCCCCTTCAGTATTCATGGTCCTGCCAGGCATTTTCCTCTGCAGTAACCATCATGCGAATAAGGAGAGAAAAATACAATTTTCCCCTCGTGTGAATTCTCCGTATAAGCTGTTCTGATCAGAGCTATCAATACATCATATTTCTCGGTTATATACATAACACACTACTGAAAGCCCGATAACAAATTCTTTATACACATCTGAGAGTTGAGTTTTAGCTCCTTGATATGGCTTCATCCATAAAACATATCCTTTAGATGTAGTTTCAACGCAGAGTTTGTTTAGTTTACTTTGTTTGTTACAATGTTTAGTTTACTTTGGTGGCGACCATAATACGCCACCATTTCATCGTCGACAGAGTGACATTCTCAGAGCGGTCCATTTTCTTGAAATTTCATGTTTTGTAAAGTGAAAAGTGGTCTTACTGTTGCAAATCGATTATTACAATCGAAACGCTCACTATCACAACAATGGATATTTGACATTATAAATTTGAATCTCTAGGCATTGCGACAGCTTCATTTTAGGTGTCTTTACACTTTTCTCAGTAAAGTCTTCCTGGGATCTGCTTGTACCCACTCACCAAAAGTATCCCTAAAATGCATTTCATTTTTTCTTCAGTGACATCACCTAGTTTAACATTTTTCTAACCGCATACCTGTTAGTATGTTCTACCAACAATTCTATGGTATGCTGAAAAATGCTCACAAAAAACTTTTAAGTAGCAATTCTTTGTTAAAATCTCTTGAATTACTAGCCACTCTCTTTCAATTGATATTTTTAATTCGCCATTATTCCATTTAAAAAATTTGTCGTGAAGGACACAGAGGTTTCGTTTGAGATTTTTCACTTACGTTCATTGCAAGGCAGAATGAAGAACCATTGTGCAAAGTGTCTCCATACAACCATTGATTACATCCTAATTTATATTGAATAGCTCCACTTCAGCATTCAGTTGCGATCCAGGAAGATTATTGGGGGAAACTGTATCTTCGTCTCTAGAGTCCTCATCCGTGACATCTCCAGTAGCGTTGAAAGGGGTGATAATTGCAATGTTCACATGTGGTAATTTGTCATGTTATCACCATGATTCTCCTCAAGTATTGAGAGCAGTTCATCGAGAGCACATCCTCTGGATATACGAATTGCCGCATAATAAGCCATCTAAACTAATTACATCAACGAACTGTTTCTTATCTCAATTATTGATTCACTAATTAGATCAATAGAATATTGAACTATGAAAAGATTCTTTAAACTCTATTAGAGCTGCCTTTCCCTTTTGAGAATCCTGGCATTCGCGCAGGTCCACGCGTTGTCTTAGTTTTGGCCCCAAACCTACTGAAATTGTTTCAATATAGTGCATCAGCTCCGGTCTCCAATGTTAACACCGAAATAATTTTCAGTGTTTTGAAAAATGTTTGGACAGATAAACGCATTAGAATGCAGGTTAAGTCAATTCGAAGCGAGCTGTACATTTTTTAACATTCCGTGTAAGTTTACGTAAGTTAAAGAATCATTCAAGAAAATTTATAACGTTGTTAAAGGTAATCAAGCAAGAAGTATCCTCGAAAATATTTATTTATTTATTTAGTAAAAAAACAGTAAAAACTGTATATGACGTGTGGGGAAAGAAATTTATCTGCGCACATTTTCTTGAGGGCCAGAATTTTATAAAAAAAAAAAAAAAAAAAAAAACGAAAACGAAAAAATTAATTTAGAAAATAATTATTTTAGAAAAATAAAGATATTTGAAAAATGTTTTTTCCCGAGTTATAGAAAATCAATTTCAACTGTAAATGAACTACAAGCAAAAGGAGTGCTCAACAAAACGTGCGCACAGTGAAGCTACATTTACGTCCAGAAGCAAAACAAGGGGCCATCTCAGCATTTGCTCTATGGATCAGGGAAACTGGACAAAAACCTGATCGAGATGGGGGTCATTGACCCCGAAGCTGAAGTACATTACTTGTTACAGGCGTATTAAATATTTTTTTAAATGTATACAATGCAAACATAAATTAATTCATTATATATCTTTGTTTTGTTACATTATTTTTCTTTTTCACGATCAGTCTAGTCTCTAATTGTATAGAAACAGTTTTGCAGCAGAAAAGATTTTACTTTTAACTTAAATTTGTGTACCGACTTTAATTGTTTTATGTCATCTGGCGATGCGTTGTAAAGTAACGTACATGTATTGTATGTTGATTTCTTGTACTGAGCTGTTGATACTGACACTTGATGCACGTGATTTCTACGGCGTGTGTTGTAATTATAAATATCAATATTACATGAAAATATGTTCCCTCCGTTAAGTAGGTCATTTTTGACAAATATTACAGATTCGTAAATAAATAGACAAGGCAATGGTAGGATTCCCAGCTCAATGAAAAGAGGCTTGCAGGAATCACGTGGAAGGCATTTTTTCATTATTCGAATAATTTTCTTTTGCAATCTGAAGGTCTGAATACTACAGGATGAGCTTCCCCAGAATATTATGCCATATCTCAGGCGGGAATGCACATTTGCAAAATAAACGCAACGAGCTGCATGAAGGCTGACAGAATTTGAAAGAATTCTGAATGCATAGCATAATGAACTTAATTTAGTGTTTAATTCTGTTTTATGTACATTCCATTTGAGGTTTGATTGAATTGAAAGACCTAAAAATTTTGTTGCCTCAACATCAGCTAATTGCATATTGTTCATTTTCAATGGAACATGCGATTTCCGATTTGAGATGCAAAAATGCATTGAAACAGTTTTTCTTTTGTTAACAATTAATTTGTTATTATTAAACCAATTTGAAACTTCTGAAATTGTACTATTTACTGCTTCTTTTTTGCAAAGAACATTCGTGTCATCAGCAAACAGAACCGTTCTTCCATTTTTAATAGACGAGGGCATATCGTTTACATATAACAGAAAGAGAATAGGACCTAAGATCGAACCTTGCGGGACCCCATGCACAATTGGCAAAGAATTGGAAATATATTGAGACGAAAATGGACGAAATCCATTCGTCCCATAATAAATCTACAACCAGCCCGAACACCATAAGGCGCAGGCAGCTTTGAAAGCCGCGCGCCGTCGACGTCAGCGGATGACGAAGGCGTCGAATAATTTCGAAGCCTACAACCGGAACCGATGGTCGCCAATGAGGAGAGGGCCGAAAATCCCACGATAGCCATTGGTCGGCGTAGGTCACGCGAGGAGAGTAGGAAAGAGGCAGCCTGGTAACCGATGTAGAATTTTGGTCTTCTAGAAAGAGTTTCCGACGAGGCAAGACGGGTCTTCTAGAAAAAGTTGTCGACTAGGTGAGACGTGTAGGACGTTTCTTCTAGGAAAAGTTGTCGACGAGGCGAGACGTGTAGAATGTTTCTTCTAGAACAAGTTTTCGACGACGTGAAACGTTGCTTTTAGAAAAAAGTTAACGACGAGATGCGATATCCGCTAGGAGCAGTTTTGTTCTAAAACAGAATTCATGACCAAGTACAACGTGAGTCGGTGCGTAATTCACAACTTCCAACGCCACCAGAACTTTCAAAGTGCACGGGAGCAAAGTGAAACGAGCCCGATGTTCAAATCAAGAATTATTTAATGAACTGTTGTCCGGAATGGGTTTGTGAGGAAGGAAATTAAAGACGTCTGAACTTTCTGAACTGACGTGTAATTCGCATTGAAGGAGAACGAAGAAAGAAGAAGGGAGAAGATAGAAGAAGAAGGTACAGCCGAGAAGTTGGTACGTGACGTGGAATACAGCGAGTACGAGAGGCGCCGCGGTGCAATTCACCGTTGCATCCCGAGGTCGCCATCGGGCCCGCCGCTACCCCACAGGCTCGCCGAGGCTTCCATTTGTTCGAGCGGCCGTGAAGACAGCGAGGTCATCGCTACGCCCTTCCCGGCTGCTAGTGGGCGAACGGGAGGTCTCCGGAACGCGCGCGAGAGGGGGAGGTGTAACGGTATTTCACCGCCATGCAGCAAACGAGAGTGAGTACCTGTAAACTTTGACACAGTGCTGTAAAAATACAAGGTATTAGCAGAAATAGGAGAGGCTAATGAGGACAATTCTAGGTTTGGATTTGGTCTTTCTTTCATGTTCAAAGGGTCGTTCTAAACAGAATTTAAAATAGAATGCGATGCCTACATGCATCTAAACCAGAACAATAAGTAACTTTGTTAAAATCAGTCTTTTCCTTTATCGAAAGAGTCAGTGTACATGTGCTTTTATGTGAAAGGCAATAAGTAATGCCACACTAATTTAAGTAGTAATGAAAATCTTAAGAGAATGTTTAGGTAAATCCAGCTGGAAATAGGATTATCGAAATCTCTCTTAGGTGTAATGTGTACAGGCAGTGTAGGGCAAAGCAGTGGTTTGCCCGCTGCATGTTGTAATGTTATGTAATCAATTTTGGTTAATGAATGAGATATAAAGCATTTGTGGATTGTGATTTTCCCTGGTCACTAAACCATGTAGGATTTCCTAGGGAGGGAGCATCCTATAAAAGAAAATATTTTGATAAACAACCGGCAGGGCCTGGCGACGAGGCGGTGACTGGAGCGCCGTGACGTCCTGGTGACACCCACGCCAGAAGCATTTGATTCTCGTGGGGTATATCCGCCCTAGCCCATCAAAGGTTGGTTAGTGCCGGCATGTCGAGAGATGGCATGTTCCGTTGCAATATGTAATGTCCTTTCCTGCCAGTATGGTATTTCTACTCTTTGAGTCCGATGTTTAAGGTAAGAAGTTATCCAATCTAGGGCAATACCACGAATTCCATACGAAGGTAATTTTGAGAGCAAGATCTTATGGTCAATAACGTCAAAAGCTTTCGAGAGATCTAAGAATATTCCAATGGGTATTTCATTTTGGTCTATTGATGAAGCAACATCTTTGAGAAAAGAAAAAATGGCAGTTTCCGTGGATTTTGATTTTCTAAAACCGTGTTGTGAGTCTGAAAACGCTCTGTTTTTCCTGAGAAATGATTCCATTCGTAAGTAGAAAAGCCTTTCTAATATTTTGAGAAAACTGACAAAAGAGAAATTGGCCGGTAATTTTGAATATCATTTTTGTTCCTTTTCTTAAAAAGTGGCTTAATTTTTGCGGTTTTGAAAATATCTGGAAATATTCCTGTACATAAAGAAGCATTGAAAATGTGAGTTAACGGATGTATAAAGGCAGGTGCACAAGTTTTTAATAAACAATCCGGAAATTCATCTAAACCAGATGAATATTTATTTTTTAGTTTACTGACTATTCTGAGGATTTCGTTGGGAGAAGTTTCGGGAATAAACATCGTATCTGAAATTTTTTGGGAAGTGTAAAATGTTGAATTTTTGATTTTAGTCCCTTCGTGAGATCAGACGCAATTCTGGAAAAGTGTTTGTTGAAGAGATTGGCAACTTTTTCCGGATTACTCGTTTTCTCTTTCATTATCCTTTAAAATAACATTCTCTACAAGGTATCGAGATGATGTGGTTGTATTTTTTACGATATCCCACATTGCTTTAGTTTTGTTACTAGCGCTCAAAATGTCCTGACTATTTTTCATTATTTTTGCCTGAACTATTACTTTTCTTAAAATTCTTTTATATTCTCGGAAGTATATATGGAAACCGGGTGATACGTTATGATGTTTAGAAATAAAGTAAAGCGTACGTTTGTTTTTACACGATGTTCTAATTCCTTGTGTGATCCAAGTATTACTTTTGCTTGAAATGTTTAATTTTCTCTTTTTAAGAGGAAAGCACGCGTTAAAATGAATTGAAAGCTTGGAGAAAAATAAATTATATTTTTCATTTGTGTCAACAGCGTTATAAACTTCGTCCCATGATTCCTTCATCAAGTAGTCCGTAAATAATTTTATATTAACTTTAGTGAATGCTCTGCACATGCGTGTATTATTTATTGTGTCAGTGTTTATGTTCTTAGTAATTGTAAGAATTTGTGCATCGTGGTCACTGTATCCTAGATTATTCGTTATTATTTCATATGTAGTTGTGGTTTTGTTAATTATAATTTGATCTAATGCTTTTTGTGATTTAAGCGTATTCCGTGTAGGTACATTCACTGTAATGTCTAAATTAAAAGAATGAAGTAAATTGAGAAACTGCTCTTTTTCGTGGGATTCGCTCAGAAAATCAATATTGAAATCTCCACATACAACAATGGATTTAAAAGAGAGTTTACTAGGTATAAGTTTTATTTAATAGGTAATCTATTGAGTGAAATAATGAGTCAAATCCAAAGAATATTAAGAAATATAATTATAGTAAAGGAGGCAATTGTGATATAAATGTTTAATTATAAATTATTGACTCCTATACCATAACCAAAAATAATATAATATAAACAGATGATTTTTGTATTAATATGAAAGTGTCATTATTCAAAAATATATGTCTTACCTTACTATTCATTACTCCCGCCCACCGGTTCACTATTTTCTGGAGATGTATCTGGCAACGTAAGTGCAATGTACCATCGGATGTGTATTGTCCTTATAAAAGTACAGCTGACTTTGCGAAATAATTTTGTCTACTTATATTGAAGTATTACATATTCCACACTCACAAGTTAATACATGTAGTTTTGGCATAATAATAATAATAAAGTAGATTAAGTAATTAACATATATAACAATATTACACAACTTACCTGCTTGCAATGCGACGAAAATGACATTTCTTCCGAGACGCCTGAATTCATATTTCGAAATATGATACTGCACCATCCGATAATGCAAAGTAAAAAAAAGTAGTGCTAGTCTAATATAACACATGTAACATTTTAATTTCAGCAATAATGTGGATTTCTCGTTAATATTGTAGTTATGTATGCTGCAGTCATTGCATCATCAGCACATGCATTTTATTATGCTTTTTCCAACATTTACATCAAGATTGGTAAGGTGTGGTTCTATTTATTTATTTACTTAGATCAAAAACAGTTTAAAACTGTGTGTGACGAGCTGTGGGGAGAAGTGAACCCAATTTAATTTACTGGTGAACATTATCTGCTTGCAAGACATTCTAACAATTCTCGTAAGATCTAACAATTTTATTTTTTTCTCGTCATGTAAATACTCTATTGCGTGTCACAGCATTGTAATCTTCTTTGATTAGTGTTCATTTTTTACATTGCAATGGTAACATCTTAATTGTACTTGCTAATAATTCCATTACTATAAAGTATTTATTCATGTTGAACTATTCACTAATTCACTGGTTGAAGTTTATTTTCTCAATTACTTTACCAATGTCATTATTTATTTCACCTAATCATTATATTAATAGTTAAAATTGTGTTCATATCTATTATTCCATCACAGTGAAAACTTTTATATGCTCGTTTTGGTGTGTAAATTGACTGAGCTATTGTAAGAAAATGAAGTGCTGTTGAAGACAGTTCCTTATTATCTGTAAAGCATAACCACTTATCCTTTTGCAATTTTCGAAAATACAGCGAGGTCGCCCGAAATTTGGAGCCATTTGTGAGAAAATTTTGAGATATAATTGACGCATAATGCGAAATACCTCCAAAATCAAATTATCAAACTTCCAGTACCTTCAGTTCCTTTAAATCAGTCAGGGAATATCCGTTTTGGAGAATATTGCCTGAGCTATTTCGGGGTTTTGATCGCAGTCGGAGGGACGGATGGGCTGGCGGGCGGACGGATAGACATGTTTTGCCGTCAATCCATCTTGCGGTATCAAGGTCACAGAAAAAAAGGATTCTATTTAGAAAACATATTAGAGGAACTAATTTACTTTATATCAGAACAAGATTTATCCACTTTTTCGTTACTTGGGTACAGCAAAACAATTTTTCTTTTGAAAATTCGCCGTTTTCCGGCGCACGATTACAAAACTTTTTCTTGCGGAGTAGGTGCGAGAAGATCGTATCCGTAATTTTGATTTTCTGAATCCATGTTGACAGTCTAAAAAATCTTCGTTCCTCCTGAATAAAGTTTCCATTTATGTATAGGAATATTTCTGCTGTAATTTTGAGATTATTGACAAAAGATAAATTAACTGGAATTTTCCTTTTTTATTGTATTTTGTAAAAAAAACGCTTAATTTTTGCTGTTTTTAAAATATTTGGAAGTATGTATATGTAGAATTATGCATTAAAAATAGCATGAGTTAGCAGGAGTATAATGCGTAGCCCAGAACGTTTTAATAAACAAACGGGAAATTCATTTTCACACACCAAATATTATTTTAAAGCATACTGACCATTCTGCGTAATACTCTGAAACAAGATTTGGAAACAATCGCCAACGATATTTCTGGGGGAAACATGAATTTTGTAATTTTAGTACTTTGTGGTTAACAGCCACGATTCTAGGAGTACGTTGGTTAAAGAGACTTGCTACTTCTGCCGGAACGTTCGCTTCTCTTTCATTATCTTTTAAAAATATTCTGAACACTTTTTAGATATTGTATCTTATCTTCTGTGCAACAAACCAACATTATGCAGCGATATTAAGAACCCAAACCAACAATTAAAACTGCATCTGAGACAAACAAATATCCAACTTTTTGAAATTAATTCCCTCTCAGCAAAACACTTCATCCAGCATGGTCTTCACATCAACCATTCAACACATTATCAACTCGACTTGACGTATAAAGGTCCTGCATATGGGGGTTCTTGTATTTAGTATGTTTGGTATGTATAATATAGATTTTATCTCCTTAACGGAATTAAATGCGTATTATTTTGAAAATATTTTTTATCTCTTGTGAAAATCTGTTGTACATCTTCTAATGCTAAAAATGATCTTCCTTTTATTACTCTGCATCTACAGGCCTCCAACAGAGACAGATGTAGATAATATTACGTTCTTAGAAAACAGGACATAACACTATACAAAGTTCTGGTAGAATCTTGCGAGAAAGAGCAGTTTCTCAAATTAATTAATTCCACCAGTTAAGATATTACAATTAATGTACCTACATGAGCCACACGAAATTCAAAGAAGATTGATCAAACAATAATTAAGAAAATCACTACTATATATGAAATTGCATATCAATATTTTGTTAACATTTCTTATCAAACATATTTCTTTATTCAGAACTTGTTTATAGTTTAGGGTAGAGATCCGAGTACTAAGGAAACGTGCACAAAATACACTTCTTCCCGTAGCACGTCACACAGTTTTTAACTGTTTTTTGGAAAATATATAGTAATAAATAATTTTTAGGATACTTCCACGTTGAATTAATTTTGTTATTAGCGGTCTAAATACGTTGACTATTTTTCATTGTTTATGCCTATGCTATTACTTTCTTGACAATAGTTCTCTGTTTTTCGAAGTAAAGGATATCCGGTGATCCGTTATGATGTTCAGTTTCCGTATACAGGATGTCCGAGGAGGAAACGTCGAAACTTCGAAAATAAGCTCTTAAGACAATTCTAAGCATATTTCGTCTAATAAACGAAGTGGATATTCCGAATGGTTGTTCCGCAATAAGCACTCAAAAATTGATTTGAAAAAATATTTCTAGGCAAAAATGTGCATTATGGAAGCATAGAATCACTCAAGAAACATGTAAATTGTTTATTATTTACAAAAGAGATTAATATTTCTGCTCAGACAGAAAAATTAAGCAAGAAATAAAAAAGAGTCGTATTGTGTAAATAGGGTGCTTTTTTATTTCTCACTAAATTTTTCTTTCTGAACAAATTCTTTTGTAAGTAATAAAAAAATTACATGTTTTTGAAGTGTTTTTTTGCTTCTATATCGCACGCTTTTGCCCAGAAATCAATTTTTTAAACCAACTGCTAAATGTTTCAAACCGAGTGCTTATTGTGGCTCACCCATTCGGAATATCCACGTAGTTTATTAGAAGAAATGTGCTTAGAATTGTCTTAAGAGCTTATTTTCGAAGTTTCGACGTTTCGTTTCTACATGATGTACTATCTCCATGTTTTACCCAAGGATTACATTCCTGTGAAATGTTTAATCTTCTCTTTTTGGAAGGAAAGGTTGCTTTTAAGTTAATGAAAGGTTTGAGAAAAATAAATTGTTTTTGCTGTTTACGCCAACGCATTAAAAAGCGCGTCATGCAGCAAGTAGTCTGAAATAATTCTACTTTATTAATTAATCTACACATAGGTATACTATTTAATGTGTCAGTATTGAGTTTTCGAAATATGCAAATATTACAAGTAATGCAAGAAAGTATGTGATATTGTAGCACCACTCTCCTACTGTTACAATAATTCATTTCTTCATTACCATAATCCATTTGCATCGCTGTAAATGTATTTATTGCGCTTAAATACCGTTGGTCGTCGAGACCCCCCATGCCTGTACTCTGTACGATGATGTGTGCAGAGCGGGTTGGCGCGCGCCCCAGGGCAGCCGCCCAGGGCCGCTCAAGCCCCTGAAGCCGCCCGGGACCGCTCATGGGCCGGTCACGTGCCCGCGGTGGCGGCGGCGGCGGCGGCTTGCACACGAGCGCGACCCGCACACGGGGCCCAATAGTTGTCACATCCATTCCGGCGTGTGACATGGATATTTTATCGTCTGTTTGGAGGGGCGTGGCCGGCGCGTGCGTGACAGGGAATTATACAGTCGCAACTGCCCCTTGACACGAGGCATACGCGATCATTCGTATTCCGTGAGCTTTCACTACGTTCGTCTTTTTTGGGCCTGTTGCAATAACCCACGCCTGTCAATAACTAGCGAGGTTGCTCGCTTGCTATCATTTTCACGTGCGTCTGGCTACACCCATTACACCCATGGAGAAGGTCGTACATTTCGGCGAGGTGCAGCTCTCAAATGAATGTGGCTTATTATATGTACTTATATTTTATGTACTTAGGTATTTCCGTAGTGTGGCTGTACGAAGGGATATCTTTTATCAAGGATATTGAAAACCAATTCATAATTAACACGTTTATTTTTGATCGATGATTATCACGGGAAAATTTTGATTCACTCGTGTATGTTACTGAACGACAAAAATTTCTTCAAAAAATTCATTGCTGTCCACGATGTCAAGAAATCGAATTTGAACTTTTTTTTTTTTTTTACGTTTGTTACGTCTTTGCGCAACGCGCCTCGAAACCCTTCATTGGGCGTTGGGCGCGGAGTAATCCTCCATTAATTCAGCAGTCAGCGCTCTCTTTACGTCACATGGCGCTACATTAAACCGTCTCGTCATTTGTCAAGAGGACCGCTAGGTAGCATCTCCGCGTACGCGCCTCACACCGCTCGCCCCTGCGTCACTACCCAGCGGCCAGAATTTGGAAGGAATAAGGAAGGGGGTAAGGTTTAGGACACTTCACAAAGGTTGGACTAGCCCTTGTGAAGCAGCTGAACTCGTTTTGTCGGAACAAATTTCACATGATATCGACGGGAATAGAACCCGGACCTCAGTGGTGAAAGGCCAGCGACTTCGCTCTGAGCCACGAGACAGCCTTGTATTTAATGTAACTTGTATTTAATATAAAAGAATTATTGTTTAGATTCTTCTGAGACGCAGGAGAACATTCAACCTAACCTTCACACATTGATTAACAACAACATTCTACAGACATCTTTATTTACAGTAAGCAACAAATTGCTGCTGAACAAGAGCACACCAAATGCTTTTACAAGAAGTAGCACCCACACTGACCAATAACAACAAATAAACTATTCTCGTATAAAGCTGCAACAAATTAAATATTTTAACAAAAAGAGACTTCACAAATGCTGCAATGCTGCAACGTAGTATGCAATATATGCATTTCAACACTTCTCTTTTACCAATAATTTTAAAAGTATCGCTGTTGCATTGCGTAAAAATATCAATAGCAAATAACACAGGTTTATAAAAATATTTTTTTCTTTCACAGAAATGAAAATAACAGATTCTTTTTGCAGAATATTTTTGTTGGTGAATTCAAATAGCATTTCAGTTTTTTCTTCAACAGACAGGAATTTTGGGCTATATTCCTTTGAATTTTTTATTAGTTTTAATATAATCAGTAACTAGCTGTCTAACTGTAGATAATATATGATTCATTCTGACTTACCTAAATAGTGATAAATAGTGCTTTTTCCGACATATTTAGTGTCTGGAACATCTCTCGTTTTGGTCCAGCAGTAGTCAGTGAGCATATTAGAACCCCCCTTCATTGGTACATGTATTTCAATGTAGAAATTTGTTCATGAAAATGCTCACCGTGCTCTCCGCTGACAGCCCCGTGATGATGGAAGAAGAAATGAGAATCCAAGAATTGAAGTTTCAGACACTTGTTATCCATAGCTTTATAAGAATCCAGAAGATCATTCCATTTATAAGAATCCAGAAGGTCACAATTGTTTTCTGCTTTGTGGTTTCGAAGGAAATTGCAACATAAGTTTTTGAAAGACTGCCAAGCTGCGTTTTCCAATTTAACAATCTGTCAAAATTGTTGTTAGCCATTAATGACCGTATTTGTGGTCCTGTAAAATACCTTCTTTCAGTTTAGCATCACTGACTTGAGGGAATTTCGATTTCAAGTACAATAATTCACATGAATATTTATCCATAGCTTTCACGAAATTTTTCATTACTCTTTATTTAATATGCGATGGGGGTAAATATATTTTTTCAGGTTTCACTAATTGGACATGTGACACTCTTTTTCAAGGATACTCTGTTCTATCCGTGGGTAAGAAATGTAGTTTGAGAACTTTTTTATAAATTGCTATAATTTTAATCAGAAATGTAAACGACATATTTCAAGATATGTCTTCTTAGAACATATTTCGTTTAAGACCAAAACTTCTATTATCAGTAGTGTACTTTTCCACTGTTATTTTTTACAATTTTTGAAGATTCAGATAGTTAAAAGAAAATTAGGTCTGTGCCATTATTTTAAGTGATTCATATTGTATCCGTAGGAAAAAAAATTTAAAAAATTAGAGGTGTTTTTAAGAAAATGCTTTTAATTATAAATGCATTAACGTCTAGGAGAAAATACGCGAAAAAAACACTTGTTTAAAAGAAATGTACATGATCGTTTTTAAAATCTGAATTTTTAACAGTTTTCATTGAAGATAATCTTCAATTTAGCAATGTTAACTTTTTGGAGCTTGAAAAATTTCCGAATAAACGGAGATGTCAACGGTAATCAGGCCTGAGCCATTATTTTAAGAGTTCACTTCTCTGACGACGACTATTAAAAATTGGACATATTTTTGAGAAAACTTTGAAAAAAATTGAGGCTTTATCTAAAGTTTCCCCAAAATCAATATATCATTTTTGCAGTCACAGTGTCTCGATTTCATTTATATCGATAGGGGAATATGGGAAAAATAATACGAACGGGGTAGGCGCTAGCGTTGACCACACACGGACTGGATAAACAAACATTTGCCCTCCGTTTTTTTCCGTTTTTCGGACACTACATCTATAGCTTTCCTAGTCCTCCTCCCTCCTCGAGAAAAAGTTCTTGCGAGTACGGCTCTGATCAGAGATACATGATTTTGACATCTTATAAGAGTAAACGTCCTTACACATGCCAAAATGGATGTAAATTGTATGTTTATGTTATTAGCAATACACTCAAATGCTTACCTACGCGATAATAAAATTGAATGTGGTGCACGTTTGGAAGCTGAGCAGCCAACGTGCGTTTCGTAACGCGTCTGAAGCGAGGAGAGTGAAGCGGAACGGTTGAAAGGAATTGACTCTGTGCTTGTCCCTGAATCGAAGAGAAATGATGTCACACGGCGTGGTGGTAGTTGCTTTTGCAGTCTGTTTAATTGATTGATTCATGTTTCGGGGGACATCAAGTGCGCTGGTTATTGGTCCTGACTGCGTAGTGACTGTTTTAAATCTCGGGAGGTGGCGGTGTTCCTCAGCTGTTGTGAGCTCCGGTGCAGACCTACAGGTCTGCTTTCTGGGGATTTCCATCTCCAGGTATCTCCCCTTAGCCGGGCACCGCCCTAGCGAAGGAAAGGTCTGATCTCTCGATTGGTCTCTCGACGTGTGTCGTAGTGTAGTGTGTGAAAGTAAGAGAACTGGATAGGTCAAGGTAGAGGAAGAAAAGATCGCGCGTTGTTCGTAGCCCGTTTGTGAGGATACAGCTTCAACATTTTTAATATTCGGATCTGGACATAACATCATGAGAGTCAAAGATATTTAAATACTCGTATTTTATCCTGTACAGGCATATGTATATATGATGAACACCGTGTATGAATTCATGCACTTTGGTATTCATAACGTGGTGCGTCAGGACCTATCTTCACGATGGAATATCTCGCGGTATTTCTCGGCAGTGCTGCTAGATGTCGCATGATTGCGATCGTATCTAGCAGTGCAGTAATGAATCATTATTTCTATTAATTCACTTCTCCCCATAGCTCGTCACACGCAGTTTTTAACTGTTTTTGACGTAAATAAATAAATGTATTCTCTGCTTTCTGGCATTATTATTTTTATGAACATCATCATCACTGGATATCCACCAATTTTGGAGATTCTTTTCTCAACAGTTCTTCAGACGAAGTGATAACCCTCTCCTGTTTTACGGTTATCTTATCACAGCATTTGCTTCAACTTAGTGATTGGAGTCACGACTCTGTAAACTAGAGAACAGTTGAATTCAACTAGGCATTAAAGCTTAAAGCCAAAATTAGTTTTGTTTAAAAACAAGTTGTGTTTTACTTCAAATTCTGTTGATATCTACACTGTTCATATGCCAGTATCACATTTCATGTTCCCATTGTTTCTTTATCTTTTTTTAGGAATAAAATGTATAATAATGACAAAAATATTAACTGTACAGTAAATCCAGAGTGGCCAAAAGTAAAGAAATTGGTATTTTGAATCATAATAACGTACTACGCGTTCACTTTACATTTGCAGACGGAGCACTGCGATCTGTTTACATGAGGTCACCGCCGACTGAATGAGAAACGCGCGTCTGCAGTAGGTACTGACCGTTTAATACGATATAGATGGCGGTGAGCAGCATACAGAACCCCGGTGGGGCAACAACATAACCATTAAGCAGTAGATAAGTGCAAAGAAGAAATGAAAATATTGTACGTGAATGTTGTGAATAGCGTGTGGTGTGATCTATTTTATTGTATATTACATTAATCATTTATGAGCGCGAATCCAGCTCACTGTCAGAAGGGCATAATTCGTCAGCTGTGTCCGTAGCGCTTGTGCTGCCTTCGGAGACAGCTGATTGGTCAGATGCTGATTGACATCGGGGGCCATTCGTGTATTCTCGGTTGTGTGTTCCGGCCTTCACTTTCAAACAACATTAGTTCCTAATTCTGCCGTCTGCAAATGTAAAGTGAACGAGTAATATTAACAAAGACATTTGTGATAAAACTCACTGTAGGAGGCCGATTCAAAGGCATAATATACGTGAATCCGCTTGTATTTTGGCCTTTGATATAGAGATATGCAGTCCAACGGAAAGCCTGGACGCATGAAGCAGTTGGTTGGAATTTCTGGAGCTGCACAGCGCTGGATTGGGCTGCGGGTCACTTCCCTAGCAAGTGTTGTTGGAATCCTTCGTTTCCAGTTGGAAGGCTCTTAGAGTGGAAGGGCGAGGGCGGGAGGGCCGTGGGTGGGGAGGGCCTGCGAATGCACCCGCGGTCACGTGACTGTCACACTAAATACAATAGTCTTGTAATAAATATAACGAATTACTCATTTAATTTTATAGGGCCATTCGTCGGCGGCTGTAAATATCGTGGACAATCGCGTCCTTTCTGCTGGTCGAATTCTTGTCCCGCTCCCGCCCCACCCTCAGCCCCGCCCCCTTTTCACGCTATGCTTCGCCACTCGCCACTGGGTACCACGGTCACTTTGCATTTCTTACGAACATCAAGAGAGAAAATACACACTAGCGGTCTTCTGTCGATTTGGTCTGCCTTCACGCGCATTGCATTGGCGCCGGTTCGGCTGTTGGTTCCCCCCGTGGCCGGCAGCCCTCGCCGAAGCGTGCGCGGGGCAGGGTCTTTTACATACAAGCGCACCCTTACACACATACACACCGGAGCTCTACAGTCGCCCGCGTGGAGATAACCTGCATCACCTTATGCTCTGTTTCATGCAATACTAATCCCACGATATGGCGAGAAATGCCGCGTCACACTCAAAGCTGACATGAGAGTGGCGACCGTCTGAAAAATATTTGAAACTACTTAAATCCATATTAATGTGAGATATAACCAAATATTTTATACTACATTATGTAATCTGTAGAGAATAGTAATGTTTTCGATGAATTTGGTCAACAGCCTGTACAAGTGTCCGCCATGGAAACGGTCGAAAACTCGAAAATAAGCTCTTAAGAAAATTCTGAGCCTACTTTGTCTAATAAACTACATGGATATTCTGATTGGCTGAGCTGCAATAAGCACTCAAAACTTGGTTTGAAACAATGCTGTCTAGGCAAAACAAATTGCATTGCAGCAGCATAGAAACACTTCAAAAACATGTAAATTGTTTATTAGCTACAAAAGAGATGAATGTAATTGATAAGAAAGGAAAATTAACACAAAAACATGAGAGCACTCAATTTACACAATTCGCCTGCATTTTTATTTCTCTGTTAATTTTTCTTTCTGAACAAATATATTGATTTCGTACAACGATACAGATCTGCCAGTGGGAGTAACTACACACACTGTCGTGTCTTTTCTTCTTCTTCTTCTTCTTCTTCTTCTTATTATTATTACAATACACCCCGACAAAAGATGTTATGAGTCGGTTGAATATAAAATCTATTCCAGGTTGCAACTAGCTACCTTAGGAGCAGATCTAGGGACTGTTGCTGCTTCTACAGTATTTTGCGCAAAATGTGGGCTGTTCCAAATAAAGCGATTTCTTGCACTTGAATCACCTTGGAGTTTAGACAAGTTCTTACACAGAATTTGCGGCACAAATCCTAGAACTCCGATATTCGACTGATCTCGATTTCCAGACTCTTGTATTTAAGACGTTCCTCTGCCTCCCTGGTAACGACGTTTTGATCGCAAGGTACAGCAACATCGACAAGTAAACAAGATTTTTTCTCCAAATCCCGGATAACTATATCCGGTTTGTTTGCCGCTATCGCGCGATCAGTTTGAATTTGTTGGTCGTAAAATATTGCACACAATCCAACAGACGTCACCGGTTTTGGTGAATGTTCGTACTACTTGGGGCATGTGTTTGGAAACTTCGACGGCGGTACAGATTTACCAGTTGAGATAGCTATACACCCTGTCGTGTCTTTTCAAGTATTCGGTCTTTGCTAGGATTGGAAAACCTGAGACAATATGATCGATGGTTTTTACGTGTTCCTGACAAATGCGGCATTTATCATCTTGGGAAATTTTGAGAACCGCTTTATCATAATGTGTTCTCAAGGCTGATCTTGGACAACTATTACAAATGCTTCTGATTCCGGCTTTATTCTTCCCCTTTTAAACCATATAAATGATTGATTTTGATTGATCTGTGCTCTGTCCATTCGTTTCAAATATTGTCCGTGGAGTGGTTTGTCTCTCCACGATTTCTTTAACATTTTTTGTCTCATATTTCATGTTAAGAAGCATAAGAAATTGAGTGTCTCTGTTATTCTGCGTGTCATGCATAGTTTTCTTGAAATGCTTCTTGCTATACTAACAATGCCTCTGTTTCCCATTCTTTGGTCAGATTTCATGACCTTGCTCATTAGAGGGTACAGTGGATGGCTGACTACACATTTTTTGTCATCCCAACAATTGCGTTGTCCTAGGAGGCCTCAATTTGCCTGAGGCCTTTCCCTCTTTCCTTACGTGACATCTCTTTCATCTTCTATTATTATTATGCAGTTTATTTTAATGTTTATTTTCTTTTATCATAAGGACAAATACACAGGTTATACAAGACCAAAGCGTATTTATCGACGTCTTTTTTGTCACGAATTCATATCTATCCTACTCCCATAAACTTTCGAGTTATTCCTGTTGTTGAGATAACCACAGCCTTTTGCATTGTCTTATAAATATTCACATTGATATTCAGGTCTTTTAAACTTTGGAACAGTGTCTTGGGAATTACTGCGGTGCTAGAGATGACAATGGGAATAATTCTCACGAGGTCCATATGCCACTGTTTCTTAATACTTTCAACCAGTGGAGCATATTTTGAGATCTTCTCGACATACTTCTCTTGAAGGTTTTTTGTGTTCGGTATGGCTATGTCGATCAAGTAGACTTGCCTATTCGTCTTGTCTACTAGAACCAAATCAGGCCGGTTGTGAATGGCTGTCTGGTCTGTGAGAATTGTCCTGTCCCAATAAAGTCGGCATTCATCATTTTCAAGAACATTATTAGGTACGTATTTATAGTAGGGTACCTTGCATTCTATAAGCTGGTGTTGGTAAGCCAGTTCTTGATGCAGGATCTTTCCAACTACATCATGGCGTTGTTTATAATCAGTTCCCGAGAAATGAGTGCATCCAGATGTAATATGGTGGATGTTTTCCTGTGCCTGGCATCCATACCGACATCTGTCATCTTGTACCCCAGGATCTCTTACGATTGCTTTCAGATAACTTCTGGTGGGTATGACTTGATCTTGTATTGCAAGCATAGTGCCTTCCGTCTCTGGGAACATCTGACCTGCTATCAGCCAGTAGTTCGACGCTTTCATGTCGACGTGATCTTGACTAATTGCATACAGATGCTTTCCATGCAGAGGCTTGCCCATCCACGTTTCCAGTTTTTGCTGTTCCGTATAAATATTTCCGTTGTAATCTAGATGACTTAACTTCAACGGTGTACATCCGTCCGCTAAACAGACGGCACGATGTAGTGTAGATGTTTCTGCTTCCTTGTGAAGAATTCTCGTAGAGATTTTATATGTTGGGACTGTTGGTTGCCTATGTCCACTACACCTCGACCACCCAAATGTCGTGGCAACGTTATTCTTTCGATTGCTGATTTTGGATGATGCTTGCGTTCTTTAGTCATCAATGTGCGCAGTTTTCTTTCGAGGCCTTCGATTTCCGTTGTACTCCATTTTATAACCCCAAAAGAGTACCCGAGGACAGGGACAGCATATGTGTTGATTGCTTTGATTATATTCCTGCTATTGAGTGATGTCTTCAGAACTTGTCTGATTCTTCCTGCAAACTCTGTTGACAGTTCATTTTTAAACCGTTGCATGATCAACACATCTAGCTTGTTTGACACCTAAGTACTTATAGGTCTCATCTGCAAGCATTGCCTTTATAAGCTGTCCATTTTTTAGCTGGAATCCATGATCTTGAATTTTACCTCTCACTATTTTTATTGTCCGACATTTGTCCATTCCAAATTCCATACATACATCCCTCGAGAATGTTTCAACAATTCGCAGGAGGTGTTCTAGTTGCATATTTGTTGCAGCGTACAGCTTCAAGTCATCCATGTACGAAAGATGGTTTAATCGGTATGCTTCTTGAGTCCCATTCTTGATGGCATAGCCGTATCCAGTTGAATTCAGGATATTGGATAGCGGGTTTCATTGCCAAGACAAACCATAGCGGACTCAGAGAGTCACCTTGAAATATACCTCGCTGAATAGCAATCTCATCCGTTTCTATAGTTTCGTTTGGGGTATTCAGAATCATTCTTGTGCACCACATTGACATAACATGAGACAGAAAGTTGACGATTTTTGTGTCTATTTGTCTATTTTAAGGACCTGCAATAGCCAGCTGTGTGGTACAGAGTCAAACGCCTTCTTATAATCAATGTAAGCCATATATATATTTCGATGGTTCTTATATGCTTGGCCACACACAACTGAGTCAATTATTAACTGTTCTTTACAGCCCTTTGATCCTCTGCTGCAGCCTTTTTGCTGAGGCGCAATGATGTTATTTTGTTCGCAATGACGAAATATTTTGTGAGCTAAACACGATGATATAATTTTGTATAGCGTAGGCAGACAGGTTATTGGCCGATATTATTATTATTATTATTATTATTATTATTGTTGTTGTTGTTGTTGTTGTTGTTATTGTTGTTGTTCTTCTTCTACTTCCTATTATTATTATTATTATTATTAATACTATTTTATACTTTTCACTTTCTCATTGCACTTATGTAATGAAGGGCAAGTATTGTAATAATGCAGCGGTTTTTTCGTCAGAAAAACTCGTGTTGTGGGTCCCTTATATTATGTATCATGTAGATATGAAGATACTTTATGAAGATATTTATGCACCGAGTATTATGAAGATATGTTTTTCGTAATGAAATGTGTTCATCAATAAAGGATCGTCAAATAATCGTCCTGATCAAATTTTGGGAAATGCAAATATGAGTGTAATTTGCGTAATTTTGAGTCATAGGCAAAGTTTTATATTTTTAAAACCATCTTTTCTTAATAATGGCACAAAATTTTTGGAATAAATTTTGACCTAAAATAGCGTAAAGGATGCTTATGAGAATGGTGTATGTCTGAAGTTCATTGAATCTCTTGTTTTGCGAAAATTACAAAACTTCCAAATTTTGCGGTGACTTCTGACAACTACAGTTGTGAAGAATGATTTTCTTAATGCAATATGTCCATTAAAAACAAATCTTCAAATGAGGTCATGTTCAATTTTTCGAAAATATGAGTATTTTTTGCGTAAATTTTAAAGATTTTTAACTGACAAATTCGAATTTTTTGTGCTTCGTTTCAGTTGGTGTTAACAATAGTTATTTAATACGAGCAGTTGGATATACTGAAAATCTCTTCTCATTGTTTAACTTAATATTAATGAAATTAATAAATTAGAACAGATACTAGAAAATTAGGTGCGAAACTTATATCTATATTAAGTCGCAATGTAAATGTATGTGATGTTAGCGTTACAAATATTGCTACGAAGAAAATGCGTTCTCGCAATAATTTGCTCGAGGAGCAAAAAATGTCAAGGTGATTAATTTTGAATATTTATCTCTTTGAGGATTTCCTTCAGGGTCTAATGACCTAACTAATTTCTAAGATTTATTTTGATGGTTACGCGCGCAGTATTACCGACTTTTTTTGTTAAATGAAATGTATTCCAAAAAAAAAATCAACTATGCATTTTTTTAAAAATGAATTCTTTGGTGTAATATTTCATGTTCAAATTTCCCGTGTATATTTGCTAGCGTCCACGAAATATCTTGTTGGAATGCAACAGTGGAATTCCGCCCGACAAGGCGGCATTTATAGTTAGATGAATTCCGTCTCATTGTTGCATAATTTAAATGTAAGAAACGCAGTTTTTATTGTCGAATTTGTGTTGATATTTCCTTGAAAATATTTATTTTTTGCATCTAATGTTCTACAATTTGTAATGAGTTTTACAAAACAATTATGACTGAGATGATTTAATTGCGACAGAAATTGCGGTATAAATAGTATTTCGTAAATTACGTAAGGACGAAAAAGTATGTGCTCTTTTAGCACCACTAGTTACATTAGTTCTAATGATGATCGCTACTCGACTGAAAAGATCTTAAGCAATAAATGGATAGTCACCTAAACATTTTCTAAACATTTTTTCCGTTGTCAAAAAGCAGTAAAAGCCGCGAGGGAGGTTTGGTTTCGAGAGAAAGGTTGGTCTAGCTCTAGTAGTAGAAAGTCCAAATTGCGTTTCGTGTGGACACAGGACGCTGCGTTTGAGAAAGGAGGTGGGGGCGCCACGCTCTCTAATTAGAGAGCCTCTGAATGAATCTAATTTAAATGCAATATACATAGAGTGACGGAAATGCGCAACCTCTTTCGGCAAATAAATGCCGTGGGAATAAAATATAAGAGCATGTTATTGCTCTCTAACTCGCGTGGCAAGTAACAGCGCTTTATTTTCTTTATTGTTGAGAAAATTCATTGCCATTATATCGTGTTTAACTTCGCCTGTTCTTATTATTTTGAGACATTTATGGTAGTGCTATACAGTAACGGAAGATGTTATCATGATTTTCAAACGCTAACAGTTTCCTGATATCAGAGATATTGTAGAGTTTGATTGCAGTTCAGCCATTGTCTATAGAATATGCACTTTAGTCATCGTGTATTTCTGCTTACGAATGGAAACTTTTCTCAGGAAAAACAAAGTGTTTTCAGACTCACAACACGGTTTTAGAAAATCCAAATCTACGAAAACTGCCATTTTTTCTTTTCTCAAAGATGTTGCTTCATCAATAGACCAAAATGAAGTACCCATTGGAATATTCTTAGATCTTTCGAAAGCTTTTGACGTTATTGACCATAACATCTTGCTCTCAAAGTTACCTTCGTATGGAATTCGTGGTAATGCCCTAGATTGGATAACTTCGTACCTTAAACATCGGACTCAAAGAGCAGAAATACCATACTGGCACGAAAGGACATTACATACTTATGTTTCCAATTCTTTGCCAATTGAGCATGGGGTCCCGCAAGGTTCGATCATAGGTCCTTTTCTCTTTCTGTTATATGTAAACAATATGCCCTCGTCCATTAAAAAATGGAAGAACGGTTCTTTTTGCTGATGACATGAATGTTATTTGCAAAAAGAAGCAGTAAATAGTACAATTTTAGAAGTTTCAAATTGGTTTCGTGATAACAAATTAATTGTTAACCAAAGAAAAACCGATTCAATGCATTTTTTGCATTTCAAAACCGGAAATCGCATGTTCCATTGAAAATGAACAATATGCAATTAGCTAATGTTGAGGCAACAAAATTTTTAGTTTTTTCAATTCAATCAAACCTCAAATGGAACGTACACTTAACAGAATTAAACACTAAATTAAATTCATTATAGTACGCATTCAGAATTCTTTTAAATTCTGTCAGCCTTCATGCAGCTCGTTGCGTTTATTTTGCAAATGTACATTCCGGTCTGAGATATGACATAATATTCTGGGGAAGCTCATCGTGTAATATTCAGATCTTCAGATTGCAAAAGGAAATTGGGGAAACCATACATTCAAATGGAAAACCTGTCCTCAAAAAGCGAAAACAAGGCGAAAGTAGGCATTTATCTCACAATAAGCACTCATTTCCAAGTGGGCAAAAATAGGCACCATAAAAATCGATTATGTGATTGCATTGATAATGAAACGAAATTATATGTCGACTGTCTATGATTCGGAGCAAAAGAATAAAAGCATTCGTAAGGCGAGAAAGTAAAAAAGGCAAAAAGGGCGAAGACCGCTTTCTACTTATGAGGCGGATGGGCAGAAATGTGAAATGTAGAAGTAGAGTATAGAGGAACCTATTGCGCACCAAGGGATTCATGTAGATGCGGATACTCCAAAAGTCTACCCAATAAG
The DNA here is from genome assembly GCA_031308135.1 of Acheta domesticus. Classification (NCBI taxonomy): domain Eukaryota; kingdom Metazoa; phylum Arthropoda; class Insecta; order Orthoptera; family Gryllidae; genus Acheta; species Acheta domesticus. Next base: position 288,749,940 of record JAHLJT010008446.1, on the reverse strand, counting down.
AATTTGTAGCCATCATGCAACTTTCATGTATCTGTTTGCGAGTTTAAAGTATTATCAGGGAACTAAATATAAAGAATTTAAGCCACGAAACATTTCTGAAACTTGTTCTTGCACTCCAAACCTTCAGACTTTCCCAACCCATTTGATGATTCTTAGTCGTTGTTTTTACACATTTCCTCCGACGTGTTTTTGTGAAGATTCCAGCAAGTGCCCGTTGTATTCTCGCCGATAACTCTGGACCGGACCCTGGTGCGTGACGGGATTCGCGCGCCGCATTCCTGGTCGCCCCTTCCGCTAACTCGCTCGCAGCTGCGACTGACCTAAGAGCGTGCTGGGTTGAGTGCGGCTACTTTGAATCCGCGTGGGCCAGCTCTCCTGTGAGAACGGAGTCGCCATTCCGTGCCAGGTCGTATTCCGTAATCACCGCTCCTAAAGCCATTTTCTCCTTCCTTTTTTTATCTCGCGTAAGCCCTCGGCCTGGGCTGTCGCCCCTCATGGTACGGTGCCACCAACTTCGCCCCGCCGCGCTGCCACCCTCTGAACCTCGAGGTAGCAGCGCATCAGGGCCAGGCGTCCAAATGGACTTCAAACTAATGAAATCAAAACCATATCACACGATTTGCAACGTTTATATGCGCTTTTGATGGAGCAGCACGCTGGCTGCAAATAAATCTCTTGAAACAACTTTTTGAAAAAAATGGATCGTCCATAAAAGCCAGCGTTTGACTGATTGCGCCTCGCGGGGTGAGCCAGGGCTATGTGGGCGGGGGCGGGGCGGGGCGGGGGCGGAGGTGGAAGCGGTGATTGGCAGAGGAGGGAGATTGCGGCCGGGAGCGTTGGGGTGGGGAAGGCAAAATTGTTACGCGGTAGGGGCGGAGAGAATGGGTCAGAGCGGGTCGGGGAGAAGGGGCAGGGGAGAGTAGAAAAGATGAGATAACGACAGAGTAGGGATAGGATGGGTCTGAGGTGCTTCCTGCTTTCTCTCTCGCTTTATTTTTTATATTACTTTTGTAGAATTGTAGTGTGTATAGTTTTAATTTAATGTTAGTATAATATAGATTAAGTCCATCAAAAATTTGCACTGTTAAAATGTAAACAATGTAATGTCAGCTCAAAATAAAATTATAATTAAAAAACGGGATAGGATGAGACAGAATAAGACCGATATTTGTGTGCTTCGATGTGCCTTGATAACAAAAGAAACATTTTGTAATAGGACAGACGCGGATTTTTACTTCATTTTCGTTAAGTTTACATTTACTAAGATTTTTTTTAGAATTGTTTGCAGTTCTCAGTTTCTCCCTAAGGAGCTTCTTCGCGCAGTCAAACATTTGTAGCCCTTTGTAACTTCCACAGGCGCAGCACTGTCCTCAAATTAAATTAAGATTCAGGCAAGGCAAAAATAATTAAAAATACCTGCGCAATGAATGCGTATTATTTATCGTGAAGGAAACATCATGTTTTTTAACATACGCCACGTAGAGCACGACTAATGATTAATTTAGTTAGTTGATTTAATTTATTGAAAATTAAATATATTCCTGAAAGTAACTCGCAAATTACTCCAAAGCGTGTCGATGTATTTACTCCAATTTTGAATTCATTATTCAGAGAAATGTTTAAAATGGCGGGTATTATCAATTCTTCTTATGATATATAATATAGCGTATTTGCTATCAGTTTCCTTATACTTGTGGCTCGAACCCCTCTGTGAGCGAATCTCTACTGTTTCAGCTTTAATTTTCCCCTTCTAATTACTGCTTTAATTTTTCCCCTCGTTAATGAAACTTCAGTTCCCAATGTTAATTTATATTTATTTCAATAAAATACGGAATAATGGAAGCGAATTTATACTGAATATTTATTTTTACGCGGAAAAATATGATAGATGAACAAACATATCAAACCACCAATGGAGAAAAGCATTCGAAGACGATCGAATGAAAGAATCCACCGCCAAATGAAAAGAGGATCTAGGCAGCTTAGACGGTTTCTCATATCATCGACCAGGTGCGATAAAATCGATAAAAATAACAGACGTGCGCCAGTTTGTGTGGCCAGGAAAAGATGAAGCCGTAAGATCGTATCATGCATAGTCAAACTGAGCTACTCTTTAGTGTATTGTGAATAATAAAGAGTGTGGTTTTTATAAAAGAGCTGCAGTAGCTCACACATTATCTCGGACTTTTCCTTCTGTCGTCACACTTAGCGGAAACATACCACCGGCCTCTTCCTCTTCCTTTCTCTAGTATCCTTTCGCAGTACCCTAGCAAATTGGCCGCGGCCCGCACGTGATCTTTTCTTCCTCTTCCTTGTCCCATTGTTATCCATAACTTACATATACAAGCACTACACTACCACGCATGTCGGGAGACCAGTTGAGAAATAATAGCTTATCTCGGCTATTGTGGTGCCCTACGGGTGCGCCTTATCTAGTTGGGGAAACCCCGCTAGCCGACGTGTAGTTCAGCACCAGATTTTGCCAACCAGCGGGCGAAGATCGCAGCCACATCATGGACTTTAAACATACACTATATTTACGGGACTTGTGACATAGGCGTTGGCGCACCTTGAAACATGAAATAATGAATCACTTAGGCAATCAACGAGTTTGTAGCACGTCGTTTCACATAAATTATTACATGGTGACTATCAGGTCCTCGGCTCCTCGTATTGAAGGGTGAAAGAATATCATTCATTGGTACGTGAATTAAAATGTGAAATATTGAAAGAATATATAACGATATTCCAAACGGAATATGAGAATTCTATAACTTCATCAACAGCCAGAAAATTCAGTAGGTAAAAGGAATTAAAGCATTACATTATTGAGTCATTTCCTACATGAACTTGGAATGTGCAATTATGAAGTACCAAAAACACATTAGGTTGGTATTCTGAATAAACAATAATAATGACATGAAATGAATACATATAACAGTAAACTCAGTCATTAAGCCATATTGCAAATAAAGTCCATTGCACAGAGTCACACGTGACCACCGAGATGTGTTCCAGTTCTTTGGAGCTCGTAGACAAAGGCCACTCAGCTCCAGGAGCCTAGTGGACGAGGAAGTTGTGTGCAACTGCCTCCCGGGACGTGCGCGCTGACCGACGTGGGTGGCTCAGTCCCACTGCAATGCCTCTCACCGGGTTGGGGGGCCCAAGCGTTCGAGTTCTGACAGCAGCAGAATTTTCCACGCCAACTAAATAGCGAGGTCCAATTTAGCCGCGTCTAGAGGTTATCATCTAGCGTCTGGCTGCTCTGATCGGTATTTTTCCGTGGTATCTCCAATCAACACCAGGTGAATGCCGGACCAGTACGCTAAAAAACAGGCCATGGGCCGCGCGCGATCTATCCTTCCTCTTCTTTTCATAACCTGACCCTTTACTGACTCACACACTTATATGCACTACGCTACCACTCTTGCCGGGTGACTAGTCGGGAGCTTGGCATTTGTATCGGTTGGGGCGGTGCCACGTTGGTGGGACATACCTGTTTAGGAAACCCCGCAAAGCGACTAGTAGGTTGATGCCGGATCTCTCCATCAAACTGGGAAAGATCACCGTCACCTTCTGCGATAAGTAATACATTACACTTCACTTAGGGAACTACATCGCACTACACTTATGGGACTAATGGCCTTAGCAGTTGACGCACCCGGAATAACCAATGAATCACTCAACCCCAGGACGCGCAAGTCCCCTGTTGTGCCGATTCGTTGACCAGACAGGCAGTTAAATGATTTGAACGACAACGGCAGTTTCAGAGGCAATGAACTTGAACAAGCTTACTAATATACATTCTATTGAAATACATAAATTAACTTTATAATTTAATAGAAATAGCCTGCCTTTTTCTGTGCCACGAGTTGTTGTTTTTCCGTCGTAAAAATTTAGTACACTTCAAATCACCTAATCTTAATATTTGTGTTTTGGAGTATATCACATGAAAACAGGATTATTTAAAAAGAACTGGAGAGTCTGTCTGTGACTCGAAAATAACTGTCATTTTGTCTCTTATTCACATGACTTAAAAGTTTACGTTTTCACAATTTTTGTGTTTGTCGGGGTAAACACTGGTACTGCTGAACCGATGTTGATGGGGTATTCACTGAAAAGTAGCGCGTTGTCCGGCAATGACTTAGGATACTTTTTCAAAGTTATTATTTTGTTTATACACGAAAAAACCGGCAGACGTTGTTCGGCCCTTCATCTCCCTGTTCCCCTCCCATTACTCTCTCACTGTTCTCTCTCTCTCTCCTTCACTCACCCTGTCCCTGTCTGTCTCTCTCTCTCTAAATCTCTTTTGAGGATTATTGTACTTTATTTTACAATGATAAATTTCACTAAAGTGAATTAAACTTACCGGAGAACCATAAAATATTCTGCGAAATGCATTTTGATTCATTCCAAAGTTCACGGTAATTGAAAGTCAAAGTTGTCATTGGACGTGTGGCGTGAGTATGCAGCAATGCGTCTGTTACAGCTGCTCATAGCAAAGATAGTTGTTAGCAACCATCATAACAAAAAACGGCGATATTAGGCAGAATTATTTTGAATAGTGAATACCTTTCTCATTTTCAATAGGACATTAGTGTCCATATTCTCCCTCGCTCGTATGTGCCCGGCTCACATGTTGATGTCTTTGATGAGGCGTGTTGCAGTGCAATGGCGAGTGGCATCAAATTGGCCCTCCTGAGGCACACCCTCCCCAGTGCCGTCCACCCTCCTGCCCCAAGAGGCCACGCCCCCGCGCGCCGACGGCCCCACCCCCACTCCACTCCCACCCCGCGCCGTGATGGACGCCGCTCGCGGCTGTGCGGGACGAAGGAGCGGCCGCGTTGAAGGCGACCTCGAGAACTGCAAGTCGCAATTGGAATTGAATGGCTTGCAAACATATTTATTTCTGTTTTATTAACTCTACATTTCCGTGGATGTTTGCGAATTACTAACAAAGTTCATTTGAAACGCGCATTATTTTATACTTGTTTTCTTTCATTGAATGCGTGGAATTTGGTGTAAAACTAACGAATCAGAAAGTGTGAAGCAGAACGAAAATTTCTGTTTAATGTTTTGAAATTATCAAATGCCAAAATCCGCCTTTACTGTTTAAATGGAAACGGTTCATTATTTCAAGTAAATGATCCTCGTATTGTTACGAGGCAGCTGACTCGCGCTTTTGTGTAGTTACGCATGTTTCAATAACAACCATTGGAAATCCTGTGAAGGTTTATTGGTCACCGCCTGCTACGTTTTACTTTTTCCTGTACCAAAAAGACGCTTAAAAAGAATGGAACAGGTCTCATTTTCGTTGAACTAATTTTTCTAAAATTGCAAATTTGGAAATATTGCCAGAATATTTTGCAATGTATTGAAACACTACTAGTTCTCTTGTTTCCCTTGTTTTTATGCGTTGATTTTTCTCCTGCTTTTGTAGTACAATTTGTCTATGTAGAATAGTCTTCATGTATTGATTTTTACAATGAATAACGAAAGGTATGTTTTAAAAATGTATTTGTGAAACATTATTGTCAACTGTCTACACAATATCAATTTGCCTCTTTTATCTCAGTCTCTGAAGCGGTGGAATTTATTTTCGAAACGATGGAAAGGAGGTAAGAAGGAAGGAAATGGAGAAAGAAAAATATATGAATATTAGTTGAAAATGCTTAATGTTTTATGGACTTCATGTGTTAGTCCTTTTCATCCATTTTATACATTCTTTTCAGTTGTAAAAACACTGAAGATGGACATAAATGTTCTAAAAGCTTGTTTGGAGATTAAATGTAATAAATGGTATTAAAAACATAATTTGATATCTCACATCACATTATATAGATGGAAAATATATTATTTTTCTTTTCTTATCTATTGGTCGTAGATGTTTGCTGTATATATCGCTTATACTTTGACCTCTCACTGTCAAGTTGGCTTTAATAAAAAGATTTCTCTGCGAATCTGAACCCAGCCTCCGTGGGGAAGGCCCGTGGGCTGCAAGGGGCTTCGCTGTATGCCCCGCTCGCTTTGCTGGTTACTGGTCCGCTCTCCTTTTCCTTTCCCCCTTTTTCTCCGATGCCACTGCTGTCCTAATACTTGCAGAACGCGGAGAGAGCCTTGTGGGGAGAGGGCCGGCTGAGTTCGCCCAAAGCCAGCATTGCCGCTCTGTCTGCGGCGATTCTGACTGGGTTCGAGTCGCCACTAGGACGAATTTTTGACACTAGATGTATAGGTCACTTTCTGGAGGAGCCGCTTGCTCTAATAGGTCGTTTTCCATGGAGTTTCTAATGCACGGAAAAGCGAATGACGAAGCAGTACCCAATCAACAGGTCACGGACAGCACGACCTCTCCTTACACACACGTGCACTTGAGCATCTTACACACATGACCACACATCTCGGAAGAACAGTCGGGCGCTTAGAGCTTGTCCCGGAAGGAGCACCGCCATCTCTCACGATAAAACTTTCACTCCTCTAAGAAGACTAATGAGCGTAGCAGTTGTCGCTCCTGGAAACGTTCAAACTATTGGGTGTTGGGGATGACACCATCGCTTAGTCAGAACGACGGAAGCTGCGCCCGGATGAGGACGAGGGAATGAGGATGAGGATGGCCTCGCGTCAGGTGGAATGACGGAATGTAGAATACCTAAAATTGGAAGAAACTAAGAAGACGACTGATGACCCTCAGCCAGTGGGGGGGTGGGGCACAGAACCCTACAGCTAGTCTGCGATTTATTCAGAGTGGCTTCCGACGTGTGTTCAGCTGAGTCGCGGTTCTTCATTCGGGCGCCTCCGATATCCAACACGAAGTGCTAATATAACGTGCGATCGGATAATGGCGTCCCAGCGCCCCTAATGAAGTGGAGGTGTACCGAGGGCAGAGCAGAGAAGAGCCTAGAGCGGCGCAGGCGAGCGGAGCCGCGTCGCGCGTGCACCGGCTGTGTGCGGCCGGGCGGGGGTGGGGGCGGCGGGCGGGGGGCGGGGGCTGGCCGCGCGCCGCGCCGGGGGACGCGTTCCATCTGCCAATATTGCGGAAAGGGGCGGCGGCGAGGCGTAATCCCCGCCTGGGGAGGCATCAGCGCCGACAACGCGCCTCCCCCGGCGCCCGCGCCTTCACGCACGCGGATTGGCGGCGCACGCACAGCGCTCCCTGCACACGCCACGTCTTTTGCCTCTCCTCAAGTGCAACAACAACAACAACAACAACAATAACAACAACAATAATAATAATAATAATAATAAGAAGAAGAAGAAGAAGAAGAAGAAGACGGTCCCGTGCCCGTGATCGCTAAGACAGGAGTGTCGTTGTCATCTCGGACCAAAGGGTCGCGGATTTGAGTACCGCCTCGGACATGGGTGTATATGTGTATGTCTGTCTGTGTGTGTCCTACGTTTACCCCTCATTATTCCATCTCCATCGATACTAAGGGTTTTAACACCCTTAGCAACGGAAATAAACAACCACCAATTCGTCGCAAGCCAACTTTATTACGAAAAAACAACACGGCAATTTACAAAACAAATCGATATAAAAGAATCTCATTATCTTTGGAGATGTTCATTGTTAAGTGCAATGTTATGAGTAGTGCAATTAGAAAAATTAGAAAATTGGGCAAATTAGTATAATGTTTATGTCATTCCATGAAATGAATCTCTTTTCCAATAATAGTTACTGACGATCTGGTGTCGTCACTGGAACTCGACGCTCCATCTTCTTTGCCGATAGTCCATTTTTTTTTCATTTTCACCCTCGTTACAACAGACTCCTTAACATAGGATTCGGCTATGGTAGAGCTCCGCCACCCACCAAAACGTTTCAAACCTATAACCGAAGTTCCTGAATCGGCCAGTGCCTTAGCCGAAGTTCTTCTTAGAAGAGTGACCGGTGTACTTTTCGGGGTCTCAGAGTCCACGATAGGTGGCTGTAATTTTTGGGGGCTCCTTCGATCTAGTGAATGCCACGTAGACACGAAGCTGCGATATCCAAGTCTTAAATTCTTCGTGTGCCTTATCGTCTCGTCCTTTGGGTTTTTCTGCGATTAAATGCAGTGTGACTTCCGCTGCTGGAAACTAACCTTTCTTGCGGAGGAGACGATTTTTTCCGGGTCCATCTTCAAGCCACGATATGCGAATGAATGGGGACATCGCATGCAACATCCAACAATATCGACTAACGTGCCGCAACAATAGAATTCATTTGCTTCATATCGTAGTAATGTAAATTTTCGCAAAAATCTTGAGATTTTATGGTGACCAATGAAACGCTGAACACACGACGAAATGTTACAGCCTCGTCCAAATAAAAAATCTCGGCTCCGATACACTCCGCCTCGATTTTTTAACTTTTGGCCTCGGCAGAAATAACACTCATAACATATCTAGGTGTGTTAATAGTTATAAAGGAATATGTTAATTCCTGTTATCTCGTTATAGTTGTAAAAGTATTACGGCCTTTTTCTTATAACAAAAAAACAGGACACTTCAAGATCTTTTTCTCCAAATAATTTATTTTCCTCTAACAAGGATAATAAAATAGCAAAAATTAAATAAAATGAAACCAACATAATAAAAATGTTATGACATACCCTAGGCCCACGTTTCTAACAAAGACTTATTTTAAAATTTAGCATTATTTGGTAGCATTTCATATACAAATTAAATTTCTATATAATTATTTATACAAATATATTATCTAAATACTACGGGTCTCAACATGACAACTCAACATAAATACAATATGAACAGTCATTCTAAAGTAAGTGAAGAGCACATTTTCTTGAGCTTCGGAATACCTACCTCCACTCCTTTACTATTATTGGTCGAACGAAGTTAAAAAGATAGCAAAATCATTGTGTTCAAAATTTCATTAGCACAAACGTTCGTTCCCCGCAATAGAAATAATTTTGTATCGAACATGGGCTAAAGCGCTGATGTAATAGCCCTGTCGTCAAAATAATCACCCCCCCCCCAACTCCTCTCGCATCTCGCGAAATGAGAGCCCAAGAAAAGGTGCGCTCCATCTTTAAACCGTCGAAGAACAGATTTTTACCAGATATTGGATTTTGATATTGTTAATATATTAAAGACTCACAAAAATTACAAAAAAGGGTCATATTTAAAACGATTCAAATTCTGAAAACCTATTCGAATAACACAAAAAGTGACATTAGTAAATTAAGTATATGTAAAAGCATTTTAAATCCAATATGAAAAACTTTTTATTGTGTTTTTGATACCTATATAAAAAGGTTCATAATTATTGTAGATTCACCATCATGCAGTAGAAATCGGAAATTGAGATAACGGTATTTGGTTGGAGCAAATTAAAACATTAAATCATTGACTTTGTCAACGTTTCGGAATTTTTTTATTTCCTCATTAGGTCTAGTCAAAAAAATAAAGAAAAACACAAACATACACATGGCACTTACACAAAATAATCCATTGAAAACAATTGAGTATATAATGATCAATGAACTGTACCAAACTTACTTCTTAAAAGATACAAAATAGTTTTGCATCCGGTCATTGATAGCTTATAAGCAAAAGAATGACAAGAAAATTAACTCATAATGAGGAAGTAATCGTACATTACACCCAATTATTTATAATATAAATTTGAACAATTACATAATGTTTGTAGAAAAACAAAAAAAATCTTTATGCAGTATACAATTTTGTGTGTACTGCCTTGTTATTTTAATGTAGTACAAGGCATTTAGAAGGTACTGTACAGTAACTAATTGCTTTGAAAATGTGGCAATGAACTAAACAAATGATTATTTATATAAACATATTAATTCATAAATTCGCAATTAATTGTTAATTTATAAATGAAGTAATTATAACCAGTATCAACAGAGCAGGCGATTCATGAACTCAATGAAATATGGATACCCTGACCAATTTGTACACAACAAAAGCACGTAAGCCTACTAAGAATGATAGCAAACAAACAAACTAGGAAAACCAAAAAATTGCACTAAAACAATTACAAAACAACTTGTACAATAATATCAGGGATCGGTCCCGTTTTTCACAACAGATTTACAAAAGAAGTTTATTTAGCTAATAGCAGCATAGCTACTTAAAAAGCACTCCCTGGTATAAAATTGCAATGACAAAAAAATATTGATAGAAAACATAACAAGCTGAATACTGATTACAATAATAGAACAATGTAATAATAGAGATTTAAAAATCCAACATTTATAAAAGTACACATACTGTAAAATTTTAATAAAAGGAAGTTATTACATAGATAATGGACACACATGGAGAGGTAATTATTTAAAGAAAATTCTTTAAAGACAAAACACAAAAAAAAACACATGAGGGTTATACAATTAAAAATAAAGTTAGAAATAATTGTATACTGCTATAATCATGTGAGTTGCTGTGTTGAAAATTTCATAGTTTCAGGCATTAATCGATATGCCACCAATATACAACTATCAGGAAAGTACCAGATAACAACCCCAACAGTAATTATAACTTAACAAAATAGGTGATTCAAAATAGGTTGACAGAAGGATAATGAAAGAACTATATGTGTAACCTAGTGATCTCAAGACTTAAGAAAATGAACAATCTGTAATTGTAATTGTGGATATACTGAGGACAAAACAAATTACAAAGAACAGTTAGTTGTGAAGATATATGAGCAAAAGCCAAAATCTGTTTTCTATCGATAATATTGACACAGAGCCTGCTGAAATTTCCACATCTTATATTTTTATTACAAGATGCATTTCTGTTGATGTGAATCAAAAAATTCTCATAAGTAGGATAAGATTTATCACTGTTCAAACTGTATACCAGAATACACCTAAAATTAAACATATTTCTGTTTATAAATTAATTTTTTATTGTCATTGTGGTCACCTTTATTAGAGTGATGCATTGTCATATTTATCAATTATGTTTTCATTGATTGATATAATTAGTGTATTCTACCCACTTCTAATGTTTGTAAAAAAATACTTTTTGGACTTTTTAAAAGAACAATAAAATATATTTAAAATAGTGCGAATTTCAATTACAAGTGTTTATTTTTGTAAAAAATAAATAGAAATGTTATTCAATGAATATTTTATATCAATGGAAACATTTTTATTTAATAGAAACATACCAACATAAAATATATTTATTGTATTATTAGGGCTCTAGAATACTAGTATACCGTCCCGTGCCTTTATGTGCACTTCACATTGAGCGCATCATTTTTAACAGGGTAATGCTTTAAAACGATTTATTTGATATATTCAAGATTTTAAGGAGCATTTTTAAGCAAGGTCAAAAAGAGCATTGTTTTGCAAGTACATAAACTGCATTTCCCATTGTTATTCGCGAAAATCATTCGTTTTGCCTCTGCTTTGAGATGCGAATTGTTTTCTCTCTGCTCAACAAGAGCATGATGTTTTCTCTTTGCTCGCTCCTCGACGGCTGAAGGTCACTAATCGGACAAATTCAGCTTAGTGTTGTCTGGACGCTCGTTGAATGCAGTCGTGTGCCGCGTTTTCTGCTTGCGGAACAGAACTACTTTCTTCGTGCTACATTATTTTGTATTTCTGGTGCATTAATACAAACATTAAGCGAAAATGTATCGTTCTTTGCTTTTTGACAGAATGTGTATAATTTAATGAAAATAGTTCTGCTATGTTCGAAGTAGTTTTTGTGAACATTTTATCTGCGAACTAGGTAATCGAGATTCAATTTCGTTTCATTTGACTCTATTCGATCATTTACTTCAGAGTGCATATGAATGTGTCACCGTTAATTTCTGCTGCTGACAATTGAGACAAGTATTCATCTGGATTCACCTGGTATGTGAAAATTTTCTTTCAAGGGCTCTAGTTTGCCACTTCGTTTCTCTTACTATGTTTTTATGACTTTGTACTAGGTAGAGAAAATGTTGAAATTTCTGGGACCGACAAGGTCGCGAGGATTCATGTCGAAAAGTAATTGCTTGTTACGCCTACGGTTGCTATTAAATTTGATTTGTTTTGAACACCATGCATCTATGAAACTCTTCTCAAAATCAGAATTTTAGTATACCGATAGGAGGATGAAATATATTCATTAGCAGCCGGAACTATGGATGCAATTTCTTCGGAAATTCTTGCTTGCCTACTAACAACAGTATTATGCGAAGACACAGATTAAAAGTGGTGGAGTTTGCCTTGTTAGAGAGCTAATGCTATATCACAGCACATCTTCATTGCATTGCTGAACTTACAAGAGGATGTAAGACAGGCAGGCGTGTCAAACCTTGCCCGCATGCAGAGCTCGGAGTGGGCAACTTCCACTGAATTCATACTCATTTCCCCTTAAAATTCAGAAAGGGGTGTACATGCGCAATCTGGAGTGGCGCGAAGACACTGAATAGTGACTTCATACGAAAATAATTTTTTTCTACCAATACGGAAATTTGCATTATGTTTATATTTTTCACTACTCATTTCTATTTGATGTTTGTTTAATTAAATTCTCCTTAATTAAACATCTCTGCTATGTGACAGGAATAAGTTTAACCTTCCGGCGGGCACGCGGCAGCACTCTATGCTGGTTTTGTGCTTTATTGTTCTAAAGTGGAATATTTCTATTTGACATGTCAGAGGGCTTCAGTATTCTCGTTTCGCAACATTCTAAACGAAACGCAAAAATCTCCGTTCCGTTGCCTTCTCCCTATCATAATTAAAGAAGGTTTGAAAATAAAAAAATGCTGACTGCCGCACTCCGTGCTCTACACGCCCACTCTTGTATTTTTAGTATTCCAAACGAACATTTGACTTATTCAGATTGATCGGTTATAAGTATTTTTATCACTGGAAGCAAAGTCAAAGATGTTGAAAGTTTTTTTTCCTATTACTTGTAGTCTTATTTTTGTTTCTCTTTGCTGAAGGGCTGACACAGACGAAGAAATCAAGCATCTTCTTGAGTTAATGGAAACGTCTTCTTGAAAAACAACTGATGCTTTTCTAAACTTTGAAGCCAATAACTGTTTCATTTCATTAATTTGTCTATTTAATAACGATTTTCTAGTTAATTTTTTCTTTGTTATATTTGTTTTGTAGGGATTTCAGGAACACTGTTTTTTTATTATTCTATACCTAAAAATAGCCATAATTCTGTGATTTATAAAATGTATGAACATTAAAACTGCAATGAATAGTTGTGAGTTTTTATACTTCTCTCTTCAACTAAATAATAGAAGTTTCCGGGATGCAAAAGACTGTTTTCTCGAGGCAGCATACAGTGCTCCTACGCGCCCGCTAATATGACTTAAATGACTCAAATGTCTCAAATAGGCGCGACCACCGGAAGGTAAAACGGCAAATTCATTCCTTGCTTTCGTTTTGTGGTGTGTTATTAAATCATTGTTATTTATTGCATTTAGCAATAATGTGAAATAAATTAACAAGTCTCTATAAGTTAGCAATTCTCGCTTACGGACAGAGAGCGTTTTTAACAGACAAGAATATATGGTTAAAGTAGGTTGTACCGTACACCCTTAAGAAGCAATGCCACGGAAGGGGGGAGGGGAGGTAATGGGAGGGTGCAAAGGAGGAGGAGAAAGGGAGTCTCCTTAAGCCCTCCCTCAAATTACGCTACACGCTCTGATACAAATGAATAAAACTTACCGAAAGGCGGTTTTTAGCGTAGGCACCCCCATTACACCTTCCGCAGTGAACTCTTTCGCACATGAGGAGTGACCCCTTTCTTGCTGCACTTCTACTCAAAACCATCACACAACATCGGTCGGTCCGATGGCCAACCTCATCGTCACCAAATATTTGATTCCGATCGTTAATATTGACGTTTGTTCCTGTGTAAGACGTGACCAGATCTCGGATGTCTGTGGTGCGCCTCTCTCCCACGTTGCCACCCCTCTTCTCTCCCTCCCCTCTAAAGTGAACTTGATTAAAGATATGGACACTGGTATGCAAACATTAAAAAAAGAATTCTAGTGGCGCAGAAGTATGGAATAGTACCAATTAGTACATTTTTTTACTATAATAAAAAACATCGAAAACATTTTTTAAAATCCTGAAACTGAAGGGGGAGATCGGAAAATTTCTATATATCGAAGTTTCTATGTATCTAATATTATTGAAGGAACTACCCGATTCGATATATGGAGGTCCGAATGTATAAGGTTCTATGTAAACCAATTCTATTAAAACGTCACAGATTAGTACATTTTTCAAACAAATAAAATATTTTAAACTATTTCTATGACATATTACTAGCCCTATAATTTCGCATTGTTGAGCGATAGCTGCATTTCGTTATCGTCAACCGTTTAGAAATTATGGGGATTGGCCTGTAGTTATTGGGGCATTCTGTATATTAAACAATTTATAAAGTTTTGTAATGACATGTTTATTTTTTATTTGTAATAAAATGACGTTTGATTTGGTATCCAGTGTCCAGGTTACGACATACCCGGGAATGTATTTTCGTACATCTGCGGGCGAGACCGCGCCGGCAATAGTCTGGCTAGGTGCAAGGTCGCGCGCGGCATGGCTAGTCGAATGGGTACCCGGCCTTCTGCCAGGATTCTCCATTTCAAGAATACGTGCACAAATTATGCTTTTCGCCCATAGGTTAAGCAGTTTTACAGTTTTTTACCCAAAATAATTTGATTCAAAACTTCCTTCCTTGTGTTCGTATAATGTCCGACTGGGAGAGTATTAGGGTTAACATTTTTGTACGTATCTCCTAGTTCTCAAAAACAACAGCAAAATTTTACACTATATTTTACGGATTATATTCCGTTTGTTGATAATATTTCATAAAAATTCGGATATCCGACATGATGAAAGTTGTGAGGTAGTAACAGAATCGGGGGTCGTATATTTGTCGCTTTCCAGGTGTGGAAAGGTTTTCTGGGGGTTCAACTATTATAATAATACGAAACAGTTTCTAATAATTCGTTAAAATGTTTTGCTGCATTATTAGTTAGGAAAAAGATTGGCATTTACGAAAGAGATTCGGCCACGATATATGCATGAGAAGTGTCATGAACAGACTCCATGCGTAAAATAGTTATTGATTCACGAAGGACTTCAAAAGGTTTTAGTGATGGAGTGCCGACAGGGTTTTTTCTCGCCCAAGACCATTTGAACCAGTTAACGTTAACGCGCGTGGTACAGTGGAAGTGGAGGATGGGAATATTTTTTGTACCTATTTTTATTGATTCCGATTTACTTATTTACTAGTGAACAAGATTTTAACTTGACTCGATTTGTTTATATATATTTCCCTCCCATAATTTCTATTCACAATTCTGTCCATAAGAGAACGTGATTTATGTGTTTTCAAATTTCTCTCGTAACCAGGATCCTGCTGATCCAGGTACGTTATGTAGTGTAGACCAAGCTCCGCATTGAAGGTAATAACAAACAATAAAGTATCGGTAAAAAATAAAAAAATGTATTTTCAAGACAGTTTCTGGAACCAACCATGTCAAGATTGTCGATAAATCCAAATCCCGTTGCATTTCTAGCCTCTCTAGCGACTTGAAATTGCATATCTGTAAAGGGGTAAATATTTCTATTGAATTCTTTGAAAAAATTGTCTGG
Source organism: Acheta domesticus (assembly GCA_031308135.1). Lineage (NCBI taxonomy): Eukaryota > Metazoa > Arthropoda > Insecta > Orthoptera > Gryllidae > Acheta > Acheta domesticus. Next base: position 288,734,353 of record JAHLJT010008446.1, on the reverse strand, counting down.
TATCATTTTCGCAGTCACGTTCCATATCGTGTTCACGGAATATTCCTTATATTGTTCACCATTCACTTTTCTCATATTCATGCTCCAATCTTTTAAGATATTTGATATTTCCTGATTTGTATTACTTGCGGTTAATTTATGTTTTTCCTTTCCTCACAACATTTCTCAAACTGATTCTAAATATATTTCCTGTTGTTGAGTGTGTTATTTGGTTTGGATTTACAAGTAATTTCCTCTATTTCGTTATATGACGTCGAACCAAACCTTTGCTGCAACATTTTGTGCTCAAACAATTTCAAACAAACGATACACACCCGAATATGGAATAAAAATAATCGCAAAATTACATAACCTCTATCTGTAGACAAAACAAGGTGCAAAATGTATCACCTCCTAGGAGGTGATCATCAATAACTGATAAATATGCATAGTGAAGTCGTCTATAATTGGCTGGTAGGGTCCCAGTTCTTGCACGCTATTGGCTGAAATTTCATGAGTGGAATAGTCATATGAATACCCCTCATGTTACTTCCAATTAGAAACCACTGTTTTCTTATTATTTTTCTCCGTATTTTTAAATAGTTTCCTTGCATCGCACGCTTTCTCTTCTTAACATACAATATAGTATTACTTCTTTAATTTAAGAAGCTAGCCCGAACATTCACGGAATTCTGAAAAGATAATTCCCACGTGCTTTGAACATGGCCAAAGTTCTCATTTCGTCCTAATGGCCTTTATAGACGCTACCTGAACGTGTACTTCACATGCATAAATATCAGTGGGAGAATTTTCTTTTGTGATATAGGCGCCGCTAGTAACATCATTAGAGTTTTCCAATGATACTGTGTGCTTCAGGAAGCTCACAGGTTCTGTATGCATAGATTACGGCAAGGCATCGGGGCATCGCAGGGCTTCGCAATTTCATTGCCTACAATCCAGAAGCGTACCTTTTCAATTGTTTCGTCGTTTGGGAAGAGCTGCTTCTCACTTTCTTCCCTTACGATCTATCGTTGCTTGTTCCTTTCAAAGATTTTCGTTGCCTTGTGGATCAGCGGATGTTGACTTCTGTCACTTCAACAAATGGTTCCTCTGGTTCAGGTTCTGCTGTGTTGAATATCACATTGGTAGTCAGAATGATTGGTAGTCAGAATGAATCAGATTATTCGTATTTATTTCAGTTAGTTCGTAATTCGGGCACATTCTCTTAGAAGCGGTTTCAGGGCCTTCGTTGCTGGTCTGATCAGACTCGTCCATCCAAACTACTGCAAAATATATTTTATTCTATATTCATTACAAATCTAAAAGTTAACATACAAATCACTTGAAAACGAATAGGTTATAACCCTCCACGATTTCTATTTTTTAAATTATTTCTTACTTGGTAAAAATGTGGGGAGTTGGAAATAAAGGTACTCGAATGAAACAGCAGTGGAAATGATCGCAACAAACTTTGCGTTCGATCTGGTTCCTGGTTTCCAATCAACTTCTCGGAAAGCCGAAGTCCGCACTTCTGCCGGACACGGGCTGCCGTAAAGCGTAGGGAACTCCAATACCAAAAATTGAGCCCTAACGAAGCTCCCAATTGGATAACCGCGTCGAACTTATGCAAAGTCACAAGCCACTAGAATTAAATAGGAGTATAATGAAATTGAATTTTTGCTTTAAGAGAACATCTTGTAGCCAAAAGTAGTAGCTGCTGGTGTCCGTCAAAAATAGGAGTTGAAACTCAGTCGAACGACAGAAATATAATTTAGATTAATGCTGTAGTATCTAATTGGTCTGGTGTACTGGAAAAGTGAAATAACGGTAGCTGCAAACTTTTATGTTTGAAGCGTTATATTTTTTTCGAACTTTCTACCATACGGTTAAAATCTTCAAACATAATGAATAGAAATTATTTGCTATGCTATTCGTTGAGTTTGAAACCCAGTCTTCGACCATCAGTTCTCACTTCCAAACAATTTTCTTGGAAAACAAACCAGAATTGTCTTCAAATCACATACACATAACAACCTGTATTTACTGAGAAAAATTATTTTTGAATTTTCGATGAACTGCTATTTGTTAATGATTTTACATTTTTAATACATTTTGAAGACCTGGAGTTGGCTCTCTAGGTCTCTTAACATATACGTAGCTTTTATTCAATAGGGCATGAACCAAAAGGATTTTTAGTCAATTTTCTACTTGTAACTACTAGCTAGCGAGTACATTCTAACGCCTCCGAAGAGCTTCAGGACCAGGCCGCTGCACAGGAACTTGTTCGCCTAGTAGAAACTGACGGACAGTTGGCTCTGTGAAGGAGAGCAACGCCGTAAATCGTATATATGACTGAGTCTGCCAATCAAGAAAGTCCTCAAAAATCCGTGAATTAGAGGTACCACCTCAAGATCCGAGCCATTTTGCCTGACGACTCAGCAGAGAGAGGTACTCCTAGTGAAGATACCGTATTATAGAAGAGCTTTCTTTTTAGCGTGGATTTGTATATGCTTAAATACATTATTCAACAACTGCTCAACTCGACCAGATCTTTAATCACATTCTCATGTCTTTGAACTGATAATTGTGAAATAGACTTGGACGAAGCAGTGCGAAGGATAGAGGCTACGTTCGGGCTGATGCATCAGCACGTCGCAATTCAGCGCAGACGTGGAGGGCCTTGGACATTTGACCTCGCCTACAGGAATGGAAACATCTGACAAGTCGCTGCAGATTCACGTCGTGGACCGGACTCATTGAACAATCCACAATTACCTGTATTTGCGTGTTCTTCCTGTTGAACACATAAATAGAATTTGATTGTGATGCCATTCAAATTGTATAGAGATTCAGTTAGATTTATAACCAGTGCAGGTACATAAGTCAAGGGCAGACGCCACCGAGCTCATTTCAACCGCTGACGATGTCATCTAAAGCTAGATGTTAAATATCAATAGAATTCTTATGCCTTTTGTATACCACTCTTTAGGAGAACAGTTACAAATAATGAATAAGTGTTTGTTTGATAATTTCTTTCCAGGTTTTAAGAAACGTTTTATTAAAATAGGAAATACGTAAAAATACTATAAACTTATATTTGGTTTAGAGAACGAAGTTAACTAAAAATTATTAACTTGGGATTGTTTGAAAGCCAACAATTATGCAATCAAATACAAAATACCGATATAAATATGTACAGGAGATTTTCTTTTTTTATGGCTTAGGTTAATTTTGGAAGTGTGATACATTGTGAATTGAACGTCTGTGTAAATTTTCAGTGTGTGAAAATTCTTTTCTGTCATTGTTCAAGGGTTATGTATTGTTTATGTGTATTCTTTTCAGAAAGTGTATTTTTTACTGAGTTCGTTAGGTAAAAGCCTATTTTTCTCTGTTTTTGCCTCTTACTGAGAACACGATCCGCCATTTCTTTGGTTTGTGTGTTTTATGAGAAAGAATATATTCTCTGTTTAAAGTATAATTGCTACTCGACTACATCTTTGTTTCCATATCGAAAAACAAATCCCAAAAACTGGTTGCAGCTCAAACATTCTTTTAATGTTTTTTGTGGCATTCAATGTGTACCCGGATGCCACATTTCGAGCACGTGATTGTATATGTTTGACTCATCGTACCAAGAACCCCAGAATACTGAGAACCCGAATGATGACATACTGGATTCATTGTAGAACACCAGAGAAATACATATTAACATTTCTAATCTTCTCTAATCCATGAAAAAATGCGTGAACGAAGGCGAGCCGGGACAGCCGAGGTCACTAAAGCTGAAAGACCCGTAGCTGTCTCGTACCTGAGGGGTCACGAGTTCGAATCCCGTCCGGGTCATTGACGTGTGTGTGTGTGTGTGTGTGTATGTGTGTGTCCATATGCGATTTTATGAGTTCCACTACCGTTGCCCCAAAATTACAAAACGAATGTTCATTACATTGGTCGCTGTATGACCTTATTTGTTGAAAAGTGACCTTAAATAAGTTTTTTTTTAAAGCCGAAAAGATTGTTTATTTCGATTAAATTGTCAGATTCAGTTCTCATGTATCAAGTGCGTCGACAACAGCAACAATTAAACTATTCAAAAATATTATTGGGATTCGAATTCTTTCACACATGTGCGTAACTTATGCATAACGAATCAAAATAACCGCGTGGAAAAGACTGGACGCAATCACAGAACTATCAATAACTGATCAAAGATCCTTCCAGAAAGTACTTGCAATCATCAAATGGATATTTTAAATCAAGAAACCTAATATAAAATGGAAATAAATTCGCTTAACATGGTAAATAATCCATTCAATGTCAAATTGATCAAACTTGTGTACCTTCCATAACAGGCAAATGAATGAAACAATATACGTATAGACTGTTAAATTAGACAAAGACAAAAAACCGGTTTTCCAGGGAGTCCCCCCGGGCAGTCGGCGATCAGTTCGAGCACTGCACAGTGACAGCTCGTGGTGCTTTTTGTGGCGGTACTAAAACGCACCAGGAATGACCGCCTGCTCGCTTACGTCGTGCGTCAAGTCAAAAGGCTCGTGCTATGCAGTGTTAAACCCATAAGACCATGATATCACACTTCGGTGCGTTGCCTATCTTGCAACAAGAAGCCAGAGACTGCGCTCGATGAGCGCTCTTTGATTTCTAAGTGGTTTCATTCATCAATATTGCTGCAATATCTCGATTATTCAACGACATAAAATCGCAAAGAAATATTTCCAACAATTAAGAATATTTTACGATCATCTGGAAGTTGTGCCATTGCGTAACAAACCGCCGCAGGTCAAAAGCACTACACAATTCGACTACACTTCGCCAATTATGCATTGTTACCAAGTATAAATGTATTTCACATTTTAATTTGGCTGCAAGCCTCTGAACCGCCGATTACAAGTTCTACTTGGCTCTGATCGAATCTAAGCTCATGCATTTTTGATTCGAGGCCAACGGAGATAATTTTTAAATCCCCCAAAATCTGATAACTTCACCTACAAACATAACTGGGGCGATCCAGTACTCCAGTCGAGAAAATACAAAGGTTTCATCACTTGCCTAACAGATCTCAGCACAGAACACCGGCAGTAACGTCATTATTATTCTATGAAATCGCTGGCACGCGACAAAATTTCAGAAACATACAGCGTCCCTTTTGTGTGTCCCCTCTGACCCACATGCTCCCATCAATCGCCAACGGAAGTTTGTTATGAACGGTGGAATAGTTCATTGATAAAGGCAGGCTGAGTGGAGTTCGGAGCCAGCATTGCCGCATTCTCTGCAGCGACTTTTGACCGTGATTGGAGGGACTGAGTGCCGTTGATGGCAGAATTTTGACATTTGCTCTATACAGTAGTCGAATTCAGCAGGTGTGTGGGGAGGAAACCCAACGGCCCGCTGTGCTGCTCAGTAGTTTTCTACGGTTTCTCCGATCAGTAACGAGCTAATGCCGGAGCAGCAAGCTAACAAACGGTACCCTAGCATTTAAGTGCCAATCATTTGAGCAGTATGCTCACAAACGGGCCTCGTACCGCGCGCGATCTTTCCTTCCTCTTCCTTGACTTTGCTTGCCCTATACTCACCCCTTACTTACAGTGTCACATGTGCTACACTACCACATACGTCAGGAGATCTGTCGAGAGTTTAGAACTTGTCCCACCTGGGGCGGTGTTCCGTTAGAGGAGATACCTAGAGCGGGGGTATCTCCCGCAAGCCGACATGTAGGTCGGCGCTGGACCTCAGCACCCAGCTGGTGGTGCTGGTGGTGGTAGTAGTAGTGTAGTAGTAGTAGTGGTGGCATCAACGTGTTTTGGCCGTGCCTGTGCGTGCTGCTGGTTTTTGAGCTGTATACCTGTATGCTGATTGAGACGTTTCTGAATGCTGAGGTACGTAGAACCAGATTCTGCCATTTGTATGGATGCTGGGAACGTGTTCGCAAGACGTGTTTTGTCCGCAATGCCACGTATGAAGTGTTTTTAAATTCTAGTTCTTTTGTTGCTTACGTGTGTTTGTTAACCAGTGTTGGCGCCTATTGTCTTTCTGATTGTGCCTTGAATTAACGTGGATCACATGCACTTTTGAATTAGTAGAGTATATACAACATACATAGTACACAGTGTGCGAAATAAGATGTTTTTCTCTCTGTGTCTTAAAAAGAACGGTTATGTTCTTGTGAACGTCTTTACGTGACCGCCATTTATTCTGTTTACCGCCGGAGTATAGGACTTTGTGCATCCCCCTATGAACGAACAGTGCATATTTACGTCTGGAAGCGGAAACGGCGATCCCGGGCCTATGTCGGGAGATTCAATTTTCAATGATGTTGTGTCCCCTGAAGTTCCCTTGAGTGGCGTGGCTGGGCCGAGCAATTTACACTTGGAGATGTCGACCAGAAAATCCTCTTCGCTTGTTGATGGTGGTTTGGGGGAAAATTTTTCCTCAATTAGAGATGGTAGTAAAAATTGTTCTAATGACCGATTAAATCAAATACGCGCCACAATTGAGAAGCTTGTGAGGGATAGCGTGGCGGTTTCTTCTGCTATTAAAAAAACAAATACAAAAGCAGAGATCAAATAAGGAGTGATGGGCCTCGGAGTTACCGCTGGAAGGAATGGGAAGAAGGTATATTGGAAAATGCCGAGAACAGCAAGCATTAACTAAAAGAATGAAATGCAAATCTAAGTGAATGTAAGTAGCACGGATTTAGAGTTAGAAGGAAAAATTGCAGAGTCGACTTTGCTTCTATCTTGGCACTGTGTGGCCGGACGCTGCCTTTCAGGCCACTCGCCTTTTGACCGGTAGTATCTCAAAAATTAAAGAAGTTTGGGATATTACCTTTATCACTCCTTATCCTCCACTAGCCCCAAATATGAATAAAGCAAAATGTTAAATAACGTGAATATTTGTCCAGAGAGATTTCAAAACTGTCGGATAAAATGGAGGAAGGAAAAGTAGACTACATAAGAACAATTACTAAGACTGAGACAAGTCGAGGGGGAGAAGGAGGAAGTGTGCGGTACATGTATCTCATACCAATTACCGTGGACAAAAATGGCGTAAATTATATGGAAATTCTATACAGTACATTTAAACAATAGAAGGGAGTAACAGAATTGCAAGAGCGAAACAAGATTTCAGTTTGCATACCAGATGGGCTAGATATTTCATACACGAGGAAGGTCCTTGAATGGATGTTCCGACAAAGTGGAGTGGAAATTGGCCTTTTGACCCCAGAGAAAACCAATAATGGCATGAATGCTATGGTAAAAGACAACAAGTCAACTCATAAAAGAACAGTAGGGTGGCAGGAAACAGTTGTTTGCAAGGCAGTTAGCAAAACGTATGTTGAACTTGTAAAAACGAAGAAAGAAGGAATGGACCGTGACAAGCTAGGGATGAAGACTAGGAGCATCCGCAAGGCGGGAAAGGACGACCTAGTCCTAACAATTGGCGGACAAGGAAAAGCCAAGAGCCTCAGGGAGGAGATAAAATCAACACTCCAAGATGTACAAGTAAGCCTGAGAAAGAAGGAACCTACTCTGATGATCTGTAGAATGGGCTCAACGACTACAAAGGAAGATCTAAGAGCAGCCATCTGCGATGACGGAAAGATAGAAGAGGAAGATGTTATATATCTTTAAGACCAGGCAGATACGGGAATCAAAACCCTACTGTGGTGATCCCTGATAAGGCAGCAAATACCCTCATACGGTGAAGACATCCGAGTGATATGGTGCAACTGTCATGTCAGGGAAAGAGTTACCCTTGGAAAATGTTTTAGATGTCGCGGTTTTGGTCACAAGGCAAAACAATGAACGGAGGAATTAGGACGCACAGCTGCCTAAACTGCGGAGAGCAAATACACCAAGAAAAGGATTGCAAAAAGGAGTCCTACTGCACAAAATGTCAAAAGAGGACACAGAGCGGGCCAAACGAGATGCCCCGAGTTCAGCTAGTTCACCAAGCGAAAAGAGCACAAAAGAACACATGGCCAGACAAATAGTGCGGATTCTACAAGCTAACTTAATAAGATCGCAGGGTAGCCATGACATGGCTCATGGAAATTCATTGGATATGGAGGTAGATTTAATTTTAGCCAGTGAGCCAAACAAGACAAGGATAAAAAACGAAAACTGGAACGACCTGGAAAGTGGCTAAGCTTGTTCTAATTCCAAAGAAAGGCAAGCTGCCACAAGACACATCAGCATACAGACCACTCTGCGTGCTGAACGCAATCAGTAAACTGAAGGCTAATGAAGAGACGGCTAGGAAAGGAAGTCGATGAATGCGGCGGTTTAGCATGCACACGATACGCTTTTCGAAAGGGCAGATCCACAATTCAAGCAGTGGAACATGTTATCGAGTTCAAGAAAGAATCTGGCGAATGATTGGCTATTCTGATTACTTTGGACGTGCAAAATGCATTTAATACAGCCTCATGGAACCGAATAATCGGCGAATTAAAAAAACGAAAAATACCGCCCTACTTAGTAACCCTCGTAGTACGGTGTTTCCGAGATAGAAGTCTACAGCTGGAGAGGAATGAAAACCTTAAAATTCAAGTCGGAGTCCCACAGGGCTCTGTCCTAGGTATCCTCCTGTGGAATATATCTTACGATACAGTATTGTACTTAAAACTTACAGAAGGAGCGATACTCATTGGGTTTGCCGATCATTTAGCATTGGTAGTCACAGCGGACGAAGAGAATGAATTGAAATTCAGAGCGAATGAATCTCTACGTCGAATTAACTAATGGATTGAAATATATGGACTTAAACTAGCTCCTGAGAAAACAGAAGCAGTTATTCTGAAAGGGCCAAGAAAGAAGGAAAACATGACGTTCCAGCTCAGAGATACTATAAAAACTCCAAGCAAGACAATTCGTTATCTTGGAGTTTTTTTAGACAAAAGCAACACGTACGAAGCGCATAAAAAGGCTGAGACTTCAAAAACAGAAAAGAATGTGGCAATATTGGCACAGTTAATGCCCAACATTGGAGGCCCGAGATCAGTAAAGCGACAAATTCTCTGCAGTGCAGCAAACTCAATGCTTCTCTATGCAACTCCTATTTGGCACAAAGCATTGAGATGGAAGAAGCAAAGGAGAACGCTAGAGAGAACAGAAAGGAAAATGTTGAGAATAACCAATGGCTATAGAATCGTATCTACAGCAGCATTGCAGGTTTTGGCAGCTGTCATACCCATAGATTGCAGATCAAGGAAAGATATATGATCCACAAGAACAACGCAGGAAACAGCACTAAAGAGAAAAACGACATTCGAGAAAAAATAATGCAAGAATGGCAGGAAAGGTGAGACCGAACAGATGATGTTGCACAGTGGACCAAAAGACTAATCCCAAAAATAAAGAACTGTAACTTGTACTTGAACTGTACACTTGTAATACCGCAGTTTGGATTATCTAACCCAAATCTTGACATGAGAATGGGCAATTTCAAGAGTATGCAAAAACAATTCGAAAGTCAATTGAAAATAGGTGCATATTTTGCGCAGAAAAAAACACGGTGAAACTCACCGTATTTTCATGCGTTCAGTGGGAGAGACGACATAACGTTGTATGGCAAATCTGAGAACCAAAGGCCGCTGATACCATAGTAGAGCTCATGGTTAGAAGCAAGAAAATTTGGATTAGTGTGCAGCAATTCTCTAAATGCGTAATGCAAGAAATAAAAGCACGCAAGACATAGATTGAATATGTAAAGCGACAATTCACTAGACAATGCACTGAACAACACCATCCTGAAGATATGCGTACAGCAGTACCAGAATGGCTCGGATGAGCAACACTCCCGAACCCCTAATCATCATGGCGGACGGGGGACGTAGGGAGACACGATTGCGAGGAAAGAAGAAAGAACCCACTACCTCCGAAGTGATGCCAGAGCGGCGGTCCCGAGGGCAATAAGTTCGATACGGCCTCTTGTTCGGTTAGCTAGGGCGCCGACTACACAAAAAAAAAGCTGAGAAGATATCACCGCAACGACCCGAGATTTGAGATTTGTCTGCCCTGGGGTATGGCTGTTGGATGAAAAAGCGCGAAACGTGACGCAACCGCAAAGACAAAAGGGCATGAGACATGTAGGAAGAGAAAAAACGACACAATTATCTAGTACCAAAATTCCAAAAATATGTATGAACAATTAATATATTTGCTGCATTTGACAGGGTACATTCCTGGTTACTGCTATTGAGAAAAAAAATTAGTACGGGATAGAAGAAAATGGATTCAGTTTTGGTTTCGCTGTACCCTAAAACGTACAAGGGACTTGAAATATAGCTTCCAGGTTTCCGATTTATTTAAGACCTGTGTTATTCACCATATACAATGAACCCTGCAGAGTGGATATCTGAACTATAATATAGTGAACTTCGGTGGACTAATATTTTTGGTTTTACTATATTAGAAGATTACTTTATCCAATAATCCCAAAAATACAAAATTTTTTTTCCAATAAGATTGATTTTATTACTTTAGAGGTACAGTGAAATATCCATACACCGCGAAATCTTACTTACTTTATGCTTTTCCTCACCGTTAAGAAGGGTATAAACAAGGAACTCTTAAGAAGAGAAAGTTTAATTTTCGCCAGAATTTTCGCCAGAAAAACTCTTATTGGTGGGCTCTGGAAACGAAAAAGTGGATAAATCCAGTTGTTAAAAATAAAAAAAAATCATCTAACACGTGGTGTAGCCAGAATCCGTGTTTTTGGTCCTTGATACAGAAAAATCGATTGACGGCAAAACGTCCGTCTGTCCGCTCGTATGTGGTCAACGCTAGCGCCTAAACCGTTCAGCCGATTTTCTCCAAAATCGACATTCCCAAATTGTACTGCTTGACGTCGCGACCTCTGGAATTTGAAACCGAAATTTTGAAACATGAAGCCCCTCGGACATTTTCAAAATTTTCAAAAAATGGCTCTAAATTTTTTGATTGAATTTTGTTATTGAATTGTGCGAAGGACATTGACAATGAATGCCAAAGGTCTCATTTTCGTTAAAATCATCGATTTTTGGAAAATTAAAAAAATAAACTACAAAATTGGAGATAGAGATTTCGCCTCCGGCAAAGTCTGTTGTATAAACGTACAAACGTCATTAAAAAAGGTCAGGTACAATTTTTTGAAAACGAAGTGGTTTTTCCGTAGTTTGCGAGAGGATGAGAACTGATAGAATTTGGTGTTACAATGGAGATGAACATGGTGCATAACGGAGTGGGGACGGAGTGGGGACGGAGTGGGGACGGAGTGGGGACGGAGTGGGGACGGAGTGGGGACGGAGTGGGGACGGAGTGGGGACGGAGTGGGGACGGAGTGGGGACGGAGTGGGGACGGAGTGGGGACGGAGTGGGGACGGAGTGGGGACGGAGTGGGGACGGAGTGGGGACGGAGTGGGGACGGAGTGGGGACGGAGTGGGGACGGAGTGGGGACGGAGTGGGGACGGAGTGGGGACGGAGTGGGGACGGAGTGGGGACGGAGTGGGGACGGAGTGGGGGACGGAGTGGGGACGGAGTGGGGACGGAGTGGGGACGGAGTGGGGACGGAGTGGGGACGGAGTGGGGACGGAGTGGGGACGGAGTGGGGACGGAGTGGGGACGGAGTGGGGACGGAGTGGGGACGGAGTGGGGACGGAGTGGGGACGGAGTGGGGACGGAGTGGGGACGGAGTGGGGACGGAGTGGGGACGGAGTGGGGACGGAGTGGGGACGGAGTGGGGACGGAGTGGGGACGGAGTGGGGACGGAGTGGGGACGGAGTGGGGAATTGGGAATGACGTGCACATCGGCAAGAGTTGCAGTGGAAGGAACGGGAGGCGCCTTCTTCTCGCGCCTGCCGCCCTCGCGAGGCGAGACGAAACGGGCGCCAGCGCGCCGGCCCCAGATAACTTATTCATGAGGTGCGCGGCCTTCCTCTCCGTCTTGGTGGCGAGGCGGCGGCGCTGGGATTCCGCTGAGCGCGCTGCGCGAATCGCCCACGCCCCCTCGCCCCCCTCTCTCCCGGGCTCCCGTCCCCCCCGCCCCCACGCGCACCGCGAGCCGCAAGTGAACAAAGGCGGCGCGCGTCCACCTGGCGGAAGCAGCGCGGGCTGACAAGGGAATCGCGCCGGCGTCTGGGTGGAGCAATGCACCTGATGAAACGCACGTGTACTTGTGTGGAAGTGGAGGCTTAAACGCTGCTGCCGGAATTGCAAACGGACAATATTGAATTTTACGAGCGGCTATAACCGAGTTCACGATTTCTCGTTCGATTTTTCTAGTGGCTATACACTTCTAATTCTAAATAGTACATCTCATGTACACATCCTGCCTTCACTACGCTAAATTTCTAGATCAATATCCGAAAGCTCAAGAATTTGAAATCGCATGAGAATTCGAGATTTGAATTCCAGATTTGAATCGCATGAGATTCGAAATTTGACGTCCAGTCAGATTTGACGTCTTATCGGAATCGGAGTTTACACCTCACACATTGCGACCACTAATATTTACTGGTTACTGCTTACCTCTTACTTCTGGCCGGTTAGTCTTGCCGCATGAATCGGTTTTCGGTCTTGTTTTCTACTACTTATCCTTTGCGTTCACCTTTTTTAAACACAAATGTTGTCTCTAAGGGAGAACGGGATTCTGTGTACTCCACAAGAGCAATTATTTTAATAATATCCTCGTTCTGCAGATAAAAAGTGCACTGTACGTTCCTGTCTCTTTGTGGTTTGCGATACGTCAATAATTATTTTGTCGAAAAGTTTTACCCTAAACGGAGTCGGGTAGGCGGAGCTTTACATTGAGCACAGTAATCCACATATTATATAAGAAATTATTTGTTGATCTGTGTCAGGAACCTTTCGTCCGCACAGGTTGTCGATTTATCTGTTGCTCCATGACATCCAGAAGCTATCTTATTTTGTGACGGTATAAATAAAGAAAACCTCGATTTGTCATTGGTATGATTTTACAGCACAAATATTGGAATGGTTTCTTAAGGAGGTTGTCATGTTACTCTGTAGTGAGATGGAAGAAAAGTGGTAATTTTGTAATATAAAATTGTTTATTAGATTACACGAAATACTGAATTGCTTTTCTGAAGTCTATTTTTTGGAAGTTAACTTTAGCTTTGTTATTGTTATATGTTAAGGTGAATTGAGCACTAATTTGGGTTTTAATTTATTGATTTAGTTCAATAATGTTCGTAATATTATTAATGTGGATGGGTGGGATTCTAATATTTTCAGGTATAGTAGGGTTGGTGGAGTTTGAAGCATCGTTATCAGGAAGGTCAGCTAGAATGCCGAAACTATTCTGAATGGGAATAGCGTAATTGATATGAGATTTGGTAAGTACTTTTTTAGATTGGTTTGTATTTTGGATAGGATCACTGTTTCCACGTTTGCCACTGCTCACTTGGGGGACTGGAACGGAGTTTACATTAACATTGTCACAGTACCTTGGAGTGGAAGTTGTGCCTTCGGCTTGCGCGTAATGACTGACCTGATTTGGTTGAATGTTATTTTGCATACATGGCTGCATACTTTTTGCCTGTATTGAATACACTGCCGGTGCTAAATTGTGAAATATCTGCGCTTGTTGTGGTGGAGTTAGTAGATACGCTGGTGCTTATGGAGCTGAAATATCACGGCCGTCGCCTTCCACGACCTATATTCGGCTGTCAGTTGGATAAACAAGAGCTAAGCCATCGGCAATGCACTGGCTCAGGCCAGCGTTGTTGAATGATGATGAAGAGTTAATAACTTGTTAACCACTGTATTTAGATTGCAGTCTCACCCTGTGTAGACAAACTTTTCACTGATACACCTTAACACTTCGAATCGCAAACTGCTACTGAGAGTAGCGCTGCGCTCAGAGGTCCGCACTGCTCGACTGCTCGCAGCGAAATGGCAGACCGATATCAAATGAATTTGATTTGTTCAGCCCATCTGAGCTGTCGGAGATGGTTGTCGAAAAGTTGGTTTCATTTGTACACGAACGAGATGCTCAGTGGAAGACATAGGATTCCAGATATCACAACCGGGACAAAAGCAGGAAATTATGGAATGAAATCGCAGAAGAAATGGGCAAAACTAGTACAAAGCGGGTTGTATAAATGGTATATAACCTCACATACCTTACGGTGATGAACAGTCGTTCCTCTGTAGTAATGCATTTTCGGAAATTGGACGTTTTTTCAATGTGATTCCTCATTGCTCCAAGTATGTAAAAAAAGTAGTAGTTCTTGTGTATTAAAAAATGTTCACCGATTGTTTCAGTAATTGGGATTGTGAGGTATGAAATTCACCAGTATTTTCGCGATCGGCGAAAATAGGGTTCACCCAGTAATTTTTTTGATTTCCAAGCAGAAGAAATTTAAGAGAAGAGCTCTCAGCAAACAGTTGTAATCTTCTCGCTTCCATGAGATGCCACTTGTACTTAATAATTTACATATAGATGTCTATTGCAGTCGGATGCAGTGTGACCAGTCAGGTCGGCAGAATCAGTCGGCCGTTCGCGCGCGATCTTTTCTTCGGCCAAAAACGAATGCACTCTGACCGTACCCTAAGCCATATTCTAGTCAAATTTTGAATAAAAAAAAAGAGCGTTTTTAAAGTTTTGTTGACAAAATATTCGCTCCTATGTAATAAAATCTATTTTCAATGGTAAATTAGCTATAAATTTGTGGTCTTAACCTTCATGTTATTCATGAAAGAATAATACTTTTGCCGCGAAAACATTGAGAAGGATAATTTGAATGGCTATATTTCCCACTGAAATTTAGATGTGCAGAGAGATAATGACGTGCAGAGAGATATGTCCAGAAGCAAGACAAGGGGCCATTTCAACATTTGCTCAAAGGATCAGGGAAACTCGACGAAAAACGTGATCGAGATGAGGGCCATACATCCAGAAGCTGTCGTACAATACTTCTTGCAGGTTGTGTTGTTATTGCTGTGTACAATAAATAATAGAAACATTTAATAAAATGAACACAAAACAAAATCAGGCAAGGAATTGGTCATTCAGTCATATTCCTGCCCCTTGATAGAAACGATTACACAAGTCAAAATCTAAAAGAAAGTAAATATAACGTAAATTAATAAGTAATAAAGAATATGAAGATAATTCAAATCTCGTTTGTTTCATAGGAATATCCGACAAAAATGTGTTTGCATGCAGAAACCATTCGCGGTGATATTTCACGCGCTCTTTGCGCTTACCTTCCCCGAGTAATTCCCCATTATATTGGCTGCACTGCGACACGTGGTCGTCGGACTGATCTGAGCAGATATTTTTATAACCTTTATGATCAGGCGAATGGTTATGTGGAGAAGGGAGGATGCTCGTTGCTCCTGCTGGCCGAGGTGGGGTCACGTGGTGGAATTGCAAGAGACTCCAGCGGCCAGCGACGGCTGAGTGGGGACTGAACCGCCGGGTAAACTCGTATAAACGCCGAGCCCCGTTCGCCCGGGCTCTTAAAGTTGGAGACCTCGCGTGATGCGCAAAAGCCGTCCCTCTAGCTAGTCGTATTGTGGCAACCAGTGACGAGAGTGCCGCGCATGAGGCTGGACGGCACTTGGTGCTTGTAGCACGGAATTCATCCTGCTACTGTATACTTCAAATGGATGAGATGGTGGTCGGGAAGTACGGTGCATATGATGTAAATAAATTTGTAGTAGAAATGGTCTTGGTCTGTCTAATTCAACAACGTCACACACGAGAATGACTGAGTGACTGAATTCTAAAACGCGCAAATTATCCCAGTAAATTCTTTTCTAATGTGCAAAGTTTCTATTCCGCATCAGAAACGTTTTTGCTTAAATACAGTATGGGGAATCATACTGTATGTGTGTATGGTCCATCATCATCATCATCATCATCATCATCATACTGCGCCAAAATACCACAGGCATCTGTTTGAACAACAAACGGTTTGCCAAATTGGTGCATGCACCACTGTGTCGTAACATAGAGCTACTTGCAGCTTGCGAAACCCTTATTCGCATTTCAGCGCCCAAGCAAATTTGCCGCTCGTGGCCATTCAGTAGATCACTTCACGCCACTGATTTGTTTGCGAAACTTGGAATGTACTTCGGATAATAGCTTGTAAGGCCAAGTAACTATTGCTTGTTTCTTAGTTTGAAACACCGGAAAATTTCTAATAGCATGTAGCTTGGTTTCGATAAGTTTGTTTCCCGCAATTACTTGCTTATTTGCTTTTTTGAAAAAAAAAATCCAATCTGTCTTTTCTAAAATTTATTCAACTTCGAATGACGTGGGTCAAGATTTACCACGTTTTTATGTATTTCCATCTCCTCCATTTGCTGATTCGATGCAATAGTTTGTGGAAGGTTCAGATAACCTGTTCGTTGGTGATATGAACACATATTTCTTAGTATTATGCATCATTCAAAGTACGCATGTTATTTTATTTTACACTTTTTAAGAAATTTGAATATGTTAGATATTAATACAAATAGGTTTTAGATTAAACTTCCTACCTCAGTGAACTGAGCTCCAAGAGAGTTGAATTAAATGATTTTTTACTACAATATCTTGGGTTTTTTCGTAACCATAGATTCACCATAGTTCACTGCCTTCTGTATACGAGTGTTTAAGTATTTCGTTCATTAATGAAAATTAACTGACAACTAAACTAGGTCAGGGAACGTTGATGAAACGGGCTTTGTCTTAATAGCAAGGAGAAACCTCGAACCTGAGATTAGATTGCCGTTACGTACCCGAAATTAGCGATCCCTATGACTAGCGAGTAGCAAAAACATTTCGGGCTTACAATTTAGGAAAAGCGTACTAGATAATAAATGTTACCCGTGTACCTTTAATGTTTTGCAAACAACTATTAGCATATTACACATAATATAAAACTTTATGTAAAGTGTTCAACACGACCCCCCTTCATGAGAGGATTGCAGGGCAGTAATATACCGTAACGTTGTGTCCATCGATGATAGGAGCCAGTGTTTAGCTCCCCGCGCGTCAAGCTCGTTCGGTTTTGTGATGCTGTAGGCCACTTGTTTCTTCGAGGTTCATGCAAAAGAAATTGAAGCACGTTTTACAATAACCAAACCAGTATAAATGTGATTTTTAAGGAGGAACAAGAAATTTCATACCATGAATGTGCATAATGATAAATTGACGACTTTAGGAATATGTGTTAGCAAATTTTTGTTTAGTAAAATAAACGTGATCAAATTTTATGACTTTAAATTTAGTGTCTTTCTTTAAAAAAATTTTTTTTTTCAAATGAATAAAAAACGTATTTTGGCCTAGTTTGTTTTTTGAGGAATTAATATTTGAAATCTTTAGTCTTGGGACAAAAATGTTTATTTTCAATAAAGGAATAAAGTCATAAACGAATATAATATACTGGGAGAAATACACAAATGACAAAAACAATATTATTCAGGTATAGAATTCAGTCATCTTTGTTGAAATAATGAAAGTAACTACATTTCATCACACCCATCACTATTGCCTCCTTCTATTTTGATATTCTGTTCATTAGTAACAATTCCCTGAAACGGAGTAATCCTCTTGTAATTCTCTTACGTATTTTTATTATTATTATTATTATTATTATTATTATTATTATTAATTTTCTCTTAAAATAATGTTCATTTTAACAAAACAATGATATATAATGAATTAGTTTACGTTTGTGTTGTATACATTTTTTAAAAAATATTTAATACGCCTGTAACAAATAATGTACTTTAGCTTCCGGGTCAATGACCCCCATCTTGATCAGGTTTTTGTCCAGTTTCCCTGATCCATTGAGCAAATGCTGAGATGGCCCCTTGTTTTGCTTCTGGACGTAAATGTAGCTTCACTGTGCGCACGTTTTGTTGAGCACTCCTTTTCCTTGTAATAGTAGGAGTAGAATTGTTCATTACTATTTTGTTAGCAATGCAGAAAAATCAAATCAGTTCATTCACCGTTGAAATTGGTTTTCTATAACTCGGGATCAAACATTTTTTCAAATTTTTAGTTTTCTGAAGTAATATTTTCTAAA
Source organism: Acheta domesticus (assembly GCA_031308135.1). Taxonomy (NCBI): domain Eukaryota; kingdom Metazoa; phylum Arthropoda; class Insecta; order Orthoptera; family Gryllidae; genus Acheta; species Acheta domesticus. The sequence continues at coordinate 288,716,333 of JAHLJT010008446.1, read as the reverse complement.
TTATTTTTACTAGTTTTTCCAATGTTCCTTTTTTTTATTCTGTGCCTCAAGAAAATGTGTGCAGATTATTTCTTTCCCCACACGTCATATACGTTTTTTTACTGTTTTTGACCAAATAAATAAACAAATTACACTATTTCGTTAGGCACTGGCTTTCCAGCTGTATTTGTGTACGTTTATCTTTTGACCTGGCCAGTTTCTTCAATGTTTCTTTCTTCTCTTTTGGTTTCTACCATCTAGGCCACTGAGTATCTGAGTCGGTATTACCTGTGCCTTCCTTATTAGATTACTCTTCTTCAACCAATATTTTTCGAGAATTTCTGGGGATCTCACTATGGGAATTTCTGGGGATCCAAAACATTTTAGTCGCAATGATAGCTTCCGAAACTTCTTCGTAAGGAATTCTCAAATACTAAGTAAACTAAAGAATAAATTTTCGGACGGTTTTAAATGAATTTCCGCATTGTTTGTTAACGAATTATGCGCCTACCATTATACACCCGTCATCTCACATATTTAATGCATCCTTATACATCGGAACTTTTCCAGATATTTTCAAAACTTCTAATAATAAGCCTCTAAAAAAGGCAACAAAAAGAAATTCAAAATTATGGGGCCATTTTTCTTTTGTCAGTTTTTTCAAAATATTAGAGTGACTTTTTACGTACGTATAAAAACATTTTTTAGTAAACACGACGAGTTTTCAAATTGCCAACATGGATTTTGAAAATTAAAATCTGTAGAGTCATATTTCTTAAAACTGTGGTTTCATCCATGGATCAAAACGAAGCTCCTATTGGAATATCTTCCAAAAGCTACTGCTCGTTCTGTATTTTGCGTATATTCTTTCCCGCCTGAGATATGGTGTAATGTTTGGAGAAATACACCTCATGGCTTCCACCCTTTTAGATTACAAAAACGAATCGTACAACCAATAACCAAATCGCACCCACGTGATTCTTGTAGGCCTCTGTTTATTAATTTAGGAATTTTAACTTTACCTTATCTCCTAATTTACGAATCAGTGTTTTTTTCTTCAAAAATGTGTTTTGAAGTACCTAAATATATATTTAGCAAATGCCGCTGTCTATAATTGTAACACTCGGAATTCATCTGTATTCATGTTCATCAGGTGACAGTATCAATAGATCGCTACAATAAATTCCCATATAATACATGTTCTGTGAAACCCCTCTTCAGGACCACCCCTTCAACGCGACCATCTCCTCTTCCTGACCATCTCCTCTTCCCGACCACTCTATCGGGACGGAATGATTTCTCGTAAGACCAATGCATTTAAATCCCCTTCATGCCGACCGACGACCCGACCACGACCTCAATTCGTCTACAAAATTACACTTTTCCCCCCTTGAAGACGCAA
>JAHLJT010008446.1:288642265-288714852 GCA_031308135.1 Acheta domesticus | reverse complement strand
AATGATTAGAAAATTCGACGCAGGACGTTGGCTTCTATGGCACAAGGGAGAGAGATGAATGTGAAGGAAAGCGGAAGGGGCCAACGGAAAGCTTTGAGAACACTTTAGAGCGAACAGGGGTAAAGGCGGTCGTATAAGAAAAGAAAATGCTGTAAGAAATTAAACTTCCTTGAATGGAATGTATGCATACGAAATGAGGAAAGCATTTCGGTTTTATTGTAATACCTATTTTGTGTGCGTTTATATTATTGAACTACATCGAGAAGCATATTGAATCGATTATAAATAATTGAAATTCACCATTTTAAAATATGAATGCGACAACTGCCTACTTTAAAGCAATTACTAAGATTCATTCAGTGAATCTTTTTCGTACATTACTTGTATTTATTACGTAGATAGGAGATAAGGAATTAGAAGTAATAGCTTTCGTACAAATAGGTGTTTCCTCATTATTCCAAACGCTGTGAATAGAACAATCTATGAATGAAAAGTCATTCATGACTACACATGACATTTTTACCATTGTTTTAGCTCACTTTCCAGAATACATACTTTGATTTTTTGAGAAATAGGATGTTTTAACATTGTATTGACCCATATTTTATCACACTTTTCATAGTCTCTACTTATGTTTACTTTGCGAAATGTGCTTCGTTGAAACTTAAAAATAACTTGTTTCCCCATCAAGCGTGAACAACCCAACAGCCCAGCGACAGAGCATGCATGCAAAAGCAAGGAAACTCCCACCTCGGTTATGGATCCACGGCGCGAATAGCCCGATGTAGGTGGTCCCACAGACTCTCGATTGGGTTTTGATCCCAGGGGTGAGTTTCGTGTCCGGGGGAGTACTGTGCTGTACCTGTGAGTACCTGGTGCTCTTCGAACTACGCTCGTAACAAAGACACGTACATTGTATGGCATGTAGCATGGTTCTTCCGGTAGATGCCATCTTACTGAAGAAAAACCCTCTGCCTATGGGGGAGCATAGTCTCCAAGAATGGCTGCATATTTCTATTGACCCAATGTGCCTTCCAGTATCGTGAGATCACATTGTCAATACTACGAAAACATTCCCCACACCATCATGCTCCGTCTTGCGGCTTAAACCCGTCGGGCGATTGGTTGCAGGGTGTTTGCGTTCAGACGTTTCACGCCGTATACGCCAACGACCATCTGTCCAATGGAACAGAATATGTGATACATCTGAAAAGGCCACCTGTCGCCACTCAGTGAAAGTTCAGTTGCGGTTTTGGTGTGCATATCCAGCCTTCTCCACCAATTAGAAGCAAGAAGCAATAAACCAGACGCGTGATTCGGAGGTTCACACGCAGCAATGTTTCGCTGAACGATTGTTGAGTTGAGGGCCCTTTGGTTCATCTGGGCGGTCAGTTGCTCCAGTACACGTCTATGCCGCCGGCGTTCCCCCTGTCATCTATGGCCCGTGGTGCACTACAGTTGCTACGGCACCAGTTTTGGATATCGCCATTTTGGTACGCACTGTATACTTTTACCTCGGCGGCGTGGGAACACATTTTAATAATAATAGTAAATTATTATTATTAGTTAATTATATTTCGGAAATGCTTTCACTCTTGTCCCAAAAGCTAATGATCATGCCCTTTTCAAAGTCCGATAAATTGCTTTGATTCTGCGCCAGTTCACGTTTGTTTAGAAAATTACAGTTTCTGAATGATGGACAAGGGCGAATAATGGCATGGTGGGAGTTTCCTTGCTTTTGCATGCATGCTCTGTCGCTGGGTTGTTGGGGTTGTTCACGCTTGCTGGTGCCCCGGTGATGTATGGGCAAGGACTCGCCAAGAAGGAGATGCCGCCCTGCGTCATGTAATTGTGGGCGTCAGTCCCCACCTTCCCGCGTCAAGCTGCACCTCAGTAGGCAGCGCACCTCTGCAGGTGCTTTTCGGAACGTTATTTCCTAGGTCCTTGAAACGGAATAAAATTCCGGGTGAAGTCGACACTTTCGTCGGTCAATTTTGGTTCGCAGAGGTGCTTTAACTGTATTCTGCGTGAGTTTTTCACGGAGGGAATTTTTCAGAAGTTGCATGTCGGTTGAAAGTACAGAAGACGCAGTGTATGCAGAGGGATGATCAAAATAAGTACGTTATCGACCGGCTGACGGCAGGAGAGCTTCCCAGTGTGTCGACTACTTGATGTTAAGCTCTCGCCCCTCATTCTCTTTCTGAATGTTTTTCGTCACACGACGACTCCTTCGCCGTGTGTCCTACTGCTTTGGGGTACGTTCGATCATATGTGTAGAGGCTGTCTTACTATCGGTTCTGTGCGCGTTTTGTGGAAAGTTCAAATGCTGGGAGGTTGTGTATTGGTCGTGAACATTTCCTATTCTGACGGCATATTTCTTTGAATGTTTTAATTGGACGTTGTTGTCGAGGGCAAGGCCGGGGAACGTTTGCTGCATTTTGCCCCATCAAGCGTGAACAACCCCAACAACCCAGCGACAGAGCATGCATGCAAAAGCAAGGAAACTCCCACCATGCCATTATTCGCCCTTGTCCATCATTCAGAAACTGTAATTTTCTACACAAACGTGAACGAGTGAAGGCGCGTTCTGAGGGATTACAGGGGCACGGAGCTATAGAACTACGTTAATCTGGCGCTTCACGGCGCCCAAACGTCAATCGCGCAAAACAAGGGCTGTTGAGTGACCTCCCTTGGCTTTGGAGGAGAGTGCCGTGGGGAGGCCTCTTGATTTGCTTTGTGGCAGGCGGGTTTCGCATGCTAACAAAGAGAGTGTCGCCTTGACACCACGGCGAATGCTTGGTGGCGTGGCCGTCTCGGCCCTCGGCCAGCAAGGGACATATGTGTTGCTAATGGCGCGGGTTGCCGGGGCGCCCTCTGGTCGAGGTGGGCGTGACGACGCAATGATGGCGTCGCCGATGAGCGCACAGAGCACAATACATCACGATATATGCTTATGGTTCCTCCCAGAATGGTAAAGTAACATGTGCCTTCTACTGCCATAATTCCACGCCGAGTTTTCGAGTTCGTACAGCGTTTATACTGTAGAGAAATATGCACTATCCATCTCATCGTTCTCTTCTTACGATCCTCTGACAATGAACATGCAACACGAAATTAATTTATTGGTGCGTCGTTATAATGCTTTTTGTTGGGTCCTGGCAACGTAGGGATAATGTAAATCGAAATGGCTGACCAGGCAGCAAAACTCGCCACGTAAGAAACTGAGGTAGACATCCTCACAGTCCCAATAAATGCTACAAATCTCTTTATCAAACGCTCTAGTCTGAGGGCATGGCAGTGTCAGAACTCGGGATTGTTAACCCATGAGAATCGAGGATTCCTTAAAGCCTTGGTCTTCCTTATTTCGTGGCTCTAGGCGCGAGGAAATTATTCTGAAACGTTTTCGGATCGGTCACTGCCATTTCTCTCACGAATATCTTCTGCGCCCCATATTTGCGAGACGGATCTTACCGTGGAGCATGCTTTCCTGCACAGTTGTAAGGTGAGAGATTGTCGCCGAAGGTATCACTTTAGTGTTTCTCTGGTAGAGATGCTAGGTGATGATGAGTCCTCTCTCGGCAGGCTCTTCAGTTTTTTACGAGAAAATGGATTGTACAACCTTATCTATGAGAGGAGAATAATACTAATGAATATGGCTTTTACTTGGTAGATTTTAAAGTGCATCTGGGCCCCCTTTAATGCCAAATCCTTTTATACCATTGGACGCGTTCATGTTTTAAACATATTACGTTTTCTTTTATACATTTGGTTTGGCACTATCCAGTGATTACTGTTCGTACAATAAAGTGACATGTGTGCCAATGATCCTAGATGTTGAAGCACCCATAAACCGTAATAATATTACGAGTAATAATAATAATATTAACCAGTTTTTTGAAGGCATTAGACCAGAAGGAATTCAGTTATTAGGCGTGATTAAAATGGTAGTCGGTTAACTTTAGAAATAGTCTAGCTATAGATTAGATAGATAGCTTGGTCCAAAGATCCAGTTGCTGCTGAAGGAGGAAGGAGTGTACCAGTGTCATGGACGTAGGAAAAGAGCAAGGAGAGAGGGCAGAATCTTTTTTTAAAGCACAATGCTTATGCATTCGCGTCCCGCAAAGCGTCCTTTGCAATCCGTCAAGAGCGCAAGCGAGTGCTGCAACGGGCATGTGCCTCTGGCGACCGTGGGGGGTGGGCGATCGCGCCACCCTAACGCCGCCTCCCACGCCCTGGGCTCTCTGAGCCCCTTCCGCCGCCGCGTCAAGGGTCTTAGGGGGGCCTTCCCCGCGCCGGTATTTGTCTCGCGTTAGAGCGCGGCCGCGCCCTCGCCCTGGCCCTCGCCGCCGCCGCCGCCGCGCGCCGCCTAATTAGGCCCTGATGAAGGCGGTTTGCGTTTTGCGCGGGCCGCCGCTGGGCAGGGGCGAGGGCCCTCTTCAGGGTGCCCCGCGGCCCGTGGCGCCCGCTTCTGTCCCGCTCTAGTTCGTCTTCTCTCCACGTCCCCACCTTCCCAACCGGCTCTTCCAGCCCTGTTTCGCTTCCTTTCGGCTGTGCCATCCTGCTCCACAACGGAACGACACGGTCCCGCTCCGCTCCTCCGCTCCACCCCACATCTACCCCACCCTACCCTACCCTACTCTATTCTACCCTACCCTACCTTACCCTACACTACGCTACCCGACCAAACGAACTCCGCCCCACTCCCTCTTTTACATCAACATCATATCAGTATGTGTTTTACCACGGCACATGTTACTGTAAGCTAACAAACTTTGTCGATATCTTTGAAAATCCTAAACCTTTCAAAATTGTACTCTAACCTAACGAACTTAAGCGATATAGGTTAAACCATTTTTCAGAAAATGTAATGTAGAAATCAAATTTCAAATCCGTTTTTCTGCGATGGTCTTTCTTGTTACCTCATCTATATATCATGTGTCTTAGAAATATCTAACATCTCGCGTTTCCCGCATAGTTCTTTGACTTGAATATTTCACTTTGGTTCTAATGAATCTCGCTTCTGCACCTGGTTCCTTCGATAATGAACAAATTTGTCTCTTCACTGCGCTACATTCACATGTTAGTTGTAATTTTCCCCAGAAGTATTATACTTCATAATATACATGATTTATTTGCTGGAAGAGTAACGTAACGTCCGAGACCTGTTCATTGTGGTTAGAATACATCGAACATCGAAAATTTAAAAACGATAAATTGTTGTGCAATAGTGCTGTAAAATTGCTGTGTAAATTAAAACGTTTCTCCAATGATACTACAATTATTGTGATTATTTATTGTCGTCTGTAGACAAATCAAGCACACCAATTATTTTATTATGTTGAAGATATACTGTATCTTGAGTGCTAAAAGGAATAACAACATGAAAGATCGTAATTTAAACATATTTTTAAAACGGCTGCAACTGTTTGAAGCCCTTTGTTAGTATCGAAGTAAAAGAAACTCGACTGATTGATATGTCGTAGCTGTTATTAGTTGTGGGGGCGTTGTTGCGTGCTGCGAGCGAGTGACGCGCGGGCCGGCGTGTGTGCACTGTAGCGCTAGCCGCCCTCTGCCTGTGCCTGCGCCTGTGCAGCTGCGAGTGAACTGCATCGCGGCGCTCGGGCGGCGCAAGTCTCGTGTGTGGCGCTCTGTGCGCTCCCCTACACCGCCACGCCCCCCCCCCGCTCACCCCATCGCTCTCCAACCCTCTCGCCAGCGCTGCGCGGCCTAATTGCGCAATCGATGCAGCCCTGTCCCATCCTTCGGCCGCCCCCGCCACGCACTCGCGCCCGCCTCCGGCGCCCCTCCCCTCCCCCCTCCGCCCCTCCCCACGCCCTGTTCAACGCGGCGCTCTGTGCTCCGCCGCCGCCGCCGCTCCCGGCCACTTAGTCATATCGGAATGGAATCATCTGGGATAGTAGACGGACACCTGCGAAGGACATGCCTGCAGAGCGACGGCGGCCGGCCTGGGCGCCAGCCACTGCACCAGCAGGCAACCAACTGCCACGGAGACTGGGCTCACCAATGTGGGTCACGTGCTATTTTATTTCCAAACTTCACAGTTCGAAGTTATTCCAAACATACAAACTTGCACTTTCCAATTTTCACTCAACTTTCATTTACGCAGTTTCATTTACACTACGCATATCTTTAGAAATATACCGCATCGATAAAGGCGAACTCTCTGAGCATTTTGATTGCCTGTGAAGACGAAATATGCTGATTCTACGAAGGTCGGACAGAAAATAATGCCACATATATTTCCTCCCCTCCCAAAAAACAACTGAAATTTGCACACAATATTAATACATGTTTATTCTACTTCATTTTGCTTTCCCCGTATACATACGCATATACGAAGTAATATACGTACTATAGGAATGTAATGTAATGCTGCGCGAAAAAATGGCGGATTTTCGGCAGAAACAATTCATTGCCAGGCCCTGATGACCAAAAAATGGATGAATCCAATTCCTAAATTAAGAAAAAAGCAATAACTCGTGATGTAGTCAGAATCCCTGTTTGGTGTGTTCCTTGATACCGAAAAGCCAATTGACAGCAAAACATCTGTCCGTTTGTCCGTCTGTCCGTTTGTCCGTCTGTCCGTTTTGTCATAGTTTTCATAGAAAATTGCCATTCATGACGAGGTTTTACTGTTCTTTAATTTTCTTAAAATATTTCCTTTCTACTATTAGGAAATCGGAAAATTAAGAAAATGTAAAAAATCAACTTTGGCAGCTGGCAGGGGTATGTGGCAAGTTCGAATAGCTAGCCGAAACAAAAGAAATAGAAAACTAATACGGGAAAGCCTGTGCAGTTCTGTTGCACCATTAGTTCCACATAATTTCCATCGACTTGTACAGCCTTGCGGCGTGAAACCACGACGAGCATGCCTTGCCGGTACCAAATTTTGATCTGACGATTAGCTATTCCTTCACTTCACGGATCATACTGGCAACATTTTTCAAATTTTTCTTTTTCGTGTAGCGTTTTTCATTGACCCAAAGAGATGAAAATCGGAGATGTCTAAATCCCGACGGTCATGACAGTGGGTGGGGAAGCACAGACCAACCCATTTTTTGTCAATGCTTCTCTTGTTGATACAGTTGTGTGTAGACGAGTGGTATCGTGCAAGAGCAAACTGTGTGTACAATTTCCTAGGATCGAACTCGCTGAAAGCGCTTCTTTACTGTATTCTGAAATGCCAGAATTTGAATCGTTGGTACTGCATTTGAGCATAGCATCAACATGAATGACACTATCAATGTTCCAAAAGACAGTGATCATGAGTTTTACTAGCACCCGGAACTGTCTTGAATGTTTTCTTCGGTGGTGATTGCGAATGAAGCCACTCTTAGAATGAAGCCACTCTCGATGTCACCGGTTTCGGTGAGTGTTCGTACCACTTTGGGCCTTTGTAACTTCGAGGATGGTACAGATCTGCCAGTGGAGGTAACTACACACCCTGTCATGTCTTTTAAGTATTCGGTGTTTGCTAGAATTGGACAAGCTGAGACTATATGATCAAGGGTTTCTACGTGTTCCTGGCAATGCGGCATTTATCGTCTTGGGAAATATTGAGAACCGCTTTATCATAATGTCGTGTTCTCAATGCCTGATCTTGGGCAGCTATTACAAGTGCTTCCTATTCTGGCTTCATTCGTCCCCTTTTAAGCCACATAAATGATTGATCTTTATTGATCTGCACCCTGTCCATTCTTTTTAGATATTATGCATGTAGTGGTTTGCCTCTCCACGATTTCTTTAACATTTGTTGTTGTTATAATAATAATAATTATTATTATTATTATCATCTATTCTCTTGTGATTCTCTGTAGCTTGTGCGGGGTTCAATTTGCCCAATCCTGCCACTATTATGAAAGAGCTCGATCACTGAGGAGAGAGATTTCACTCTGACCCCCAAGACCAATAAGAGAGCCTCATTTGTGTTAGTTCAAGAACTTGCGAACTATATGACGTCTGCAGGATCACTGCTTTCTGTCCGTAGTTTAGGATTCGTTGAGGTAACCCCATTTGCTACGTGTGTTATTGGTACCTATATATGTATATTATTTTAATGTGCCAGGGTTCGGATTTCTCATAAATGAATTTATTTGTGCATCCTGGTGAGTGTATTATGATTTGATCGAGTACCGACTTTCAATTAAGAGTGATCCGTGTGGATACGTTTATGTGATATCAAAACTGTAGGAATTAATTGAATTACGAAACTCTCTTTTTGTAAGATTACGTAAAAACATCAATTTGTATAATATCCACATGCTATGATGGATATAATAAAGTTAATTCTGATTTTGTTTTAGAGTTCTCTCCTATTTGATTTCCAATTCAGGATTTCTCTTTAAGGTAAGTCCACTCAAAGCAAACCTTTCCTAATCTAGTTTCAGCTCTTAATTTTATGACTTTAATATAGATATACATGCAGGAAACCTAAAATAACATGTACCTTAAATGAGGCTTTTTGTAAAGTACCTTCAATCATTAAATATCTTCTTCAAACTCGTAGGGCCATAAGTGACTTAAATTCGTTGGAGGAATATCAAATTTGGAGAAAATCGGTCAAATAATGTTTGCGCTAACATTGACCACAGACAGTTGGACAGTGGGATAGTTAAACATTTGGAAAGATGGGCAGATGAGAGGACGGGCTGGTATATGGACAGATGAACGGCCAGACGGGTAGATGGACGGTCAGACAGATAAATGGACGGCTGGATGGACGGACAGAGAGACGGACGGACGGACAGATAGACGGACGGACGGAACGGACGGACAGACAGAAGGACAGAAAGACGTGCTGACGTACTGTCATACGGACGGACGGACAGAAGGACGTGATGACGGACGGTCAGAGTAACTGTCAGTGGTTTTTTCGGTATCAAGAGCTCAAAAAACGTGAATTCTCATAGCACAACATGTTAAGGATTTAATTTACTCTATGTAGGAACAAGATTTATCGACTTTTTCGTTACGTGCCCGCCAATACAATTTCTTCTGTCAAAAATTCGCTTTTTTGTGGGGTGTGATTACGATCCTTTCGCTTTTTACGAAGAGCACAAAAATCTAAATTGTGGTGCTACAATAGAACATACTTTCTCGCAATTTTTGTAGCGGCTTCGAAATATAGTTTTAGATGAACCTGCAAAAGTGTTTCTACCGGACACGAATGTTTTTCCGTGTAGAGATTGAGTCATTCCATCGACTTTCACATCGAGTCAGTCACATCGAGTTAACTTGCCTTTCGCTTTGCCACAACACCACGCAGTTTCTCTATAGTAGGGGAGACCGGGGCAATTAGTGACATCGTGTGCACTGACCGATCCAATAGAGCTCAGCTCGTGATAGTTTACACGCACGTTTCAAACCTTCCCTAAGTCTGCTCTGACTTGCTGAGAGAATTCTTGCTTACTTTATTTATGAAGAGTTTGTGCTTTACACGTAGGTAAAGTATCCGATTTGTTGTTAAGGTTGAATGAATTATTTAGTATCGTTGAAAAATTTACTTTTTAATCTATAATTTGATGTGCTTCTGGTTTATATGAACGGCAAAATAAGATGAAATGAAAATGAAACATCATTTTTTAGTGTCTCTCAAGGCTAGTTGTGACAGGTTCTTAGGGTCACTTTGGGACAGTGTCACTACTTGCTCCAATATTGTTTGAGAGTAATAATTTAATGGAAGGCATCTGTGAAAATATAATTTCTGAAAGGAAATTTTTCAAATTTCAAATTTTACCAAATAATAAGCACATTAATGGTAACAATTGTACCAAGTTAATTTGCATTTTATAAAAAAAAATTAGAAGTTTTTTTATGTTTTTGGAACTTTTGTTAAAAACACTGTAATTGGTCCAAATATTTGTTGATCACTTTAATACTTTAACCACATACACTTCAGACCTATAAGAAGTAAAGTTCATTATATTACATAAATCACTTTTACAGATTTTTATTTTAAAAATTTTGAAGTTTTGAAAAGCACATATGCTGTTTTTTCTATTTCTCTGTTTACTTGAACACAGAAGTAAAACTAAATCAATCGCGGCACTCTAAGAATCAAATATTATTCTTTATTAATATACTAAGCTACTGTACAAATTTTAACATTATATTGGAAAAATTGTTGCGAAACGGATGTTTTAAATACTCAAATTTGCGAAAAAAACTAATTTGTGGAAAAATGAATTTAAAGATATACATGTATATTATGACTCTGAATTACCCTAAAAACTACCAGCAGCATAAATGGCGACTTCTACTATCTTTTTGAATTGTTTTTTTCTAATTTTGAATAATGTAAGATTTTTTCTGCTAAATTTCACAGATGGTTTACTGCCTTCAACAATGCGCTTGAGAGGCATAGGTCATGCTTTGCACTTCTTTTTCTGTGATATTTCACTGGATAGGCTTTCTATAACTGTATCTAGAATATTTTTAGTAATTTGGCGTCCCATGTTAGTCATAGATAGCTTCTGTGATACAATAACCTATTTTTTTAAACGAAGGTTTCTTTTGGACATATGGACCAAAACACACTGTGGAGTGACTCAATAGCATTGTGGCTCTTACCCTAGTGCAGCTTTCTAATATTTCATCAAAATCAAATCTTCTGTTACAATCTGTAACTATGAAGATTAAATAAAAGTTACCATATAAAAGAATTAGTATTGTACAGACGTTTGTAGATTTCAATATAAAATATTCTAGTTTCTTTTACGTGTCACAACTTGCCCCATAGAAGGACAGGTCGTAACAAAGTGCACTGCTGCATAAAGTTGTTCGTATTACTTATTTTAATATAAATTATAGAAATTTATACAAAAAATCATTATATTTGTTCCATTTATTATAAGTTTTAAATTATGGTCCATACACATTCAAAAATAAATTAACTCAAATTGTCATAACTAGCTCCGGTCTCCACTATTCACTGGGGGTGACAATTAAAAATAATTAACTAATCTTGATAAATAACAAGCAAATATTTACACTCCGATGACCTAAAACTCGCTCTAACGTAACCGTCAATAATAGAATGTTTCAATGGAATACTGGCCCAATTATATACGAATATCTTAGCGTGCTTTCCGTTAAAAGTCTCGCATGAAATCTGATATCATTGCAACAGTAAATAAAACCTATGGGAAACTGTCAAAACTGTACCCACTAAAAAAATCCCCATTAAAAATTGAGTGTCAGCTTATGGCATTTAAATCTATATTTTATTGTCCTTAACAAATGCCTGTTTGGGAACACGCAGCGCCTTCAGCGATGGAAAAAACTACAGATACTCGTAGTACAAAAGAAATGTCTGAGAAAAATCATTCAAGCGCGCTGGTTTATACCCACATTTCAAATCAATGGTGAGCTACGTTTTGCCTTAACCCATTAGTATATGGCGTCTGATCAGTCGGTCGGCACTTGCGTAAATTTTCTTTAATGTTTTTTCAACATTTGGCATTTACATTTAATAAATGTGAAACGTTATGTTAGGAGCAAATGGGACTCACCTGTTCATCAGGAAAAGATGTAAATATCACTCGTGATGTCACCTAAGTCAACATGGCAACATGCTTGTTTCACTTGCTCACGATATGTAAGTTACAACATTATTATGTATCCATTGTTGTATTAATGGTATTATTTTTAATAAATAGTGTCTTAGACGTGTAATCGTTACAAAAGTACAGAATTTGCAATATATTTGCTTTTTTTGAGCGTGTTCAGTAAAAAGCTGGGATTTATTTGTTCTTTTATACTTTGTTAGCATCTTCGCCTTTATTGATTGGTTTATGAGTTTTTATCAGTTGAATCGAAAAAATTCCGGTTTCTCAGACGCTATGCAACCAGGGCACTTGAGAAACGCATCTCATGCGAGCGTCACCATCTTTTATTTTCAGTATTTCTGTGAATACAATTTTATTGCAAAAGAAGATAAGTTATAGCGATGGGTAGAAAGTATATTGCTTATTTTTGAATGTGTCCAATTCACAATGCACAATATTGATGTCATATAATAAAGCTAGGTTTCTTATGTTCTGTACTTGTTCTTGTCTGAGTTTATTATATTTATTTCCAATTTTATCACGTACATTAAAACTCATCCGTTTCATGGTAATGCTCGTTCTACTTTTCTTACTCTTGCACACTCAAAGTAGACTTTCTGAATGCTTTCACACACATAAATAATGATGTAGATCAACATTTCCGAAGGCTGAAAGTTGTTCACTTCACAGAGATTGGTCACAAGTTGTCAACACTGGGAATCTTCTCAACACTGTACCAGTAACTGACACTTACCTCATGCACTGAGAACAAATTTAGTGTTTTATATTATAAAACAATTTCCTTGCCTTTCTGATCCCTACAACCTTCCCATACCATCGACAAATTCACGCCCAAACCAACACAAAGAGGCTAGGAAGCGCGTCAAAACCAAAACACGTAAGCTGCGCATCCTAGCCCACTGAAAACAAACATTCCTACTGATTCCAAGAAAAATAATTATAAACGACAGTTATGGCCGCTATCTTTCCTCTATTGTCAGAAGGAAGATACCCTCCAGCTACTCGGTTTCATGTGGTTTTGAACATAACGGGAGTTTTCAGTCGTGACTACAGTGTTGAACACCTATATGAAGACACTGACCGTTCGGAATACAGTCAAGTTATAACTATCAATATATTTGTTTATTTCTAATATTTGTTTTCAGACATAGCTCCCCAAATGTGGTACTGTAGCTTTATCGACACAGGTGTTCCAAAATTGCCAACATGGAGCAACTTCGGATAAAAATTGTTCACATTGAAGTCGAATTTTTTAAAACTTATCTTTTACGTCGTACTTTTCGAAGTCATTTAGATGCATGTGAATTGAAGATCTCTTATAATTGTTTAAATGACAAGTTCATTGTGTAACTGCAGTTTTCCAACATACTCATCTGGCAGGGTATAAATATTTAGTTCCTAGAAGTATTCCGATGACACATTTCATTTCTTAGTTAGTAATCTTCACTTCATTAACCCATTGGTTCTGTATATTTCTCATTTCGGTTGCGAGTAAATCTACTGCAACATAAAACGTAAAAACCACAAAAGTCTGTTGTTTTGTGGAAATTACAAGAAAATGTCCAGGTCTGTTGGTCTGTCTTCACTAGATCTTGGATGTAAACATTTCTTTTCTATTTATTGGAAGTGGTTATAAATTTTTTTGACTAGGATGCCATTGAGCATTCTACTTCTTGAGCACATTTATTACTTTTATCTGAGGCATCCTCTTCTCCATCCCTGAGGTATCCTCTTCTCCATACTTTCCATCTGTAATAAAACTTTTTTGTAGATTTAAAAGTATCACTTTTCCCAGTGTCATTATTTTGGTTTCCAATATGTGTGCGTTGTGACTCAAAGATAGGATTTCCCGGCAAAACAAACGTAAATATTATATTACAATTTTGTTAGAGGTTTCGATATCATGAATGATTAGATCATGTAGGGCACCATCTATATTGAAGGTAGGAAAACAAAATTAATTATATAAATTGCTTTTTTTTTGTTGCGATGTATAATATTCATCTTATATTTGAAATATTCGTATAGAAATATACGCAGTATCTGTGTAAAGAACCGTGAAAGATGTACATACTCGAAAAAGACGCACAGACGAAGAATCCACAGTCTAGGTATTTGCACCAACAAGTAATCAAATTGGTCCATTTCAGACGATTGCTAACACCCAAATGATAATTTTATATCTGTAGATTCATAAACTAGTGTTAGCAACATATGTTAAAAATACCTGAAGTAAATCATACAAATTATTGCCGTTCTAAATGGAGGACGGGAGTATAATGTGTTTATACCAGGCAAATGCTGGAGCAAACGGGCTAGGATCGAGAGCGATATTTCCTTTGTCATCCTTGTTCCATCCTCTACCCTTCCCTGCTCTTGCATGCACTACATTACCGTACACACGTCGGGTGACCAGAGCTTGTCCGGGTGTGTGGTGGTGAGGCAGTGGGTGGAGAAACCCGCTGGAAGAAAATCGCCCAATAGCGCACGTGGAGGTCGGCGGCGGATCTTTGCAACCAACGATGTAGGAACACTGCCACATACCGAAATACGACACTCGCTACAGTGACGGGACTAATGACGTTGGCAGTTGACGTGCCCAGAAAACCGCAATCGATCAATCGCTTATAATGCATATCGACCATTTCCGATTTGAAGCCGTCACTTCCGCCTCCTCCTGCATCTAGCCCTCCACATCCACACGGACATCCGCATCTGCTTCCACATGGGCAGTGAGCTTGGCGAGCGACGCTGCCTCGCGTGCTGCCTCTCGCAGCGGATAGCTCAGCGTGCTTTACGCGCCCGCTTCGATCCCCTGCGATGGATGGCGCCGCCCTCTACGAGTTGCGGCCAGCGGAGGCTGCGGCGCCGGGGCGAACGCTGTTTGCCGTGCCGCGCGCTTGTCGAGCGCCAGCGGAGGGAATGGCGGCGGCGCCAGCCACGGGGCGGGCGGGGGACTCGCCCGGCGAGGTTGGGAAGGGGTAGACGGGCGGTTCACCAGGGTTAAGACGTGCAAGGCCCTGCAACTCTCCATCAAAAGCGGGGAAGGTGCTACTATAGGAGGCGTTAGTGTCACCGGGTACAGGCTCGCCAACATCCGCACCAAAAAATGATTAAATTGTGACAAATACGAAAGTGTCTTCTAAATGTTCAATTATTCATAATATATTCATATAAGAAACTGCTGAAGAAGGCGCGAACATCGACGCTATATTTTGTAGCATGACGCGTCTGCTTGAGCGTCATGCGAACCTACGTAGCAGCCACACACGTTTGAAGTATCGTTGGCAGGAATTCGTCTTCTAGTTCCTGTAAGAAGGTGCTGCAGGAGAGGGCGTCACTATAATAGTCTCCACCACGTTATATGGGAGTTGAAAGGCCCTAGAGACGTGCTTGTGTCGTCGAGAGCGAGGCTGGGAGCGTTGTGGCGAGTTGGGACTTGTTTGAGGCGGCGAGAGGTCGTGCTTGAGGGTGGATGGAGGCTGGTTGGTGGCTGGTGGATTGATTGATTGTTCGTGATTCCGGGCGCGTCGACTACTTACGTCATTAGTCCCGTAAGTATAGTGCTTTTCTTTCGGGAGGTGGCGATGATCTTTTCTCCGCTGGATGGCGAGATGTGGCGCCGACCTACCGTCGACTAACGGGGTTTTCCCCTAACCAGGTGTCTCCCACCAGCGGCGCACCGCTCCAGCCGGGACAACCTGTAAGCTCCCGACCGGTCTCCCGGCAAGTGTGGTAGTGTAGTGCATGTTAGTGTGTGTGTGTAAGAGGATAGGACAAGGAAGAGGAAGGAAAGATAGCGAGTGGTCCGTGGCCAGTTTTTTAGGGTACTGCACCGGCATTCGCCTGGTGCTGTTCGGAGAAACCACGGAAAACTACCGATCAGAGCAGCCGGCCGCTAGAATTCTCCTCCCGACAGCGACTGAATTCGACCTAGCTGACAAGCTAGTGTCGAAAATCGTGCCGCCGTCGGGAGTGGAATCTAGGACCTCCCGGTCAGAGGGACTGCAGTGCCATGAGGTTGCTGCACGGTGCGGCTGGAGGAGGTCGCGTGGGTGTGAATTGGGATGGAGATTGGAGGCGGCGAGCGCTGTGACGCGGGGACAAGGCGACGCGCGGCGGCGGGAGGCGCTGCTCGTTCAATATTTGGCGCGTGCTGCGATCAGCAGTTTCGAGCGACACACAACGTCGCCCCGCGCCTCCCGTCGCCGGAGCCACACGCGCGCGCGTCCGGGGACGCCGCCACGGACTGCGTGGCGGCGGATTAACGCGACGACGTAATTGCAGCTGCTCCAGCGGTCTCCGGCGACATGCCGCCCCGCCCACCCGCCACGCGTCACGCGGCCACTGGGCGCCCGGCACTGGGCGTCCTTCACGTGGACAACACGTGTCGCTGGAATTTGCGCGTAGAACAGGTTACACTAATCTCATTAAACCGCCGTGTTTGTAGGCTTACGTCACGTTGCATTGTTCATCATTGTCCGCTGATAGCGGTATTGTCGCGTCATACCCGAACCTGTTATCTCGTTGCCCTGTTTTCTCAACATGCCCATTGTCAATGGCATGCGTTCTTAATTACTGTTACTGGGAGTGAACTAAAAAATATCTGTGCATTCCTGCGTTCCACCATCACAGAGAAAATTAACGAAGGATATGATGCGATATTATCATGCGTTTTTTACCGTTGTATTTATATTGATGGAACATGCGCTTCAGAAGAAAGACCTTATGGTCAGGAAGATGACAAATTCCTCAAAAAACATTTTAACGGTTTGGGACGTCATATACATTGTAATGAGAAAACTCATTCCAATAAATAATGTTATTCACCAAAATATCACCGACTCCTAAAAATGCCAAACGGTATGTTGCTCATTGCATATTTGTACATGTTTTGTTTGTTGTATGTATGTTGTGAATATAAAATTGAAATCCTTGTAAAATGAGCAGCATTTGGACTCTTAGCTTGGGTAATGAATAAAGTCGTCTCGCAATACCTTGAAAAATGTTTTCCCGTGGAAGTAATGGCAACTGGTTGGTAGAGTGCCGCAGGCCAGCGCCTGCGCCGCCCCAGGCGCGGCGTCTCACGCGGATGTTGCTCTCTGGCCGCGCGTTGGAATTTCTCGCCTTGTGCGTGGCCGGCCTCGCGGCAGGGATTCGGGCGGGGCGCCTCGGACCCAGGGGCGTGGTCGGGCGGCGCCCTTTGAACCGCCGCGCCACGCCGCGCCGCGCGTGCACGTGTGGTCGAAGCAATGGAGGCTGCTGCCGCCCACGCCCAGCAGACGCCACGCCACGCCGCCACCGCCAACCAGGCCACCACAACCACCACCAGCACCACCACCGCCAGTCCCGCCTTGGGCGCCGCGTTTGCCGCGGCTCTCGCTCCACCTCCGGGCCACTGCGATCGCTCCCACCACACCCGCCCTCCCATCCTCGCGCCTTGCCGCCTGGCCGCCCCCAGCGCCCGCCACTAACGACCCTCCCGCCGCCATCACCGGCTCAGCGGTTCAATATTCGGAAGGGAGCGCGCTGCGCCGATCCGGCGCTGCTGCTCCCAGCGGAGGCCGCGGCCGCTCCCTGCGCCCAGCGCCGAACGCCCAGCCCCCGCGCCCCTCGCCCCCCGCGCCCTCCGGCCGCGCGCGCGACCTGCGGCCGCTCCCCGGAGCCTTCCCGGGGCAGGTGCCGTCTGCCCGGCCGCCCCTCTGCGCGCCGCGCCCCCGGCGCCGAACCGCAGCCCGCTCCGCCCGCGGGGCCACGTTCGCTGTCGCCTCCCTCCCCGCCCCCGCCCCCGCCCCGCCCCCGCCCCCGCGCTGCCACTTGCTAGTCCCCGCCTGTGTTCCTGAGGGCCTGGCGTGCGGAGGGCGCGGATATTTCCGGCGCGGCGCTGCCTGCTGAACCGGATTAGCGTCGGGGTTATTTCATTAGGCCACGCATGTTGATTGCGCCGCCGCTCCCCGCCCCGCCGCCTCTTAGCGCCGCTCATGGGCACTTAATAGATCGCCGCCACTGCCTGGCGGATTCCGCATCGATTCCCTGCGCCCCCTCCGATCACGCGGTGCTCTGCGTGCCATACTCCGCCGCCTCCCGCCCGTCTCGGGCTGCGCTGCACGCCCCTGCGTGCCCTCAGCGTCTGCCCGGCTTCCAGCTCTTATTAGCCGGCCGTTCATGCCCTCTACACCCTTGCTCCCCTGTTGGGTGCCTTCTTCCACATTCAGTCCTCGACTCTTCTCTCTCTGCCTTCCTCCCTCCGCTCCTTAGCTTCTTCATTCGCTTTGTGCATGGACGCGAATTCGGCTTCTCTCTCTAACTTTGTCTCTCTCTCTCTCTTTCCGTTTTACTATGTGACATATATGTTGTATGCATGAAGAGGCGTTACTTCGTTTCAAACTCCCGCACTTCACCCTTCATGATTCACTCATAGACCCAAACCTACTACCTTACATCAGTTACATTTGTTTTACTAAAATATTTTCGTCATCCTCCGCTTCCAGTTTCACGTTCTGGTCTCCCCCACTGCATTGTCCCCTCTGTTTTTCATCTTCTGTTTCGTTTTAGTTTCCCTTCTGTCGCTGGTTAAAGTGGGTGCAGGTGGAGGGGAGATGCATGCAATTGTGTACTTGCTAGTCAGGTTACATAAACGCCATAGATGCATGTGTCACGTGTGGCTGTCAAATTAGAAGCTAAAACTTGGCAAGATTTAGGTGTGATGTATTGGAGTTTATTAACATAGTTTTGAATGTCCATTAAATGAAAACGCTTTGGCATTTCCTACACATTACTATTTTCTTCTTTATATTTTGCTTTCATAAAAGAAACTGAATTCACAAATATAGTACAACTGTTTTCCATTAAAGCCTCTGACACCCAGTAAATTGAAAACAAGATTCTATTTAAAACTAAGAGTTTTCGTTTCAAAAAACATTGACCTTTCGATGGAACCAAATTTCGTGATATTCGCTTCAAATAAATCGTGAAGGACCACTTACGTTTGATTACTCCCTCTTATTCCTATTATTCCAGTTTCGTAGTGCAAATACTAAAATTTAATAAAATTATAGTATCAATAAAATAAACGCTTATCTTAATATTTCATTGCGTGGATAAATGTAATCGAGTTATTGAAATCATTCTATAATTACTTTTCCAGAAAACATGTGGTTTCATCAAATACTTCTATGTTGTCTTCTCATGTAGTATGTTAATACGTTAGACTGCTTCAATATCGTAGTTATAGACAACACAAAGTATCATATAAAATACATATTTATTATTCAAACTCTTGAAACTATATTTGTTACACGACGTTTCTAGGTGTAGTTGACCTCATTATCCGGCTGCATGAAAAAATATACATTCACAATAAATACGAAATTACATTATATCAATAGCACATTAATAATATACAAGAATTACATATTAGTATATTTATTTACTACTCAACAAAGATCTAATATAACATATCTTGATACATTATTTTTATTTATACTATTATATTCTTGGTATACAAATACTCTGGAATTAAGTAGAAACATAATTCCATTCCAGATACTTGAACACTGCCATCAATAGAAAGCACATAATAAATAAACTAAACTCTCATATTCCATATACAATTAATTACTTTATACATATTCTACTATATAGTACTCACATTCATCAAGATCTGTACATGAAACTGTGTGTTGTTATAACTATGGTATTGAAACAGTCTAACATATCGAAACATGTGGTTGTAATATTGTTGTTAAAGAGGCTAATATAGCGAGTTTTCTCAAGTTCGATGAGTGTTTTTACATACTTAGATTTGTGAGTGTATGTAATGTCCAACAATCATCTGGCACGTGTCCTTTAACATGAAATCCCAGTTATTTATAATGAACAGAAATAACGATGCGCCCAAAACTCCCATTTTGACAAAACTATAATTGTCGGATTGCAAACACCATCCACGATCCTCGACTTACGAGATTGGACCCGGCACGCCTCATGTGATAGGACGCCTCATGTTACCTCGGGCGTCTTCGAGGATTTCGTCGAGGACACGTTCGTTCAGTACGATTCTGAGGAATATTCTGCTGACGCGCTTGCTGCGAAATACCGTTGTTTTCTGACTGCAGAGGCGTACTTCTTTTAATCTTTCCGCGTGGTATAACTTACTGCCAAAGTCACCTCCCTAAAATTTCAGGGTAACCGGTCAAACTGCATCACAACACACACACACACACACACACACACACACACACACACACACAGTGGTGGTTGGATTGACCTAGATTTGAAGCCCCGGGTATGTCATAATTAGGGGCAGATTTTAATGAAATTTTATTACTTTTTTCTTTTCACTTTAGAACAATGCCTCTTAGTACAGGCATTTATTTGATGTCGTAGAAGCAAATGGCCCATTTTTTATTTTTTTATTTTTGTCGATTTCGTCCAATAAGTCATTTTTTACCTCTCGTCGTGATTTTTAAAGTATTCTTCGTTGATTTCGTCATTATTAATATTTTAATGGTATTTGCTACAAATAATATTTACGAGTAACCAATGTTCTACATAGAATTACTCAGTAGCTTATTCAGTTTCTTAGCTTAAAAATTGTAATGTCAACCGTTGTAAGTACGTAATTTAAAATGTCGCGATGCCTGTCAGCGCCATTGTTGGGGCAGTCGATTTCAGGATAACTGTCAGAGATTTCCTAGCAATGAACAGTCCAAACCAAAAACATGCAAGCTGACTTCACTTGAACAAAAGGAAGAAGCCTGGAAACAGCGAACACCTTGAGTAGTTCATCTAAACTGGTTTCGATCAAATTTTTCACGTCATTTTTCTTTGCCTTTATAGCATTTTTGAAGCATTTTAAGAGAACTGTATTGATCATTTTTGTCGATGCTTTAGGTCATCAAAATCCGTCCATCGTCATAATTGTCACCCAAAAGCGTGCAGCCGTGATACCACCATTTGTAGTGAAAGTTTCTCTATGTGTGAATTCGTGCGTGTTCGACGTTAGAAACGAACCTCCGAGGGAGCAAAACTGAAATGAGAATGAATTTAAGTGTCGCCTAGGCGAGGGAGGGGCGCGCTGGCTCGCGATCAGCTCCGCAGCTGCTCTGTCTTCCTTTATTAAGGAGCGCAGCTTCTCAGGCGGCTCTACCTTATATCCCTTCCCCTCCACCCGTCCCCTGGCCCCTCCCACTCCCACTCCCCCTCCCACTCCCCCTCCCACTCCCACTCCCCCTCCCACTTCCGCTCCCTTGGCTGCTATCTTGTTCCGCGCTCTTGCGCCCTCTTTCACTGGAATTTTCCTTGGGCTGCCTCTTAAATCTGTCCTTTCAATATGGGCTCTTTCTAAAGGAAAATTTCAAATTATAATAAGAACAATTTTTCTTCCTCATTTCCACACTGAGAACGAATGGGCAGCGTAAGATGAGAAGAATATCTGGAATTCCTCTGTTGCGAGGAAGGTAGGAGATAAAAATTCCGGTTTATTAAGTCTTGCACGGAGAAAGCCGAACCGGATGTTTCTAAACACAATAAAGAAGCATCCTTTGTTAAGACCCTAGTCATGAAGGTAAGGGGTGCCGCGCTCGTCAGACGCACGCCTTCATACGCACCCCTCCCCAGCCCCCTTCAACCCGTCCTTCCCTTCCTTTCGATTTATGAACGATCGTAGGGTGATTGTGGGAAGATGCATGATCATAGATCAATTTTTATGGATTGGATACTTGGTGGTATAATAATTGAACACTACAACAACATGGAGTTTGTCGTGTCCGATGCGGACGACCTTGAACCTGCAGCCTTTCGCTTTGCTAACTTTGACAGCGCTCCAAACCGTTGCGGCCAAGAAGTCCTGTATGCACTTCATCAATAATACTGCACTGTATTTACTTCATCAGTTTCATTATTTATATTATTGTTTGTCTCGCTCTTGATTTTTTGATTTCTTCAGAAGTAAATGGTGAGAACAGAAATAAAAAATCTTGGTAAGTGTGGGGGCGACGCATGGAAAATCATTAATTCCCATGAGAGCATACGAAGTATGATTACGATCTGGATCATATTTATGACTAGAAATGTTTAAATATGTATTGAAATGAATTGTACCGGGACGCAATCTCTTCCAGTGTTTTATTTGAGTGGCATCGCGCCAGGCCTCTCCGCTCACTGAGTTCCCGCTGGTCGCAAAGCATATGTATACTGCGATTTTCGTAACTTAGTCCCTGACAGGAATCAGCTGTTTCGCTGCCATCCAATCGGGAGCTTATATTTCGCGACAGTGACGTCACTATTGTGACGCTCAAGCTCTCTATTGGATGAAACCGTGAACAGCTGATTCCTGTCAGGGACAAAGTTACGAAAATCGCAGTATAGGGCGTGAAGCGTATCTCTGGGGCTGCGAGGCGCGCGTTTTTTTTCTCGAACGAGGCAATCGTACAGATCGATGCCTTTTGTCCATGAGGCAGTCGCGACTTAGAAAATCTCCGATCAAAGCAACCGTGGACTTGGCATATTTCTCTCGAGCGAAGTAGCAGCATCATTGACGAAGCTTCCGCGTAGAGCAGAGGTCGCTCTTGCGCTGTCTCGAGTGACTCCCATAGACAGTCGTCCCGGCAGCAGACCTGCCGCAGGGCCAGCCGGCATGCGGCGAGTGATTGGCGTGGGCTCCGTCGCCAGCACTCCGCATGGCGCGTACGGTTCCCCGTCCCACTTGTGAGGAAGCGGCCCCGAGGCACGTGCCATGGGAGCGTGGGGCTGCGCGGGGCCGAGGAGGTCCTACTCCCAACTGCCAGGCCTCACATGGCAGCTCGCAGCCAACGACGCCGCACTCCCCTTCACCGCCGGCTCCCCGCCAGCCCGTCCACCCCCGCGTTGTGGTCACTGCACGCGTGTTACGCTACGGCAGATATTCTTTGACAATGTTAGTAAATTTGATCATCTGCTTAGAAATAGAAATGGAAGCTCATATCAAGAAATGCTTAATAACTTGTATGTTATTTCATGCTTTCTTTTATAACCATCACCATCATCATCTTAAATGAATCTTAATTAACCCTTTGCACTCGCAGTTCAAGTATGTTTGGCTGTCAGTCTACTCGCGCGCCTTGCGTCGCCAACGCGATATCGCCTTCGTTATCGCCCGTGTTTCCGCTTGTCTGTCTATAACCCCGAAGTTCATTCTGCGGCCGATGGCCAGATCTATGATCTGTCTTCACGTCGTTTCTGACTTTCGTCATTGCGCAGCGGGAGTGCGATTGATACAAATAAGAAAATGTAGACAATTCTAGGTACTCTAATATATTCATTATCAGTTTAACATTTTCATTATCACATACATCCTGCTATGTTTACTTGCTTATAAACAAAAAAAATCAAATGTTTTTATAAACTATGCTGTTTTGTAATTTTCTAATGTGATTTCTCTTGAAACAAACCCCTAGATGAAGTGTTGGATTATGTTTAGGTGTTTTGCAAAGAAACTTTTCTCTTCGCATGCCTTTCACTTTTGTGTTGCTGCAGACAGCACGGTCTTTGTGTTTGTTTGCAGGCCACTGATCGACAAAATGAGGTTTTCCATCAAGCCTGTTCAGTTTATTTTTCCAAAACCTGTTGTGTATTTTCTTTCTCTGCACTCTTATGTTTTCCTACTAACCGCCTTCGAATTGTGTACGAAAATCTCTTTCTCAGGATCATCACTAAAATCTTCCAACTTAGATAAAATACTTCCATCATCATTTTGAATAGCTTTCTCAATCTCTCTCGTCGACCTATTGGCGCCTTTAAACACCGACATCGTGACACAGCCCGTACCAAAATGTGCACAAACACGTGTCTATCTTAGGTTCTATTACCGAGGGAAGCCCTCAAATAGTACCATATATATCCCACAGAGTGCAGCTTCTTACAATAACGAAATTTGTCGAGTCCAGTTCGACATGCAAGTGCACAAGCCGCCTCAAATTCCATGTCGAGCTAGACTCGACATTCGAGCTTGGGCATACGGAGACGATGTCGAGCCCAGCTCGACATTCCAGTGGTAAAGGTTAAATGTGTTTAATTGCAATTTCGCTTTTTGTTTACGCAAATCCATATCCATCACGCTTCTAGTAGGAACGGAAAAAATCTAAACAAGCTAACTGACATGTTCAGGCTACATAAGATATAAGTTAATAATGTAGAAACAATTCCAGCAATATTTTTAAATTTTAAAATGAAAGACTAGTGCTAGAATCTAATTCTCCAGGGAATATTTACATTACGAGAAACGTGAAACTAGCGGCACTACAACAGTACGTACTTCCGGGCATTCATATTTCACTGTTACGTAATTATAATATTGCAACTTGTGTCCCATTTACACTTCAACCAATTTTTGAAACGCTCTGTGTTCAACGTGAAAGATTCGAAATAATCTTTCGCTTTGAAAATAATTATTTTTAATCTTCGTCTCTATTTTGATAAAAAATTCAAATAAAGACTTTGCAGCCTTTTTCGAGAAAATATTTTTACTCTTTGTAGAAAACTGCCACACTTCGGCTTACAATTACGCGAAATCGTAGTGTTTTGAAAAAACAGTGCATGAAATGATTTATTATTTAGAGAATAAAAAGTTTCATTTTAAAGAATGGATAGCAGGAAGAAATATCTAGCTTGAGAATTGAAGGTGTAGAGCAGGATCGAAAAATAGTTGAGCTTTGGAAGTTTTTAATATTTTAAAGGTTTTAATGAAAATCGCTCTTATACCATATTGATAAGCTCATGGCGGGGGTGATATGTAGCAGTGAATTGAGAATTGCTTAGGGCATGACCCATTACGTATAAACCACTCAGTCATCCTCCTATAACTCAGCTTCACGAAGGACCACCAATAGGAATTGGGCGAGGTATTGGTCTTCCGTTTTCCTGGAAATTGATTATTCAAGTTCTGCCTCTATCATTCAAAATGAGCAAACGTGTGTGAAATTAATTCGTATAATAGAATCATTGAATAAAGTTGCAAGGAGCAATCTAGAGATTGTAGCACAAATCAATGCAAGTAATACATAATCATAAGGAGCGTAGAGCATTGTAGTGACTGAAGATCACGTAAATTGTTGCCATCATTCCACAGTTTAGAAATTATTAGGATGTAGTATGTAAGAGAAAGAAAAACTAAAAGTCCAAATTGTTACGTCGGTGTGATGATGATTACAACACCGTGGGTGGTGCCGCAGCGACCGATGACACATGGAAAGAGACTTGACAGCAGGCGAGTTCTGGCGATTCTCCGGGGACGTTGCACAACACAGTTTAGCAGTACTTCCACTCTCATGAAGCTGAATAATAAACCTTTGTAGCGCGTAAGAATGACTACACCATGTTAATAGCGTGTGGTTGGTAGCACGTAATCAGTGTTCACGGGTAGAAGTATAGAAATATTGTGAAGCAATTAATATTGTATACATGATGCACAAGTATCACGGTCATTGGAAGTTCAAATCACAAGCTGTTGCATACGACTTCTCTTGCATGACATGAAATTGCAGTTAGCAGTTTTACGCATGAGTACGTGCCTAACTTATAATTAATTAACTTACAACTGTTCAAGTTAGTAAAACACATTAAACAATGATTGGATTGAAACTAGTTTTGCACACACATATGCACTTAAGAAGTGTATTGCAAAATGAAGCAGAGAAATTGGAGAAGCATCGCAGTGAATACTTGCCATAATACATCGTGTAGTGGCGTAGCGAAGTTTCGGCACAACACATGTTCATGTTTTATTTATTTATTTGGTCAAAAAAACAGTAAAAACTGTATATGACGTATGGGGGAAGAAATTATCTGCACACATTTTCTTGAGGCCCAGAATAAAAAAAAGCAGCCACACTTGAAAAACTAGAAGCAAGAATTCAGAAAAAATTATTATTTTAGAAAAATAAAAATGTGAAAAATGTTTGTCCCGAGTTACAGAAAATAAATTTCAACGTTAAATGAACTGCTGATTTCATTTTTATGCATTGCTAACAAAAAAGTAATGAACATCAATTCTTCTCCTACCATTACAAGCAAAAGGAGTGCTCAACAAAACGTGCGCACAGTGAAGCTACATTTACGTCCAGAAGCAAAACAAGGGGCCATGTCAGCATTTGCTCAATGGATCAGGGAAACTGGACAAAAACCTGATCGAGATGGGGGTCATTGACCCGGAAGCTGAAGTACATTACTTGTTACTTGTATTTAGAATTAAAACTAAACAGTTTGTAATGAATTAATCAAATACGTTGTATAATTGTGAAGTATTTTAAATTATGGAACTTACGGCATACATTGCACTGAGTGCGCCAGTCGCATTCTTTTGGTTCCTGACGACAATACGTCAATCATATTGCGTTCTCTTCCGCTAATCTTTCTTCTGAATGTCTTTAACAGTTTGAATTCGTGTTTCAATTGCTCCGTTGCAAGTCGTGGAAGTAAGCAAGCTGAATTCTGTCTAAAACGTTTTCGGCTCCCTGTGTGCGCCGCGGGAGTAATAGTGTAAATACATAAAAGAATTATTTCTTTTCAATGTAGACGTTATAGAAATCAATGATTATGTATGAGGCATCAAACATGGATAAAATATATAATATAAAATTCATTGTGTAAAATATTCATATGTATTTCTATAATCACTCATTCACATTTACAGTAACATAACACGTAAAAATCATCTAAAAACAACAGTGTAAAATGGACCCGTATAATGAATTGCACATTCTATATAAAGAATGTCATGAAATCTTTAGTAAATACAAGTAAATATATAGCTCTAATTTTTTATTTTCTATTATTTCAATATTCTCGTAGATTCAGTGATACCATTGTTATGGTTATTAAGAGATTTATGATTATTCGTTTGTATTACAAATATATAGCTATTTTTATTGAATTAATAATTAATTTGGGGCGCATCCCGGGACATACAACTTTACAATAACACACTGTATGCCTTATTAGAGGTATACAATGCATTTAATAATAATAATAATAATAATAATAATAATAATAATAATAATAATAATAATAATGTCTTTATTTCTGGCGAGGCTCAGGCCGTAAGGCCTGCTCTTCCGCCTAACCACTAAAATATTTACATTTACAATAAGTACTATTGAGGAGTTCGGGTAGAAACAATGGTAACTGACATTTCACGTTAATTACGAAAGTGCAATGATAGTATTAGGTAATGGAAATGTGCTGCACACAACTAATGAAACATAAAGTATGAATATATTTTCATTGGTATTTTTACTCTAAAACTAACATGCCCATGAGAGCCCATATTTCTTACTTTCAAGAAGGATGTGGAATGTTAATAATTTTACTTTCGCGAAATGCCTGAAATTATTCCCTACACCCGAATGCCTCAATTGTTGGCAAATTACAAGAAGAAAGGAGGGCAGATTTTACTTGTAAATTTCGTTTTGTAAATTTCATATGTACCATATAATTAACACCAAATATTATTTTATGCAATACGTTATCATTTTTCTTAATAAATAACAGTAATTTATCGCAATTATTGTTTTTGTTATTTCATAATCACTATTTTCTTTGTTGGCGCACTCAATGCGTCGCGCAAGTAATTACATGTCAGAAAGAGACGCGTGTAATTAAAGGTTAACTTGTCAAGTAATTAATTTCGTGTGAATGTTCTAGAATCGTTTGAGCTTTGAAACGGCTTCGGCGCAACGCCGTGGGCAATTCCTAGAACAAAGCGATAGCTGGTCGGACTACTGCGCGGATGTGTTTCGGAGAATAGGAAGCTTAAATAGTTGAGTGCATTTCATAAGATACGGATGTAAAATGAGAATACATTGCTAATAGCTTGTGCAGAAACTTGGCCATGATTGGATGCGCATATAAAATAAGTAAATTAGATTTTATAATAAAACAGCGTGCTTGTCCAAACAGCTCACTTTGCTATATTGGAGTAATTTTTTTTTCAATTGAGAAATATTTAAAATATATTAAAAACGAGCGAACGAAACACAGTTATATTTTATGGTATGCTTCTTATATATATCCTTACTAGGTTGAGACAGATATCCATTGCTGTTTTTCGAATGTTCCATTTTTCAATGTTTCTCGCCGTATATTGCACCCGCGTTCCGAAGAAACACCAGCGGGAATAGTGATTGGGGAGATATTGCTGAGTTCCGCTGCCACCAGTGCTCAATAATCTCTCGCTGCTAGTCCATGCGCAAGAAATCACAGCAGTGGCGCTGAACGCGTCGCTGGGTGTCTCGCTGGCACGTCAGCGCGGGCGGCGGCTGCAGCACGAGCGGAACGGGGGGCGGCGACGCATCACACTCCGCGGGTGCAAATCCGCTGATGGAATCGTAGTCAGGCCCGGGCGGGGGAGCTGGGCCTCTGATGAGTGGGTGACGGAAGGGGCGAAAGCGAGGGGCGAGGGGCGAGGGGCGAGGGGCGAGGACAGTGGGCGAGAGGGGAGGGAGAGCGCCCCAGCCGGCGCTTGCGCCATCGCCGCCGCGCCGCCACCCAAGACCAGCAGAGAACACGCCCGCTCTCGGAATGCACATTTATGTTTAATTATTCCCACAATTCTTTCATGTTAACCAAATGACAATTTCGGTAAAAGATTAAAAAAAGCAGAGGAAACCATCCTCGGAAAAAGCGGTATTCAGGGCAAAGAGCTGTTAAAGGCAAGTTCCCCTTTGCGAATCTCATTATAATAGATTACATTTAGGTCAATACTCTTACTACAAAGATATTTTTAATATTTTTCTTCTCATTATTATTATCATTATTATTATTATTATTATTATTATTATTATTATTATTATTATTATTATTATTCCACTACATCATGACGAAAGATGTTATGAGTTGCCTGAATTAAAAATCTACTCCAGGTTGCAACCAGCAGGGTACCTAAGGAGCAGAACTAGGGACTGTCGGTGCCTCTACAATACTTTGCGCAAAATGTGGTCTGTTCCAAATACTATTTCTTGCACTTCCCAGTGCTTTGAACTACCAGGGAGTTTAGCAAAGTTCTCACGCAAATATTGTGGAACAAATTCCACAGCTCCGATGACTATCGGTTAGACCTGTGCTTTTATGCCCCACATTCAGCTGAGCTTGATTTCCAAAATCTTGTATCTTTAAATACGTCTTAAACGTTTCTCTGCTGCCTTGGTAACTACGTTCTGATCGCGAGGTATAGCAAAATTGACAAGTAGACATGATTTTTTTTCCAATCCCGGATAACAATATCCGGTTTATTTGCCGGTATCGTGCCATATGTTTGGATTTGTTCGTCATACAATATTGCACCCAATCCAACAGACGTTACCGGCTTTCGTGAGTGTTCGTACCATTTAGGCCATATGTTCGGAACTTCCAGGGCGGTACATATCTACCAGTGGAGGTAGCTACACACGCTGTCGTATCTTTTCAAGTATTCGGTCTTTGCTAGGATTGGACAAGTTGAGACAATATGATCAATGGTTTCTAGGTGTTCCTGGCATATGCGGCATTTATCATCTTGGGAAATTTTCAGAACCGCTTTATCATAATGTCATGTTTTCAAGGCCTGATCTTGGGCAGCTATTACTAGTGCTTCCGATTCTGGCTTCATTCTTCCCCTTTTAAGCCACATAAATGATTGATCTTTATTGATTTGTGCTCTGTCCACTCGTTTCAAATACTGTCCGTAGAGTGGTTTGTGTCTCCACGATTTCTTTATCATCTTTTGTGTCTCGCATTTCATGTTAAGAAGTTCAGTGTCTGTGTTATTCCGCGTGTCTTGCATAGTCTTGTTCGCAATGCTTTTTGCTACACTTGCAATGCCTCTGTTTCCCATTCTTTGGTGAGATATCATGACCTGCCTCATTAGAGAGTCATCTTCATGGATGACTACATACTTTCCCAACCTGACTACTAAATTGTGCCAGGAGGCTTCAATTTGTCTGAAACCTCTTCCTCCTTCCTTACGTGACACATAAAGTCTATGTACATCAGCTCGAGGGTGGAAAACATGATGTATTGTTAGCAGTTTTCTGGTGTTTTGATCTATGATGCGAATTTCTTGCTTGGTCCAGTCCACTAGTCCAAAACTGTATTCGGCTACAGGCACTACCAAACTACCTGTTCCTGATATTTTATTCCTGAAATGCAGAGCGGGCTGCAGGACCCGTCTCACTCTTCTGTAATACTCCCTGCGAATTCTCTCTTTCATTGTGTCGTTCGAGATGGTCTCATATTTTTCAATTCCCAGATATTTGTAAGTTTTACCAGGCTCAAGATCTTGAATCACAGTGTGCGTATCAACTTCAATGCTCTCTGACGTTGTCAGTTTCCCTCTTTTTAAATTGATTTTGCACACTTGTCAAGACCAAAATTCATGCAGATGTCATTGTTAAAGTCATTTACGAAAGACAGCATTTGGGGGAGAATCGCTTCATTCTTAGCAAACACTTTCAGATCATCCATGTAAAACAAATGTGATACTAGCCTGTCATCACCATGTAGCTTGTAACCAAAGTCAGCTTGCTACAACTGTCTAGATAGTGGGATCAAACTAATGCATAACAGCAGAGGGGATAGTGAATCTCCTTGAAAAATACCCCTGTTAATCTGAATACTTCTGGTCTCTACATCTTCCATTCCGCTGTGTATTAGTAACCTGGTACTCCACGACTTCGTACAAGCCTTGCAAAACTGAATAAGTGTGGGATGAAATCGATAGATCTCCACGGTCTTCAAAATCCAATCGTGTGGTACACTATCCAAGGCCTTTTGGTAGTCAATTCAAGCCATGCTCAAATTTCGTTTTCGATTCTTTACGTCATTCAAGATGTCTTTATTAAGTAGCAAGATTTCCTTACAGTCATAAGAGCCTTTACGACGCCTTTACGATGCCCATACGAGCCTTTTTGTTCAGCTGGCATCAGGTAATTCTTTTCTAGATGTCTGTACATTTTGTCAGATATGGCTGCAGTTATAACTTTGTACAGTACTAGCAGACAACTCTAGCCTGTAGTTCTTTGCCAAGGTGCTGTCTTCCGCTGTGGGTAGCAAATACGTGATGCCGCGTGTGAGCCATTCCGGGAGTTCCTTAGGGTTTTCTAAAATTGTTGTTATTATAATTGTTATTCTTCTTCTTCTTCTTGTTATAAAAATTATATTCCACAAATACGAACGCAATTCTTATTATTCGAACATTTGATGACAGTTTTATTTCATGAAAGTTAATCCCTGAATTTCCTTCAATTATCCCTATATCTCCAATCACGAATTTTCCGACCCCACGTTGGGAATTAACGGTATTTCTTTCGCCATTTGAAATTTGGAAGACCAATTGAAAACATGGGTTCAAAAGCGGTAGACATTTAACACAGTTATTGCAAAAATGCACGCATCTCGATCGTCAAACCTTGGACTATCGATTCGATATTTATTAGTTCGTCGCTATTGTTATACGTCGTCGCTAGACAGCAGGAGATCTTTAGTTATAAGCTTGGGCCTGCTCTCCCATCCATGATTCTAGGAAGAGTGTAGTGTCAGCCCTACCATTCTTCATTAATAATGGTGTTTCTCTTATAAAAGATTGCTCAAGAGCTCTTGTTCTATTGTTTCTCAAAGCTTTATGTGCTACGGATTACAAATTTTATATTCAGAAATGTTGTCACATACATTTCACAGAAAGAGCAGTTCGAACACACATGAAATACATCGTTTCAACTTTCTGAAATATGTTTTTTTTTCAGGTTATAGAGATCTTAATGTAGGTGATGAAAAGAAATGTAAGTTCTGCTAAAAAGAACATTGTTCTGTTACTATGCAAATTTTTAAAACTAGAAACTTTTAAATGGTTAGGATGTATTCTGTGTCTTAAATCTGAAAATAATGATGCTTCAGGTGATATTTCAGACGTAGAATCAGAACTTAAGGTTTGAACACTGCAAACTAATTTTGGTAATAATTAATGCAAAATTGATACATTATTTTGTTAAACTTTTGTATATTTAAATAGTAAATTCAGTTACCAACATATAAGTATGTAAAAACCAGTTTGGAATCCTTTTAAAACTCCAAATGCTATTTTCTCAACATAGCATTTCTTGAGTAACGCTCTTAATGCACCTAAGTCTTGAATTCTTTTTGTAAGACATTGAGTGTGCTATATTCTAATAATGACTACATATCACGTCATCCTGTCCATTTATGTTAAATTCTGTCCTTCATTTGTTTTCGAAGCGACCGACGTCGCTCCCTGGGCTTCCCCTCGCCCCTGGCCGCGCCTGATCTCTCACAGCAGCCGCGTCGCTCCACCCCCCGCGGCCCCCCGCCGCCCCCGCCGCCCCCGCCGCGCCGAACGCCACACGAGATAAAGCAAGACGGATGGCAGCGGCGGGGGCGTAACAAATGATGCCGATCGCTTTGCAGGCGGCGACCGGGATTTCTTCTGCGCCCGACATCTGTGCTCCAACGACATCTTGTCTCGAGCGGAATAGTAATTCGAGGCGGATGGGGAGCTGGCCTCAACGGCCTTCGCTCGCGCCCCGCTTGCATCGGGAGCGCCTAGCCCCGCCCGGCCCCGCCCGGCCCCGCCCGGCCCCGCCCGGCCCCGCCCGGCCCCGCCCGGCCCCGCCCGGCCCCGCCCGGCCCCGCCCGGCCCCGCCCGGCCCCGCCCGGCCCCGCCCGGCCCCGCCCGGCCCCGCCCGGCCCCGCCCGGCCCCGCCCGGCCCCGCCCGGCCCCGCCCGGCCCCGCCCGGCCCCGCCCGGCCCCGCCCGGCCCCGCCCGGCCCCGCCCGGCCCCGCCCGGCCCCGCCCGGCCCCGCCCGGCCCCGCCCGGCCCCGCCCGGCCCCGCCCGGCCCCGCCCGGCCCCGCCCGGCCCCGCCCGGCCCCGCCCGGCCCCGCCCGGCCCCGCCCGGCCCCGCCCGGCCCCGCCCGGCCCCGCCCGGCCCCGCCCGGCCCCGCCCGGCCCCCGCCCTCGGACCCCGCCCTCGGCCCCCGCCCTCGGACCCCGCCCCCGCCCCCTGCCCGGCTGAACCACGCCTGAGCTGCTTTCCGCCACCGCGTTTTTGCCACTCGCGACGATGCGTTCTGTTACTCGTGCGAGCAGCGTTCACCGATTCGCGTTTCAACCTCACTTTTGAGGAACACGGCAGTTATTTTTGTAAATTCTGTGTTCAGATTTGATTTACTTCACGGGCGTAGGTTTGATTCATCTTTGTATATTTGTCAATCAAGTGATGAACACAAAATCATATACATTGTATTAAAAGATACCGCATATATTACATACAATATTGTGTTACAATACTCTGCTAGTGGTTTCCCCAACTCAGGTAGAAACGAAAAAGTTAAACATGTCAGTTTTGTTTTCCAAGTAGTTAATTTTTGTCTCAGCGCGAGAGCCTCATTTGATCTTTAATTCCTTCTCCAGACTACGTCTTGTTCATTTACACGACTTCACGCTTTTATTTTCATTTTTCAATTACTGCAGTTTAATCTTCAGTTACTGCAGTTTTACCTTCACTGATGTGATCGCAATTTTTTCCTTTGTGTGGGACTTGTTTCCATGTCCTTTAATCGCAATAGTTTTCTGAGCGAAATTGCCGTTAAATTTCATGAAACATTTTATCCCGTTGATATTAAAAAACATTACATTTGAAAATGTAGACAGTGGTGCAGAAATATAGTAATTTCATATATCTTAAAATTTGTGAGAAACATAACACTTAACGGCTAATCGAAAATTAAAATTGAAAAGCTTTGTTCGCATTGATGTGAAAAATGCTTGTAAAATTGTTAAAGACTGACGGGCAACTTCGATTTACGTGTGGTGCATCTGCGGGTCAAACTAAACCTAGTGAAAAACCCCAAAGGAGAGAGGTTTGTGGCCCGCGCCCATGCGCACTGCGGGAGGGGGCGTGGCGCGCTCACTGGCGCCTCCAGAAGGAAGAGGAATGGAAGAGGAAGGCGCAAACAGGCGCGAGGACGAACGAACGGGGAACGGGAGCGATGATAGTTTGGGAGACGGGGGAAGGCCCGAAGCAGGGGTGAGCAAGAAAGGAATGAGAATGAATCGAGAACGAGAGCGAGAGCGATATTGGTGGACAGGAGAAGACCTGAAGCGGGGTGAGAAAGAAAGGAATGAGAACGAGGGCGATTTGGAGTTTGGTGGGCGGGAGAAGATCCAAAGCGGGAGTGAGGAACAAAGGAATGAGAACGAGAACGAGAGCGAGTTGGAGTTTGGTGGACGGGGGAAGGCCCGAAGCGGGGGTGAGGAACAAAGGAAAGGGATCGAAAGCGAGGGGGGGTTGGTCAGGGGAGCGCCCGAAATGAGGGCGAGGAAGAAAGGAATGAGAACGAGAGCGAGGTGGAGTTTTGAGGACTTGAGGAGAAGCAACGGGACGGGAATGAAAAGGAGACGAGGAAGAGAACGAGCCCGGGATTAGTAAGAAGCGAATGGACGCGAAAGAACGGGAGAAAAGAAAAGCGGAGGTAATTACTAAGATGATAATATTTGTAAAAAAGTGAATTGTTTTAAATATCCGACTTTTTCCATTTTAAAGAATTGAAACAAAATTTGCAATTTAAACATCGTATGGAATTGAAATATTGTAATCGTACGAACTTTTGCAATTGATAAATGAAGTTATACACGTCATATTCAGTTTTTACTGTTTTTGACAAATAAATAAAATAAATAAATAAAAATTTAGATATGATTTCACTCAGGCGAAGCCATACTTCGCTGACTCTTGTAAGCCTCCTACGCGCTCCTAGGGTGAAACGGAATGCTCCGAAGCCTTTAGGAATAGCAAACCCTAGCAATAGGCAAAAATGTATCTTCAACTCGCTTCTCCCCAGGACTATTGTTGAATGGCGTGTCGCATTGCAATATGGCCTCCGTCAACGCGTTGGCTGCGTGAGACGTTCGCATCAGACGAATGGCACGGGCAGAGGGAGGCATCGATTTGCTGCTGGAAAGCAAAGCAAAGCAAAGCCGCAAAAGTGAATGGTCCGAAAAATGTCCATTTATTGTGAATGAGCCAAACCGAAGTCCGGGCTGCAGGTACTGGAGCTAAGTTCCTTCGTCCCGAGCCAACTGCCACACGTTGCAGCGTTGAACTTCGTTGAATGAATAATGCGATGACGTAATTCGTAGGCGCAAAGGCCTATGAATTTTTTTTGTTAGAAAAACAAGCGATCCGCGCAAATGTCTTTGAAATAATTCTCATAGATTAACCCTTTCACTGCCAACGACGCAACCGGGGCGTCAAGCATTGCCGTGCCCGCAGTGCTACGACGCACCGGTGCGTCGCGCTGCTCTTTCGGGTTCTCGTCTCCGTTGTTCGATCGGCGTTCGAAATTAGGCGATTGCTACGACATGGGTCCTGTTCTGGACATATTGAAGTTTATTTTGGTGCCTACTAGATAGCGTTTCAATGCTTCTGTTGCGAGATTTTTCACATGTTGTGGAAGGCATGGGCTGCTTGCACCGCGGGCCGTCCTGGGGCCCACGCGCGTTTCCGGCCAAGCGCGCGCAGGTCAAAAGGTTACTGCAGTATCAGAAATAGATCCTTTTGTCTATTCACCCTCCGTGTTTACTTCAACGCATTTCCGGGGGACTGCTTCTCACTTATGATTTCTTTCCTGGTGTACGACAGGTGTCTTGATTTTCAATTTATAAATTCGATGGTCACAGGGAAAAACTTGATAAGTCGAAATTTTGTGGAAAATCGGGTAAATATATTTAATGAAAGAGAATTATATTTATATAATTTTGTGAACAAGTATGGAAGTCTCAATCTTAGGCTCTGAGGTATAAATTGAATGTGAGTTTTTAGGTATCTTTCGAATTATGTGATAAATTTCGATAAGTAAAACATGCCTATTTTTGCACAAACAGTGGCATAAATCAATATTGAACAAGTTCACTTCTCCAGTTTGCGAATGCAAATATAAAAACAGGGCACATTCGAATTACCTAACTAATCACACATATACAGAATTTCAAAAATAGGCAATTCATTATGAAATGTGCAAGTGCATATGTGAAACAAACAGATTACAATGTTTTAATGAATATTGGGGTTTGGGAATTCGCGAGTTAAAGAGCAAAATATTCTCTTATTTCGATGAAACCTAAGAAAACTCATTAAATGTATTCATATGATGCTAGATCTCTCCATTATTATTACAAATTAGTAATAAAAAATCAGAATGTTTCCATTTGTAAGGGTTGTTTTGTAAAATCACTAGGAGAATCTAATGGTTTTCATGGTATAGTAGTAAGTAAAAGAAAAGTATCCTCGTCATGAATCGTACCTCCGGACCGTCGAGATCTTGCCCCTCCTTCAAATAAGTACTCCCTTGCACACATTCAAGCTGTCAACGATCACATAGATTCATTTCCATTTTACGAAAGTCACTTCTGCCGTGCTCAGAGTTCTAAACAATACTTATTATCTGACTTAAATATTTCAAAGATGTATGCATTATATAAAGAAATTCAATCCAATCCTGTTTCTTTTTCTCTTTATTCTCAATACTTTCTCTGGTAAAAACGGAGGTCCTTTTCAGATTAAAAGAGTTGACGAGACTGAGCAAAAATTTCTTTGGGTGCCAATTCAGTGGCTCTAGTTTAGAAAATCAGATGGACGATTGTATTTTAAAATATGATTTAGACAGTTGTGAACAATTAGTAATGTTCATTTTAAAAGAAAGGGAAGACACTCGAATTTTAAAGAGTTGCCTTTTCTGAATGATGAATCTTTCGCATTAAGCGTAGCCAAAAAACGGATCTGATCGATTTACTTCCTCTTATTGACAGCTCCTTTCATAATTTTTAACAATTATTAAAAACTTACACTACAGAACCAACTGACCCAGATTTGAAGAAAATCGATCCAGATGTAGATAATTAAAATAAATTAATTTGTGACAACGTGAATATTTCCTGAAAGCATTTTTATGAGTGTATTTTCAATTGTGTTTTCAAAAAAAATATTTATTTTATAAAACTTAATATTTTTTCAATTTATTTAATTCCTTTAATTGTGAATTGCAAATTGTATGCTTAATATTAACAAAAATTCATTATCTGAAACTTTCTTTTTATTTTTATTCCAAAATCACCTATCCCAATACATCAATAATGATAAGTAAACATGTGAAAAACTTGATAAATCAATGGTACAAAATAAGGTAATTCGCATAACAATGCAAATATAAACAAATTTGATACATTTTGGGTGTCATTGTAAAATACGGTGGAAATTACAATTTTTGAGCCAAGTAGAATTTCTGTTGTTTCATTAACCGATTTTTCAAGAACTGTTGAACCTTTAAAAGTGCTCTCCTGAAAAATTCACTTTTCAAGACTTATCAAGTTTTTCCCTGTGGCCATCGAATTAGACGTTTGGCATTGTTTTTTGGTACGATTTCTTGGATTTTGATTCAGTTATTTTCATTTTGATGTTAATTTTTAATTGAACTTCAAGTATGGCGAACCCTGGACAATTAACGGATAATGAATTGTTCGAAATCTTCACTAAAAGCGACAGTGAAATTTTTTTGATATTTTGACTGTGAGCGCAGAGAGAGCGGCTTCGCCTCAGCCATCAACATCAACAGGGATCTACCACAACGTTGAAGCTCCTGTACGGATGGTGATACCGAGTACTAACTCAGAAGATAGTGAAAGTGAAGATGACCTCCAGCGAAGATGACAAAACGTTCAGATTGTGGCATTTCCTGGACAACAAATGATTTTCCTTCGTTTCTTCATGCCTTTGACGGATCGAGCGCCGGGGAGAAGTGCGGTTCTAAATGTAGAAAGCAGCATACTGGACTTCTTCTAATTGTTATTCACAGAAATTCTGGTAATGTTTATTGCTGATAAGGGAAATAAATTTTATCAGCATGTGATGGAAACCGCTCCTGAGTCTACGGGCTCGAGACATTGGAAAATGGAAAGACACTAATTTCCAAGAAATATACTGTTTTCTGGCGATGTGTTTACTGATGGCACGGATGAAAAAGTTATCAGTAAGTGAATACTGGTCAAGAGATGTACTTTTGTCTACCCCATACTTTGGTGAAGTCCATGTCAGATTTTTGTTGCTATTGAGAATGTTGCACTTCTGTGACAATAAATGCAGAATGATGGCGACAGCCTCTATAAAATTAGAAATATTGTAGATAGTATCCGCCTGTCTTTCGTAATGATCTTTCACCTTTTGACGAAGAAATTCTATTATCATATATATTATTTTCGTTAAAACCGTGAATTTGTTGTCCCTCCTACTCGGCTCATAGTGAACGGATTTTAACAAATGAGGTACCAAAAAAAAGATAAAAAAATCAGGAATGGAGGTCACTAAATATTGCAAATCACGAAGCTTTTCGTTATTAATAAAATGCTAGGAAACTTTTGTGTGTTGAACTTTGGCGGCTGGGCTAGTTAGCGTGCCCTCCGCGCGCTGCCTGTCAAGATGGCGGTTATGCGCACACCATCCGCCACAGGAGAACTCACGGTGGTTGTTCGCATGTGAATCGAAGCGGCGGGAAGCGGAAATCTGTTGTGCGTTCCGTTAAGACAAACATGTGTGCGACTATTTATCAATTGTGTTGTAAGTGTTCAATGTAAAATTTTGTGTATGTTCTTATATATCTTTTATGTGATATCTACGGATTTATGTAATTCGTCTAGCATACGCCAGCTGGCAAGAAGCCTTTGCACGCGGTATTAACCACGTGGCCAACGTGTATTTCTACATGTGGCTGGAAGCGGAAAGCATCCCTATTGTGCATTTCGTCTGGAGTTTCAACATTTCATATGTTCTGTTTTAACGTCCTACAGGTTTCCCTTCAGTGCGATGTAATCGCACGGATTCAGCTAGTTATTTAAAAGACGGTTGTACTTCAAACAGTAAGCACATCAAAGCGAAGTCGTTTTGGGATAAAATTATTCGTCTTGTGCGATTGTAAAACTGACTTTGTAATTGATTTCATCATTTACACTGATGCATCGAGTCAAATCGATGCCCACAATTTAGGAAGATCTGGGGACATTGTTGCCACGTTGTAAAGCAATTATTTGGATTAGGGACACACGTTATATGTCGACAACTGGTAGTCCAGTACGATGTTGTTTACTTGGCTGCATGAACATGGAACTAATGCTTGTGGTCCTGTGTGCAAAAACCTGAAACATCTTCCTAAACTTGAAGGGTGAAATAGAACACCAGTCTTCTGATACTCTCATTGCCTTGAAATGGTGCGATAAAAGGGAAGTGAGGATGCTCTCTACTTCGATTATGGAATCCAAGTGCATAATTGATTACACGAAGAATATGGGCGCCATAGACAGAACAGACATGATTCTAAGCGCAATAGAATCCGTTCGCAGACGGCGAAATGGTAAAAAAAAATTATTTTTTCATTTATTAGATACGACTGTACTGATCGCTCATATCCTCCACAAACGCAATAACTGAAAAAAATGCCAATGGCGAAGTTTCTCCTACAGGTAATTCGAGAAATTTTTGTGAAGTATGTAACCGAGAAAATACGGTCAGAAGTTGCGGGCGAGGGCGCGGGCGAGGGCGCGGGCGAGGGCGCGGGCGAGGGCGCGGGCGAGGGCGCGGGGCGAGGGCGCGGGCGAGGGCGCGGGCGAGGGCGCGGGCGAGGGCGCGGGCGAGGGCGCGGGCGAGGGCGCGGGCGAGGGCGCGGCGAGGGCGCGGGCGAGGGCGCGGGCGAGGGCGCGGGCGAGGGCGCGGGCGAGGGCGCGGGCGAGGGCGCGGGCGAGGGCGCGGGCGAGGGCGCGGGCGAGGGGCGCGGGCGAGGGGCGCGGGCGAGGGCGCGGGCGAGGGCGCAGGTGAGGGCGCGGGTGAGGGCACGAGGTCGGAGGGTGGAGAAGGAGGAGGTGAGAAGGGCGGGGACAAAGGTAGAGGGTGAGGGCGGAGACGAGAATTGGAGCGAAAGCTCTGAGGATCCCGGGCCAACTAGCGGCGAGGGCGGGGGGAGGGCGCGCCGAAGATGAAGTTGGGCGCGAGGGCTGCGGAGGCGTCGCGATGGCCGTCGGAGTAGCAGGTGTCGGATGGCGCGACCTAATAAAGCGGGGCGAGGTGGCGGTGGCCGGAGACAAAGCTAATTAAATATTAGTTGGGTGCGGAAACGTAGCCTGGCTGTGGAGCGACGAGGGGGGCGAGGCGGGGCGAGGCGGGGAGGGACAGGCTATCGCAGCAGCCGCGGGCCGCTGAGTTACGAGGCACTAGTGCAGCCGTCGTGATGAATGGCTGGTGTGTTCCCGCCCCCGCCCTGCCACGCTGCCACGCTGCCGCCGCTTTGCCCTGGATCACCTGCTGCCGCCCCGCTGCCCAGCCTCCCACTCCATTCACGTGGCGGCGGTCGCCTTTGGGGATCGCCTCTTGGATGATGTCTCATCTTCCAGACAGTTGTAAAATCTTGTTTCTCTTCGTTCTCTTGCGGACATTTCTGTTTGCTGTTCACTTCTATAGCCTTTCATCTTATCTTTAAAGTGCCCTGCTGAAAGTTTTTTCCCTCTGGAAATGGTTCGAACAAAAACGTTTTTAGTATTTTAGAAAGTGAGAGAACGGTAGAAAATTATAGAAGGAGAAGATTGATTGTTCATTAACGATTGGTCTTTTAAATAGTCTGTATTACCAATATGCATGGCGTGCTGAAATGGAAATAAAAATATGCAACTTCAGTCTTTATAAAAGCTTTCGGTGTATGGTTTCGAGCGACAATTAAGAACCAAGGAAAACATCGAAAAAACTGAACAGTTTCGCTTTGAATGAAGACTTCAAATATTTGATTTTTCTCCCTATTTTCACTGCGCGCACTGACTGAACTGTCTCATACTCAGCCCGTTACTGCTACCTACACGGTTGACGTCATGTGACAGCCCATCCATTTACTCTGTCAAAACGCTCAATATCAGAAAGAACTTTTTCCTTTGAAAATATGTAGCGATTACTACGTAATTTGTAAATTTCACTGCATGTTTTATTATTTTTCCTCCACTTCATCCACAAAAATGATATCTTCTGAAGTGAATAATCTTCCTTCGCATAATTATAGAGTGTTCTACTGTGCACTAACAAGAACTAATGCTCATGTCGTAGTTTCCCATTTTATCGCATTGCATTAGTTAGGTCATGAATGCACCGTTCCTTGCCCTTGGCGGGCAGTTGCAGATTCTGTTAGGTCGTTATCGGGCCATTACTGCCCGTTCCTCTCCACCTTGGTGTTCGTCAGGAGAGATAGCCCTGTCGCGGGAGGGGGGGGGTCCACCAGCTCTGCCGTGCAGCGTGTTTCGGGCACCTCGTCTTTTTCTTATGAGGTTGTCTTCGTCACTTTGACCCCTTCAGACGGTAAAAATTGGTTTACTATTAGATTCTAATTTTGTGAAATTTAAATTCTATTGTGAGAGTTTTCTACGATTTTACACGAGATATAACGAAGTGCCTACTTCTCCCATTACTTACCTCAAAAGTTTGTCTCTTGACTACGTACATCTCAAGTACACAAAATAAATTTGCGTTATGATTCATAGTTGTTTCAGAACTCGAAAATTTGTAAAAATGTAATGTCTATTATATACACCCCTCGTGTTGTATCACCCAAGTGCTAAGAGAAATGTTGTTTTACAATCGATTAGAATTGAGTAATTATTTGGGTAATTTTGGTGGCTCTACCTTTTGGTTCTTGATTCCTCATCGTTCGCGTGCGTGGACCTGTGTCATGAGGTTATTTAATCAGATGTAACAATTGCCACTACTCGCAGAAGCAATGCGGCTGCATTTTGCTTTGTGCGCAGGGGCCGCGGCGCGGTCGTGGGGCAGCGCCCAGCAAAAATCCTATTGATATGGCTTTAGAGAAGCTCGCGTGGGCGGCCATCAACAAAAGCACAGATTCACGCATTCCGCGAGGGGCCGGGGCGGGGCGGAAGGGGCGGGGCGAGGGCGTGGGGAGGGGCGACCACCGGCGCGCCGGAGGGGCGGGGCGGGGCGGGGGCGGGGCGGGGGCGGGGTCTGGCTGCGAGCCCAGGAATTTCACACGCGCCGCCCCGCGCGCCGCCCCGCGCGCCGCCGACGCGGCGGTTTGCCGCAGCCAAATAACGCCCCTGTAAGAATGCGCGCCCCCCTGCGGCGGGCGGGCGCGTGGGCGGGGCGGCCACGGAGCGCGTTCACCGCGTAGGGCGCTGTGCTAGTGGTGCATGATGCGACGCTGCTGCAAGACTGATGCGCGGGTTGTTTGATGCGCGGTTGGGAATGCCACATTTGCTGTCATTTGATTCGATTCTTGTCGGACAGTAAAAATTGGATGTGAAATAAGGGTTTGAAGTACAGTCTGCGCACCATTTCTTCAGATCCAGAATCTCTTCCCCACCTTTTAACAATAAACAGTTAAATGTTGAAAATGTTGAATAAAGTACCAGCAAAACGAGGTCAGAAAACGTTTAAAACCTAGACATTTTCGTTCTGGAGTTTCAGAAAAGTTATTTGCATCAGTAAACGTACTATCAAATTGTTGTTAGTATTAAAGAAAGTAATTGTTGTTAGTATTAAAAGGTAGTAAGAAAATGATAACGCATACCCCGCCTCTACAACATAAATATAAACTAATATATTATGTATAGTTATTAAAATAAATATCACTTTTTGATGGTCAGTATATTGCCAGATGATCTTAAGATGGTTATTATCGGGGGCCAGAAACCAAAATTATAGCAGTAAAGGTATTAAGACAGTTGTAGCAATACCTTTACATCTATTTTACCATTATTCGACATACCTTTGAAAAT
This sequence comes from Acheta domesticus, assembly GCA_031308135.1. Lineage (NCBI taxonomy): Eukaryota > Metazoa > Arthropoda > Insecta > Orthoptera > Gryllidae > Acheta > Acheta domesticus. The sequence goes on along the minus strand of JAHLJT010008446.1, from coordinate 288,672,428 downwards.
ACCGGTATAAGGCGTCAAATACGTCTTTTTAGAACACTCGTATCGAACGTCTGTACGTGCAAAATACCTCTATTTAAAGGTATTTTAATAGAATTACACCACTATTTTGGGCGAAAAACTGATTGTTACCGCCGAAATGACTCAGAGGAACAGCTATTGACACTGCAGAGTTTCTGACTAGGAATTTCTGGCGTTCGAGGCTCGACTGTGCTGGATGTTTAGCCCTGTTCTAGTTAGATCGAATTCTACTGTTGTCTCGAAAAGAATTCGTCGAGTTTTCCATTGTTTCTCCGATCAGATTGATTATTTGATTAGTGATTCCGACCGCATCAAGTACTAAAGTCATGAGTTCCTTAAGTGCAATGCATGGTTCTATCGCGGGAGGCGGTGATCTCTCCCCCACCCGGATGGTGAGATCTGGCGCCGACCTGCCCGTTGGCTATCGGGGTTCCCCTAAACAGACACCAACGAAGCACCGCTCCAGCCGGAACAAGCTCTACGCTCCGGTACTGTCTCCCGGCATGTGTGGTAGTGTAGTGCATGTTTGTGTGAAATTAAGGGGTGAGGAGAAGACAAGAGGAAGGAAAGATCGTGCGCGGTTCTTTGCCCTTGGCCAGTTTGGTAGGATACTGTTCCGGTATTCGCCTAGTATTAATAGGAGGAACCACTGAAAACTACCGATCTGAGAAGACGGCCGCTGGAATTCTCCAGGCACCGATTGAATTCGGCCTAGCTATCTAGCTAGTGTCGAAAATCCTGCCACAATCGGCACTCTTAACTTTGGACCTCTCGGTCAGAAGTACTAAAGTGACATTCGTTGATGCTCTGAGCTACATATCTTGTTTTCTTTCCGATGAGTTTGAGGCGAAATTCGGAATAGTACTTTGGCAAGCGGGCTATTGTTCCCGCATTATCATTTATTTCTTATACTTTCGCCTTAAACACGCTCTTTCACACTCTACACGAGAAGACATTTCGGGAGAGCAATCGGAGCTTAGAGTTTTTCCGACGGATCGGAATATATTTGGAGGGGGAACGCACCCGAATCCCTACAATATTTTAACAACATCCGGTCTTTCATTTCTTGGAGGTTTTCATAATATTTACGCAGGGAAGTGTTCAGGGACTTATAGCAAATAACAGTCGCCGGAAACCTAAAAATATATAAGTAAATGATAGCAAATATCACATCAAAAACACTCGCATCTAGTTCACAGTTTGTTGGCGTTTTGTGCATCCAAATGCTACGCAATACTTTGGCATTTTTGTTGACAAATAATAAGTTTCGATTGTAATAAAAAAATAGAAGACGATTGTAAGCATCACGAAGAATACACAAGACACATTTAACTCGTCTGTAGATAGGCGTTCACCGGAAAGAACCTAACGAAAAACGACCGTCACGATTTTTAGCACTTGCAAGCATTGCAGTTGTGCATCCTGCTGTAGTGTTGAGATCGCTGGAGCCGAGTGGGCGCGGCGCGGCGTGGCGTGGGAGCGGGGCGGAGTGAGGCGGAGCAGGGTGGCCGGAGGGGGAGTCGGAAGACAGACCGGAAGTGGGAGTCGCAACGGTTGGGTGGAAGAGCCAGAAGACAGAAGAGTTGTTGCTCGAGACGGGCGCGCCTAGTGGGGCCGGGAGGAGGGGAGGGCGAGGCGGAGCGAGGCGGAGTCGTAGTAGCTGGCAGTCCGGTGGGACGGCGTGGTGGGCCCGGGGCAATCCTGCGCATGCGGAAAGAGCGTGTCGGGCCGGGCGCCGGGCCCCGGCCTGGGAAGGGCGGGGCGCGTGGCCTGCTCGCTCCCCCGGGCTCGGCCCAGCGCAGCGCAGCCCAGCCCAGCCCAGCGCAGCCCGCCCAGACGGCGCGCGGGGGACGGGACGGGCGTGTTAATGCTACACACGTCTTGCCTGGATTTGCGACCGCGTTGCCCTGCGCCCCTGCGCGACAATACACAGGGGCACTCCCTGCGCCCCCGCCCCCGCCCTCTCCCTGCGCCACCCGCCCCGCCTCCTCGCCGCTCCTCGCCGCCGCCGCTCCCCGCGCAACACTTGCGGCCTCCGCGCTGCGCGCTGGACCGCTGGAAGCCACTCTAATTAACGTTTTAAGCCACGCCGGCGCCACCGGCCCTCTCTGCCGCGGTCTTTCGACGATGCCAGGCCCTCCCCGCTCCCACCTCACTCCCACCCCACCCCGGCCCTCACCCACGCCCCCACCCACACCCCCACCCACACCCCTGCCCCAACCCACGCCCCGACCCACTCCTGTCCAACCCCTGACCCACCCCCGACCCACTCGCGAACCATCCCGCCACCCACCCCCGCCATCCACCCCGACCCACCCCCGCCACCCTGTCCCGAAAACTTAGAAGGGACCTTTCAACAGGTTCAGGTCGAAATTGGGCCTCAATTTTTCTGTACATAAATATTTACTATTTCTATGAGCTGTGAAAAAATTCTTGCCGTCTTGGACTCGAAGTTACTCATAGAAAGCAAAAGTTCTGCACTTGTCATGACGCAAATTGTCGTTCGTATGGGGTTTCTGCAGCCCTGCCTAATTTGAATGTCTTCCAAAGCAACATGCGCTCCTACGGGCATGAACTCCATTTCAGGACAGCGAAACAGTAAGCTCATGACATTGCCCACGCCCTGAACAAGCCTGCTATTCTAGGTGGCACAGCGCCTATCTCCCGGACCTACGTCTTTGACATTGAGAAACAGAAACCGGATGCCAAATTGTGCCCGCGGCATGCAGGTCTAACTTTGTTTTCCAGTCTTCAATTATTTTTTAGATACGCACATCAGTGTATGATAATTCTGATCAATGAGCTTTTATACATTCCGATAAACAATCATACCGGTTTTACATCATAATCCATGCTGATGTCACCTGATGAATTAGGCTGAAAAACAAAACGACTTTCGACCATCTTTGTTTCTATAACTCGGGAGCAAAAATATCCCGTTTTCAAACGTTTTCTCGCCTTTCGTCTTTTATAGTTAAAGGATGATGAAGAAATTCTGGAGCTCAAGAAACTTTGCACAGATAGTTCTTTTCCCCCTATAGGTCACATACATTTTTTACTGTTCTTTGATGAAATTGAATCAAATTAACTAGAGAAATTAAAACAGTGCGTCCGAGAAAATGTCAAGAATGTGATAAGAGCCCTTCAGTATTCGCACACCTGAAACTTTTAATGGCTCAAAAAATTAACAACTTCTTAAGAAGCTGTAAATTGTATTTTTCATATTCGCTAAAATATTAGACGTGGCAAATAGTCTTAATGTAGGTATTAAGATAATGAACGGAAGTTCGTCAGCTATATACTCATCTGATGAAAATAATCAATTGTACTCGTCTGTTACAAGTGGAAAGGTCAAATGGGAGAAAAATTTGGAAGTAACTAAGAGGAACTATATAACCCTGGTGACCACATAGCACCAATCCCTCCTACATGTAAGATTTTGCCACGAAGGAAAATAATTCAGTACAAAACGGTGTTCGAATTAACGAGAATACTCGAGTTTGTAATTTTTGTGAGCCTAAACATTGCCTTCTTAAATTTCATATATATCATTTCCTGACCTACATTGAACAATTTATTCAACAAGTCCATTATATTTTGTCAAGAGCAATTAATGGCTGCCAAAAATAAAATGTTCTTCTTATTTCAATCCAAATCTTTGCTTTATTTTTCATCAATGAGCGGGTAAATATCTCACTGCAACTCGTATTAAGGGGAAAATGTCAAAAATGTCAAAAATGTTCTCAAAAATTGTTTTGTCAAAAATGACTTACTTAAGGGCGGGAATATATTTCAGCAAACGCCGATGTCTATAACACACGACGTAGTAATCATCTTCATCAGGTGGCAGTATCAACAGCTTACTACAAAAAATTCACATACAATTCATGTACCGTTCTGGAAACAAAAATTGATCGCGGCCGTCTGCGGCTAAGTTCAGCTTGTGCACGGCTTGGGCAGCCCTTGTCATGACGAAACGTTGCAGGCGGAGCCTCACAAACGTAGGCAGCCAATCTCAACACAGAGGGGAGTGCCCTAACAGAATTACTCCGTACAAAATGGCGGGCGTCGCTAGTTCCGATGTGAAAATATTTTCAAATAAAAATGCAAGGAATGAAACACTTTTATGAACATTAAAGTAAATTTATTCAAATATATATCAACACATACATTTAACCACTATTAACGTAATTCTTTATTAAGAAATTACGTTGATGCGAGATAAAATAACACTAATTTTAGACAAATTACTTTCTTATACGCATTCTAATTCCAATATTGTTGTTCATTCACAATCCATGAACTTTATCAAATGTCCAGATTTTTTCCATAAGAAAAACTATTATAATTGCACATTTTCAAGTGTTCATAAGTGTTTCTAAAATTTGCAAAAATTGCAAAATACTGTCTTTCTACATTCGATAAAGGACATCTAGAGAACAGTTTCAATAAAAGGCAATACAATTCAAAGATCAAGTGTATATTTTATTATTAAAGCAACAATTAAACTAGATATTAAGCAATCAATTTGCATCTCTGGTCAAAATTTTTATTTTGCGATATTGAACTCAGGGACAATTTGGGGACACTCTTCCGCAGGTGTAGCGCACATTTCGAAATTGTTTATAAAATTTTTAATTGTTGCAAAAGTGTTAATTCGCAATTTTCAGTTCTGGGTCATCAGGGAACTCTTCCCACTTTAGAATTGCAAAAATTGGAAATTGTTAATAAATCTACAAATTTTGCAATATTTCTTTACTCTCCCACCTCAATTGCCTTTCAACAAGTTGCGAAATTCCGCAATCCGATCGGCGCTATCACCTTTCCTTACGCAATTGTTTATAAGAAATTAGCATCTGATGCCAACCCTCATTTGTTTTACAGACAATCCGGTCGCTCTTTGCAGTTAAGTATATGGTTCAGTTCGTTTTGCAGCGTCTCGCTTTCCGCGGATTATATTGTATTAATGATTTCTGACTTAACGGCAAATCAATGTAAATTGCTGCTAATGAACTATTGCTCATTTTTATCTTTCAACATTTTCATTGAATTCTTAATACTTTGTTTGAACTGTCGTTCCGATATTACAATTTGTCGGCGTTATAAATAAATTATCAAAACACCGAAATTGTTGCCCTGCGAATTTGAAAGTAAAATTTCACTGCGTGTTTGTTATATTTCAGTCAATGGTGCCAACTGCACGCCGATATCTTTATCTTACTCTTCTGAAATATATTTTCAGCATGACTGTTGCCCCGCACTTTTACTAATATATCAAGGAGAATTTTTAACAAAGAAAATTCAAACCAATTGTTAGGGCAGGTCCAAACACCGCCCGTGTATGCGATATATAGGTTAATTGCAAGTAGAAGGATTTTAATATATTGTTCTATTATTCTTACTTTTACAAAAATAAAATTATTTTTATATTGTAGACCGTCAAAACCTACCATGAAAATGCGCTCGTAAAATAAAATGCTCACCATCAACAGAAATGCATTAAAGAAGAGCAGACGGCGGCGATCAATTTTTGTTTCCAAAACTGTACATTACTCTACAACACTTTGCCAGATGAAATTAAACGATTAAATTCGATAGAAAAGTTTAAGTCCTAAGTAAAATCTTTTCTGCTGCATAACTGTATCTATACAGTTCGTGACTATACCGAGCATCAAAAGGAAAGTAGCATTAATTTTAACAATGATAGTTAATGTAATTATTTATCATTTGGACTGTATAATTCTAAAGAACCTGTAACAAGTACTGTATCAAAGCTGCTGGGTTGATGGCTCCCATCTCGATCAGGTTTTTCGTCCAGTTTCCCTGATCCTTTGAGCAAATGCTGAGGTGGTCCCTTGTTTTGCTTCTGAACATAAATGTAACTTCTATATTTGTGCACGTCTCCTGAATTTCAGTGGGAAATATAGTTACTGAAATTATTGTTTTCCATATTGTCGCGGCAAAAAGTATTATTGTTTCATGAAGAACATGACGAGGGTTAAGGTCACAAATTCATAGCTAATTTACCTTTGAAAATATATTTTATTATATAGGAGCGAATATTTTTGTCAACAAAATTTGAAAAAAAACGCTCTTTTCTGTATTCAAAATTCGACTAGAATATGGTTTAGGATAGAGATCACAGAATTATGAAAACGTGCACAAATTTCACTTCTCCCCACAGCTCGTCACACATAGTTTTTAACTGTTTTTGACGTAAATAAATAAATAAATAAATAAATAAATGTAGAATAGATTCGTGTGATTTGCTTGTTCGAAATATTTACTAAAAAATATACGGAGATAATTTTTAAGGTGTTACTTGCAGGAGAATTCACTCGTACAAATACAGTCCCAGAACACATACGCACACACACAGTTCGGAATATCGAAAAGAAAACAGAACGAATCCAATTAACACTGCTACAAACCCAATTACCTAAAGTGGCAGTAAAACTAAGGGTTCAATTTCACCGTAAGCACAAAGAGCGAGTCTAGCATGGCACACTTTACATCCACATTTAAATGCCAATTTTATTTCATCTCCAATTTGAAAACCTTCACCAAACTTCATTAGCAGCAGCAGTGGTGTCCGGTCTTCGATCAGTGCGCAATGTCCAATATATATGTACAACGCATTTTCAATATTCTAGAAATTAATTCAGTATTAATGAGGAGACCTGCGCCATTCTTTTAACCGCCTCTTAATTTATTCTGGAGAAGAGTTGAAGAAAAAAGCTGGAACACTTTTTGAGAAATTATTTTTATTGCATTAACTCCAAGCAGAAAAAAACGCAAGAACTAGTAGTCTTTAAAGGAGATATATATATATATATATGACATTTTTTTAAAGATTTGGGTTTTTGAACAGATTTTATTTAGAGACAAAAATTCCAATCCTTGATATTGCAGTTTTGCAGTGTTAAATTTTACGAAACGACTCAACGTGTACTCATACCCGCGACAGGACGCGGTCCCCCGCTGCTCCATGACGTCCGATCGCGGGCGCAGCGCCTTCTCCCACCCCATCTGGGGGGCACGTTCCCTCATTAGCCGATGCTCTCTTCCCATTGGCCAATCACCCGGCCAACCGGAGGGTAGCCTAGCTCCACATAAACTCGGGTGCAGTACTACTCGCAAACAACTCCCACAACTCCCAAACCTCTAGATCCCCCATCAGACCACCTCCCCATCATTTTCGCCCTTCAGAGATTTTATCCTGCTCCTGCTCCCGAATCAAAACCAACCACCGATTGGACTTCGTTCAAAACGAATGTGCCGAACAAGCTCATCGGAAACCCCATCCTTGATTCCGTTCTTCATAACATCGACTGGGTCATAAACCATTTAACTTACCAAATTAGAACTTCCTTTCATGAAAATTCAAAATTTGGTACACCATCCAACTCTGTCAACCAAACATCCACCGAGTTGATTCGCAGAAAGAATACCGCTGCTCTCACGACCCTCATGCAAAGGCAGCATATCAATCTATTCGACGCAAAACCTCCAGGCTTCTGTGGGAGCACAGAAACGCGTTGTGGGAAAATTTCGTCAAAAACTCTGAAATCAACTACGCTTTCTCCTATGGCCACTCAACTCATACTTTCTATTTACACTGCCAGCATTTCCGTGCAATATTTCCCCGCGGTATGGAAATCCGTGACTCTGACGTTACTTCCGAAAGCGAACAAAAACTCGCGTGTTCAGGATAACTATCGGCGAATCTCTCTTCTTTCGATTTTAGGAAAACTCTTAGAAAAACTCGTCCCCCAAAGAATTTTGCCCCAATTCGAAGAGCGAGGCATCATTCGGGTAAAGCAGTTCGACTGTCGGATGAATCGCTCCTCCGCACTACAGGCGCTTCGTTTCACTTTGTTTCATCTACTCTTGACCGCCGTTGCTCAATTCCCGCTCTTTTGCTCTTCGCCATTGATACTATTCACCAGCCCCTTTTTCTCCACGAACTTCGCCCCTACATTTCACCCTTTCTGCAAAACTTCATCACAAGCTATCTATCATGACGCACGTTTTCTGTCAACTATCAAAATTACATATCCTCTTGTCTCCCCATTCTCGCCAGTGTCCCACAAGGAGTCGTGCTTTCGCCTTTCCTTTTCTCACTTTTCATCAACGGTGCTCCTAAAACTGCTGGAGTGAACGAATTCATGTACGCCGACTATCTCGCGTACGCAGTCAAGGATGGCCGAATAAAACTTGCAACATCCAAGTTTCAGCGTGCCGCAAATGCACTCACCAATTGGTGTGCGGAAAACTGTCTCACGCTGAATGTGAAGAAATGTCTGGAAATAATTTTCACACACAAGGTATCACACAACACGCACACTGTCGCTCCCATACGCCTACACACACACACACAAACATACACACTGTCCCGTGGCAAAACGAAATTAAATACCTTGACATCACCATTGATCGCCGACTAACATGGAACACACACAAAACACTCGTAAAACATGACACAACGCATTCACAGCCTTCTGTCACTCTTCAGAACAAAACACGTAAAAACAAATTGAAAATGCGCCTGTTCCTTGCGTGAGGAGGGAGTTGAATGCGTGCGAGGCATGGGCAGCAGCGGAATGGCGCGTGAGGAGCTCATGGGCGCGGGACACTCTTTATTCACGCCTCTCTTTAAGCCTCCTCCAGGCGCAAATTTGGACACGGAACTCATAATCAGAAACACAGACACAATTACCACCACAATCCACAAACATGTCATGGAGACAATAAAACACATTTTCACCAACTGTATGGTCAGTGCGTTGTGATTAGTAGACTGTATGTGATTTATAATTACTCTTATCACCTACAATTATAATTACTCTATAATTACTCCACCTATAATTACTACACCTATAATTACTCCTATCACTCTACATCCCATGGTTGCTACATGGAGTACCTCTGGTGAATTGTTACCATGCGAGTCACCAGTCTCGCAGTCCTGAAAATAACTTCAGGTGCTGTTATTACCACAAATGAAATTGGAAGTATGTAGAATGAATACATATAATTTTATTAGAATTTGGCATACTAAATGATCACATAACACCTTGCAATGATTTAAGTAAGAATTGAGCTCGAGGGAATGCGAGGCATTTTATGAGAATAAACATAGTTATGAGAATAAAAAATGCTTATACAGCATTGTGGAGATCAGCCTGTTCCTTGGCGATGGAAGGGGCGCGTTGGCAGGACTTGTTGTGGTGATGTCACATGAGGCAGATATCCACGCTTCTCGCCTGCGGGCTCCTCGCAACAGGATGACCCGGGACGCCATCATTATGCACGGCGCACTCGAATGGCGCAAGCACATTATCACACCTCAGACTAAGCGTTCATTCAATGTACAAATACAACCATATTTTGAAGGCAAACATATATGGTAACATCGATATCGCATTGCGTAGAAATAGTTGCTTACAGTGTACCAGTAAGCTCGCCGTTACGAATAACAGTAGACGAACGAGCATTATGTACATTAAAAGAAATGCGGTTCGTGATTACTAAGCTGCTGATTTTTGCCTATTTGCCTATTGTCTCCTTCTATGCAAAAACGTAATATTTTAGGTTACTTATTAAATTTTGAAGAATTAGGAGCATTATTTACAAGTGTTATAGTGCCATAAAGGTCTATTTCAATAATATATTTTGTTTTTAATTGCCTAAATGTTGCGTATTCTCGGTACTTATTATTCAAAATTCATTTATCTTCAACAAAAAATTTAAAAAATGTAGCTTTTTTGTTTTTATCCTGCAAATTACGAGAAATCGAACAACTATCGACCAATCTACGTTTTTGTTTTACTGCCACCACATTGCTGGTTTTATACGTTTTCTTCAGCCCTCGCTTCGCTAGTTATGAGAGGAGTGGGGAGTTTGGTAATTTTGACAAAAGGAATTTTCTATCAAATTTGGGGTTCGTTTTTCGATGTAAAATAGTTTCTATTACAAGGGAGCGAACATTATGGTTATCAGATTTTGTTTAAAAGGCTATTGCTATAATTTATTCTTAATTTCACTAATGTTAGCAAAGGAGTGGGTGTAGGTATTCCGGGGCTCAAGAAAACGTGCGCGTATATTTCATATTACGAAAAACGTGCAAAATCACTGGTGGTAATCATGTGATCACTTCTTACTTTGAATTTTTAAATGTTTTACTCAACAAGGGCTCTAAATGTTTTCTTTAATGTTCTCCTAGTATGTATCAAAAGGTGGTATAACAATTGGTGACAATTCTATTTTTTCGAACATTGTATATTCAAAAAGGTAACATTGCAAAAGTACAGTGTTGAATATGGAGCTTGCTATTTTAAGTGAAACATGTTCTAAAAAAGCAGATCTTTAAAAAGATCATGCACATTTTTTGAAAACGAGTGGTTATTGCGGAATTTCTGCTTGATGTAAATCATAAAAAATAATTCTCAAAACAATTACAAATATTTGTTTCGATGTTTTGCTTTGACAGAACAATGGGCACCTGGATTGGCGCAGATCTAATTTTTGCTAAACTCTCTTAATTTTTGAAAATTGCATATTTTAAAATATATTTAAAACTATAATGCGAGAAAGTATGTGCTATTGTAACACCATTAGTTTAAAACATTTTTCTATGCCTGACGAAGAGAATAAATAGAACAATATATTCGCTTCTGTTTGAATTATATGTGAAAAAAAGATCATACTGTGCAATCATTTATGAAATTAATGAAAAGCAAAGAGGTAGCTACTGCGATTCAGGCCTTTTTTCCGAATTGTCGAACAATGAAAAAACGGATTTCTAGGAGTATTTGTCAGAACAATGACGAAAGTATACATTCCACAAAGGTAACTACTTTATGATTACTTCAGAAACGTTTTACTTGAAAGTAAATAAGGATAAGAAAAATATATAATGACATTTTAAAAGCCTATTTTGCTCTTTTAAATGCTTATTTTACATATTTCAATGCCTATTTTGCCTGCCTTTTTCTACAGTTTTCGTGCCTATAAATCTGCAGCTTAGTGCTTACACACAATAGTTCACTAGAAATAATAGTTCCATTTAGCATAGCTAATGGTATTGAGAAGCTTGTCGTATACGTTTCGACAATAGATGAGAAACGAAGTCCTACACACGTGTATGAGATACACGTTACGAGTGGAGCAAAGCAAGTGAGGGGCACACAGGCGTAATGTGAATGATGCCCAGTAGATAGTGATTGTCGTATGACACTGAGCAATTGTGAAAAAATGTGAAACTTACGTACGCTTATAAATTACGTGTTGCGTATGGAGTGAGCGCGGACACAGCCTATGCGTCACGTAACCGGCCGCGCTCAACTGCCTTTTGTGCCGGAGGTGGCGGTGGAGTTCGCGCCGGAACCGAGCGTAGCCAATCAGCTCGCTTGTTCTATTGCTAAGAGAGTTGTATCTTGAATTATTAATTAAAATGGATTGCATAAAAATGCAAGTTATTAAGTATTAAAAATTGTAATGTATCCTGCGCGGTTAAGTTCATGAATGAAAACTGCGCACAATTTAGATTCGCCACAAAAATTCTCGGAATAAGTGATGCGGGCAATGGTGGCGGTGGTTCTAGGAACTGGCGTTTGCTAACGCTTTCGTAACTGAATAAATACAAAAAAGAAAATAAAAGTTGTACAATTAATTTAGACATATGCGATGTGCATAATTAATTAGGAGGTTTTACTTGCTTGTGCGAACACCAACATACACCTACACCCACCTTTCACATCGTTCGCCCAATACTTTGTCAAAAAAATCACGACACAAAACACAAAAAACTCCCTTCTGACATTATCTTTTAAAATCACCTTAACACACACAACACAACAAATTCACACACATACCAACAATCATGCATAACAAAGCATAAAACCTACAATACAAGGCAAGCATGAGCAACTGCAACTCCATTAAAGTCCGTACTTCCATAGAAAAATTTTCAAATTGTTCCTCCATAATAAATAACTAGTGGTGATACAGAATGGCACAGATTTTCCCGTATTGATTTTCTATTTCCTTGTGTCTCATGTACCTATTCTTACTTGCCCACATACTCTTGCCAGCTGTCATCCACCGCCGCCCAAAGTACGTTGTTGACATTTTGACTTAATTTTTTGGTTTCCTAAAGGTAGATCGAAAATATTAATTTTAGAATATTAAAGAACACTTAAGCCTCGTGCTGAATGGCAATTTTCTTTGAAAAATGTTGACGCGTTTTTAAGAAAATGGGCGTTTAAGTGTTAATAAAAATGCGAGTTCTCGAAAAATTTGATTTGAAGTCAAATGAAGCACTTACACTCACAAATACAATAGTGTTTTACAAATCGCTCGTCAAGTGCATATTAAAGGTGTGAAGGGATCTTTCAAAAAAATTACATTTGTGTAATTTTTCAAAAACCAAAAAAATACCTCAAAAATAAACTTTACGTCATATTAAAGAGTGCAATTAGCACTATTCGATCCAAAAGAAAACCTTTGAAGCCATTTATGAGAAATGGCGTTTTAGCGTTTCTAAAATGCGGAATTTTGAGCAAGTTTTCCCAGAAAACGGTTGAATTTTCGAGAAACTTTACTTGACATTATTCAAAGCACGATGTACTGCATTACTATATGCAATGTGGAAAAAAATCGCCGATAATGTAAGTATTAACATGAGACACAAGTAAACTTTTTTTGAAATTTTGAAAAAACAAAAAAATAGAGCAATAATATGATGGGTGCTGATGTTATCTCATAGGAGTGCATTTAGCACTATTCCTACCAAAGTTTAAAGTAAAAAAATTGGCAGCTCAAAGTGGGACGACGACAGGATTAGAATAATAAAAATCTACGAACGTTGACCTCATCTAGCGGAAGAGTTCCCCCTCCCAGGAGCAGGCGCCACCAGATGGACCCATTGAACGATCTCTTCGCATCTCGCCCTGAGGAAGGTCACAGAATGGCGGCCAAAACGTTGACAACATTGCCTAGGACGCGGCGTCTCCCGGACTTCCAGGTAGCTACTGACATCCGACCGCGAAATGCTCCGAAAAATGCTCTCACGGCAGTTACGTTTTACATTCCGGGGCGGTTGACCTTGGCCAGAGCGAGATCGACCCGACATGAAAGCAAGCATCGGCAGCGGTAGCGTGCGTTGGAGGCTGGGATGGCGCGGTGGCGCGGGCGCGGGCCGCGGGCCCTTAGGCTTCGCACGCAGTTCACCCTATGGTTCGCAAGTGCTCTGCCGTCACAGTCCCTCGATACTTGGGCCTGCCCGTTATCGTCTCTCTCTAGAGAAGATCATTCGTCACAGCGGATCTTGTGATGAGCCACCGACGCATGACTGTTGGCGCGGGATGCTGCCGCATAACAACTATGGCGCGCGGAGTGCAGCCGGAGTCCGCCACGATTGCTGCGGCTTCGGCTTCGGCAATCCGGCCCGTCCTCCCGTTCTCCCATCCTCCCGTCCTGCCGGCCTCCCGTCCTCCCGTCCTGCCGGCCTTCCCGTCCTCCCGGCCTGCCGGGCCTCCTGTCCTTCCGGCCTCCCGTCCTTCCGGCCTTCCCGTCCTTCCGGCCTCCCGTCCTTCCGGCCTCCCGTCCTTCCGGCCTCCCGGCCTCCCGTCCACGGCGTTCGTTCGTGCATGAAGGGAACTTGAAGTGCGACCGGCCGCCCGGCTCTCATCAACCAAGAGCATTCTCCAAATGCCAACCATTCCGTCGGCTCTCCAGAATCAAATTGCTCCTCGTGACTTTTGCCAAAATGCTCTCGGCCTGGTCTGTTCTCCTAAGCGATGGCGATGACGACGGCGGTGAGGATGGCGTGATAGGAAGGCAACGAATCGCGTCTATGTGCCATGCCCCACATTTTTCGTCCTTGTCACGTTTGCGAGTGGCGTGTCTCGGGCGCGGCGGCGGAAAGCCATCAGCGGTACAACTGGCCCTGCTCGGGCGCCCCCTAAACGCCATCATTCAACGCAAAAAGTTTAATATTCTGGAAACTCGTGGCGAATATTGGAATTTGAGGCCGTCTGATTAGAGTATGCAGCTTACATTTCCAGTTCAATACAATATTGATTCAGGACATCCTTAAAACACACTTTGCTATGATTATTCAAAACACATGTCACTGTGGCACTGCTAATTAGAAAGCAACGCAGCGAATATGGTCTTCGCCCTTCGTCTTGAACGTAAGACCGCCGTACGACAAGACTCAAAACGGTCTCTGGACGATGTAACAGTTCTCACCGGAGGAAGGCGTCGGAGGTCACAGAAGCTCCTGATGCAAAACGTCTCTCAAACCATTTTTCTGATATTTCATAGCGTTCAAAAACTTGTATACGCGGGTTTTGCAAGGTCTACTAGCCCAGTGAAATTTCATGTGCATCCGAGTATGCAGCATGGTGAGTGTTGGAAGTGAGAGGAATGAAGACCGAAAGAGAGAGGTGGGGAGAGAGGAAAACGAGGAGGGGGAAGGAGGAGCAGGTGGCGGCGGCCGCGGGAGGGCCGAGGCGGCCTCTGCGTGCGTGGTGCGACCTTGCTCCATTATCACAAATGGCGCCTCATTGTCGCCAAGATAATAAAGTGCGTAATGGGCGTATAGCAGCGGGCGCGCCGCCATTGCAGTCAATCTCACCGGGCGGAATCCCATTAGCATGGCGGCACGGCGGTGCGCGGCGCGGGGCGGGGCGGAGCGGGCGGGGCGGGCGGGGACAGCGCCTGGCGGGGCACGCAATCAGCAGCGAGGCGGGGACCGGCGGCGCGGCGAGATTAGTCAAACAAGGGAGCTGTTATCCTGTGTTAATAATGTATTATCCACGCAATGACTTGCACTAGTTATGAGAAATTAATAACGACTCATTACTTGGCTGCCGTCTCGTGATAGCCGCAGGTCGGAGGCGGGAGAACGTTGTTTCGGAGATCGTGGGCATTCCCTGTCTACTTCCGCCCCGCCCTGCTCACCCCCGTCCGGCACCGTCCCGCCCGTCCGCCCGTCTGCCCGCCCGCCCGCTCCCCGCCCGCCCGCCACCGCCCGCCCGCGCCGCCTCGCCCGCCCGCCCGCCCGCCCCCCGCCCGCCCGCCCGTCTATCCACCCCCCGCCCGCCTATCCGCCCGCCCGCCCGCCCGCCTATCCGCCCGCCCGCCCGCCTATCCGCCCGCCCCGCCCGCCATCCGCCCACCCGCCCGCCCGCCTATCCGCCCGCCCGCCCGCCTATCCGCCCACCCGCCCGCCCGCCTATCCGCCCGCCCGCCTATCCGCCCGCCCGCCTATCCGCCCGCCCGCCTATCCGCCCACCCGCCCGCCCGCCCGCCTATCCACCCGCCCGCCCGCCCGCCCGCCCGCCCGCCCGCCCGCCCGCCCGCCCGCCCGCCCGCCCGCCCGCCTATCCGCCCTGCCCGCCTATCCACTCCGCCTATCCGCCCGCCTATCCTCCGCCTATACGCCCGCCTATTCCGCCCGCCTATCCGCCCGCCTACCGCCCCGCCCGCCTATCGTTCCGTCCGCCCGCCTATCAAAAGTTCCGTCCGCCGCCCGTCCGCCGTCCCGTCCCCCCCCATGCTTGCCTATCTGCCCGTCCCCCTCTCCTCCCTTCTTCCCCATATCTGTGTGTTACAATGGTGTGAATAATCTGCCTTTCAGTAGTTGAAAGTGACCTTGTCAGCCTGTACAATATCTTTACACTCTTGCATCGATGCAATGGTCCGTTTTTTCTTTCGCTAATTCTTCTTCAATCATGTTATCTGGTCTAGGCAATCTGGCGATGGATGTAGTGGCTGCCGTACAGTAACTATGAGTTCTCTCACAATTCGTAGTCGGAGGGGGAGTTTGGAGCTGTCAAAGCCTTCTGTTCATTTGCCTAATAGTGTCACATTCCTATACATAACTATATCCTTCAATTCTTCAGTTTATATTTGAAGGTTAAACAATAAACCAAGAATATTTGTAATTAATGACACGGTGTGATCTGCTCACAAATTATTCGATTTGAATTAAGATGGTTAGAACCAGGGGTGTAAGTGACAAAAACGTAGTTTAGAGTTAATGAGCCTTAAAGTTTGGATCGAAATAAAAATTCTGAAGTGTTCTAGAAACATTTCTAAAGCAACTATTCTTTCTGATAGTTATTAAATATATATATTTACAATTTCTATGGATTTTGTTTAATACATATTGAAATAGGATTTTTTTTCCAAAATGCTGACGTGTACTTACACCCATTTGCTACCAAATGTGTCACTTACATCCGTTTTGTCTACGAGCTTATGAGATTGGAAGTGAACTGAAAGTACCTTTTTGACATTCAGAACCAGTATAAAAACAATAAATAATAATAATAATAATAATATATAATAATAATAAGAAGAAGAAGAAGAAGAAGGAAGAAGAAGAAGAATTTCACAAGTGTAATTCATTCTGACTCCCATGTGTCTTCGCAACATTCTGTACTGGGCTCTTCAATGTCATCTTGAAGCACTTTGTTTCTGGATTGTGTGTTTTAGATCCTTGTAAAACTGATGGTGGACAGGAGATATAAGCTGAAGCAACTGCTGTAGATTCTTATATTTTGCAGTTGTTATTGTAAACGAAGATTCATACAGTAACTGTAAATTTGTGGATGAAAGTGGTCGTCCTTCGTCTCGTTTCTCCTGAGATCGACTGATTCAAAACTGTATGTCTTTTTTTAGAGTATTCTCCTAATAAGAGTGTGTATGGATGATTCTTTTCTAGATGAAACCATTGAATATAGCGCATCCCTTTAAACGTTGTCTTTAACAAGATCATTCATAGATTGTATTGATACAAAATTATCTGTTGACATACGTTTGGCACTTAACTTTTGGCTGGAACTTGTCACAACCTTTACCCAGTCTGTGGTAGTAAACACATACTGCTGATATTTCTCAGCCTTTTCAATTTGGCCGAAAGTCTTGATCACATTCCATATAGATTTACCCAGCATATAGATTTTCCACCAGAAACCAGGAATTTGTTTATCCACAGTTCGTAGAGAGATGTATTTTTGTAATAAGAACATCCAGACCAGATATTTTTATTTTTGTCCTGTAGCATTATCACTAAAACCGACTAGATGATTTGTAGAGTAGGAAGTTGCTATACACACGTAACTAAACAAGAACCCAATTTCTTGAGATCCTCTTGAGGTCTTTCCTTCAAGCCACACATACATTGTAGAACTGTCGTTAGCAAGGTCATGAATGGCGAAATTGTACGCCCATAACTGTCAAACTGTACTACTTGTTAACATAGGTGGAGGGCAATTTTTTTGCAAATCAAAACATATCACATTAACTTTGTAGGGTTCTCTTTGCCAGTTGTTTAGCTTTAACTTTCACTGTTCTGGCTTTCTTTGCTTGTCGGAAATGATATTCATTATTTATTTTACTTCTTTCTATCTCTTGCAAATCTCATCAGTACCTCCTTATAGATACCATCTGCTGTACCTACATGTAAAATAAAATACTATGAATTTCTCATTTATCATTTGATAACATGAACAATCATATATATATGACCGAAGAAGAGAAACGTTACATTCAGAATCAGATTCTTTCGGGTACAAAATGAAGTAATATTATCTTCTGTATTGGTACTTCTGCTTCCTGTTTGATTGCTTTTTTCCTCTTTGTCAAGCTCATCAGTAACTTCCATTGTAAATGTACAAAAAATACCAATTTACGTAATATAGCTAGAAGACACGTCACGTAAAGTGTGAAGCTCCTTCGCACTAAAGAGGTGCAACTGCACTTGTATCCCTTTGCTGCCAAATGCTTACGTCGTTTTGTTAAGTAGTTTTTTCAGAACACCATAAAACGCAGCCCAAATCAATGAATGCTCTTGCATGCCTTTGCCTCCGAGACACAATCCACTTCATGCTTCAAAGTGAGTGAGATACCTTCTATTTCTCAATTTTGTCACTTACACCCCTTTGGTTCTAAACCGCCTCAATTATGTTTGACGACTATTTCTTTCCATTCTTTAAAAACATTAACTATAAATATTAGTGATGAAACTTTTCTTTGCTTCTCTTTCATATTTCTAACTACATAAAAAATCTTCACAACAACAGTTGGCGCATATGACACTGTATTTGTCATAGTACTCTTCTTTTCGCTTCATTTATTGTCTCCTTCCATATTTGCGGAACAACTAATCAAATTATTCTACTCCATAAGAGCATCGGTCGCGAATGTGTTGACGCAAAAGTTAACCTATAACTTGAGTGAAGTAATTATAGGAGTAGTTGTTTCCAGTAATATTGTTTATTTCAAGAGAAGCTTCCGATGGCTTTAGCCATCATCAGTTTGTAGTACAAAAAATAGAAATACAGACAAATTAAAACCTGAGTCAAAAGCAAAACTTTAGGAATTCATACTTACTAAAAATTTAAAAATTGAATTAACACTTTAAGAAGATGAAAGGAAAGAAATAGTTGTTAAATCATTTAATATTACAGACATTTTGAATTTATGCAACAAAGTGGATGAAACTGAATTCAACATTTTTAAAATTTCGTAAGAGAAAAACAAAAAAATGTAATTGAGCCCTTTCGTACCTGCTGTGTGGAGGCCACAAAACGACTACGCGGGTTCGAACGACCAAGACCGGGTTATGGGATTACCTGGTTATGGGATGGAGGAAAGAGGGTCTGTTACAAAATTTCAAATGTTCAATTCAATTTCTTCCACTTTGTTGCATAGATTCAAAATGTCTGTAATATTAAATGATTTAACACCACCTATTTCTTTCCTTTCATTTCTTAGAGTTAATTCTGTTTTGAAATTATTAGTAATTATGAATCGTACGTTTGTTTTGACTCATATTTTAATTTGTATATATTTCTTGTACAGCAAACTGCTGATGATGGCTAAGACATCGAAAGCAGCTATTGAAATAAACAATAATTGATGGCAATGAGAACTAAAATTATTTCATTTTAAAAGCCAACGACAACTCACCGCAAAAGCACTACACTTGAGGGATGCGTTTTCGCTTAGTGGCGCTCGCAGGCAGGAAACGTCCCGATGAAGCTAAGGTGATCCGTTTGGTGTGCACATTCTCCCCTAAGCTGTTGTGGAGTTATTACTAATTGATCAGTTTCCCAACATTTCGTGTATTAATAGCGTACACTTTTTTCACCTATAAATGTAATTGTCTTTTGGTAAAATGATTTGGACATTCTCTTTGAATTATATATCGGGATGAAGTGAATTGGCAACTTGCCGTGCATATTCTGTGCCTGTTTAAGTCTTGTAACCGTTTTTCCTCATCGGATGGAGATCTCCGTCACCATTCGTCACATTCGACCCGATAAGAAATTTCCTCTGCCATCTCTTTTCAACGAATACCTAAATCCGCGTCGGCCAACCGATATTTCCCCACTCCATGCGAATGTCCTCTCATCCAGGGCTGCACGCGTGGCGACCGCTCGCTCTCCCCCTCCCCCGCAGCGCGGCTCGTCCGTCCGTCCGCTGGGTCATAGCGTCGCGTCGAGCCCATCCATCGTCGCTCAGCCACGTGATTGTGTTAGAGTGGCCCCGGAATACTAAAAGCATTAATACATCACATGAAAGATCGTCCCGTTCGCTTCTCTTAATTTAATTTCGACGTGACGCGCGCGGGCAGCGCCGAGCGCGGGGGCGGGGCGGAGGGCGCCGCGCTGCCCGCCACCGCCCGCGGCTCCGTCCGCAGGGCTTCTCCTTCGCGTTCTCCTTGTGACGTTTCAGCCCGGGCTCTGCGATTTGTGCTCCAGCCATTGACACTCACACCGCTCACCTGGCGGCCGGCGCGCCGCCCCCGACGCTGCCAGCCCCTCGCTGCCCCCCCCCGCTGCCCCTCCCGCTGCCCCGCCCCGCCAGCCGCAGCCCTGGGCCTCTGCTTTTAGTGGCCACCTTCGTCACGTCCCGGCGCCCCGCCCCGCACCCCGCCCCTTCCGCCCGCCCTCCGCCCTCGCCCCCGCCCCTGCTGATCAGCGCCGCCTGATGGCACAACACGTACGCGCCTGAAATATGACGGCGCCTCCGCGAATCCGATTTGTGGGCTCCGCGACGTGCTCGCACCGCCGTCCTCGCGCCCCGTCCTCGCGCCCCGTCCTCGCGCCCCGTCCTCGCGCCGCCCGTGCTCCCGCTCCTTGCTCGGCCCCCGCCCACCCGCGCACTGCAACCCGCCTGCAGAGCCCGCGCGTGTTGAGGCAAGCGATAGCCGGTCGGGACGCATTCACCCACCGTTCGCTTCCGAAAAAATAACGGAGGTAGGCGACTGAATGCGTCAATCGTCCCTCAGAGGCCAAGAAAATGGGTCTTCCGCAGTGAAAAAATAAGCAGATGTATATGACCAAGTTGGCAGTTGGGCGTATCTGTATTTCATTGGTCGTGTGATTTTTTAACGCTCCACGCATTAATACTGTTTAAAATATTCATATTTTAATACATTTTTGCTTAATAGGTTTTACTTTATGTGATGTTTTGCATTGGTCATTGTTTTATCATAGATCAATAGTATTAAAAGATAACATTGTAAATTATGAAAAGTTTAGGGGGATCATTTATTTTCCTTACCATTACCCATATGTTTTCTCTGCAATTTCATTTTCCAAAATATTGATTTCAGGAGACAATCAGAGCCAGATCAATGCTTTGTTGGGATTGTGATTGTGATTGCTATCATTGCTGTTAGATTGGTATATTCTGTTTTGTAGTATACGTAAATATTAGACTTCGGAATTTTAGGCACAATGAAAGAGATTATTTAGACGTCTAAAATAAGTAACTAAATTACCAAATTAGGCATTATTAGGCATGAAACGTTTTAGGCACATAAAATCATAAGTATCAAACCATTCCATTCCGAATTAAAAATCAGTACAATAAAAAACCAAATAGCCCATATATCACACAATTTCTACGGAAACCTAACAGACATACCAGCAGAATCCCACTTTAAATTAGCAAAAAATCCAAACCACACCCGAATAAAAAGTAGATTCACATTTAAAGCCTTTCTCAAAATCGTTGCCAGCCATGATACATAACACCGAGATTCTCCACTATCCTCTTTAATGTATAGATTAAGTTAGCTTAGATATTTTAACTAGCGTAAGGCTAAAAAGACATCTGTAAAGTAATTACACTAAACGATGTATTCCACCGAGAAGTAATAATTGTGATTTAAAAAAGGTACATAAAATAGTTTCCAAAATAACTAAACCTGGAAAAGAAAGAGACTAAAAATTATGTTTTTGGCATTTAAAACTGCTCACAAATGGATTAAAATAGACACTTTTTGTTATGCAGGAAAGTCACGTATTTAACCGTTTATGAGAGAGACTACAAGTATATTATTTTATTCACCTTCATCATTAGCAATGTAGTACATAATGAATATTTTCTTCAAGTTTTCTAAAGTGAGGCTATGTCTTTCATCTGTTAAAATCAATTTGAAAGCTGAAAATGACCTTTTCACTGACACGTGTATAAAAGCAAACAAAAGTACACCAATTTCTCATGGCCACTTCTTCTGGAACTTCACTCCCCCCCCCGAAAAAAAAGAACTTGTACCACACGACCTATTTAACCATTGGGCCGTCCTTTGTGAGCTCCACCTTTCCGACAGGAGGCTTTTGCCTCACAAGTGCCTTTCCTCCTGGATGACGAAGACGACGTAGCGACACGTCTCATTCTGTCACCAGCGCAGCTGCACCTCGAAGGAGTGCGAGTGACCAATACGTGCGTGTAACAATTCGTGAATCGGTGACGTGCGTGAAACATCCTTTTTATGTTGACTTGCAGAGCTCGTTGTGTTCGATGTATTGGGTCAGAGATTTCGATGCGTAGCGATTGCGCGTTCGATGAGATACTATTTGCGTTTCGAGAAATTTGAGTGTTTGCGTTTCCGTAGTACAAATTTCGAACCTTAGTAAAGTAATTAAAATATGATAATTCTTTAAAATTACTTGTTTTAGGCAGTTGTAGGCAAAATGTATTAAAATAAGCATCAATCGCCCTTTTAGTTCAGTTTAGTTATTTGTAGACTTTCGGTAAATCTGTTTTTCATGATTCGTGAACATCTGCCTATTTTCCATTGACATTAATAATATACTAGCGTACCCGTGCGAGAACTCTTGCATGTTATACCCCACCCTCTTCCTTATTTTTCCATTTCCATATTAAGCCTGCAATGCATATTTTCCTTCAACGCCCTCTTATCCTCCGACACTTGTTCTGTAGGTCATCTTGTAATTGATAACAATATAAAACACCCTTGTCAATACAAATTAACCTTATTTAACTTCATTATTGAGCAGAGAGGTACACCCGTGTAATCCAGTCGCTTAGAATATCAAGTAATCAATTAGGTGAAGATTTTTTTATAATCATGATAAATGTAAGGAAAATCGAAATTTTGATGAATTTTGAGTGTGTAGACCTGAAGTATAGACCTCGATTGCCCAGGTAACACATGACTTAAGGCTGTTTACACAGTCATTTTTTAATCATTTTGTGTATAGAAAGTGGATGAAAAAAACTTAGTTTCTACGCAGTATGTATCGGTGCCGAAACTAAATGAACGTGACTCCAGCGTTTTACACGGTCATTTCTGGTCTGTATGTAATCGTGATGAAAATGTTGCCTCCGGACCCTGCAAAACGCGCTGAAGATCAAACATTTGAACATCGCATCTATTCTAACAAATTATGTTCCGTTTTATAAGGACTGAGGCCGGAATGCGACGACATTACAGCACATAATATAATTTATTTCTCACTACATAATCACTTCACATTAGAATTCACCTCATCAGAACGCTCTCGAAACTGTACAAAAGGAACAAGTCGTATCACACGCCAAACAAACCAGACAAAGTTACGAAAAATGACGCAAGGAGCGGGGTCGTCAAACTGGATGAAATCTGTACCGAAAAATGAAGCATATATCATTTTTTAGTGCAAATTACATCCTGTCTGGTCCACAACTTTCCTGTTCCGACGAAAAATCATAAAAAAAATCCTGTAAAACAGACTTTTCTCATTTTCAAGACCTTGATTCTGGAAGACAAATATACTTCAATATACAATTAAAATGATCAATTTCTCTTGCAAGAAACATTGAAATATACAAAATATCGGATACAATAAAAACAGGAAAATTATATTTTTATATAATTTGCATCCAGGCCTATATGCTCCTTGGCATGTTTTCTAATGTGGACATTTTCCTAGTTTGAAGGCCACGTTTGTAACGCTAACGCTAAGGTCAAACACACACTTGGTGCAGCATGGAAGTGCATTGGTGTGCACTGAAGCCTGCGCCGCTTCCGAAGGAAGAGCCCGCCTCGCTGGCAGGGGGCTGTCCGGCAGCGATGCGCCGCAGGCAGGGCACGGGGCCGCTCATCCACAGGCAATATGGAGGGCGTGCAGACTCACCTCAGCCTCACGCAGAAATTAATTGCCTATAAAATGCCTTTTTATCTATCTTACGTCGCGCTGCAATACAAATATTGTACGTACTACTACATATACAAGGTGTCCGGGGACGAAACGTCGAAACTTCGAAAATAAGCTCTTCAGACAATTCCAAGCATATTTTCTCTAATAAACTACGTGGATATTCCGAATCGTTGAGCCGCAATGAGCACTCAAAATTTGGTTTGAAAAAATGATTTCTAGGTAAAAATTTGCATTATGGAAGCATAGAAACACTCCAGAAACATGTAAATTGTTAATTATTTACAAAATAAATTAGTATATTTGATCAAATAGAAAAATTAAGCGAGAAATAAAAAAAAGCAGTCGAATTGTGTAAATTGGGTGCTTTTTTATTTCTAGCTTAATTTTTCATTCTGAACAAATATATTCATTGAAGACATTCACTTGAAGACATTGGTGAGCTTTGAAATAAATCTTTCAGAGCCTCTTATGATTGCAGGCTTTGTAATTATATTTTTTGTATTGGTTTTTTGCTATTTGCATTTGTAATGTTTTATTTTTAAATCTCTTTCTTTTATTTACGTTTATTTATTTATTTGTCAAAAAACAGTAAAAACTGTATATGATGTGCGGGGAAAGAGATTTATCTGCGCACATTTTCTTGAGGGCCAGAATTAAAAAAAAATACGTTGTGGATGTATTAGAAGTCAAATGTGTAGTTATGGTCAAAAGAGTTGTTGCTAATGCACAAATGACGTCTGGTTTATTACTTAATACTAGGTAAACATTTTCAGATGTTATATGTGTTATATATGTTATATGTGTCGGACGGACGCTCTTATTCCCGTCGATGTCACTTCCGTCTTGTTTCCATTTCACATTTCCGCACTTGAAGACGAGCTCCAAAATGTGTCGAAACATGTTTTCATTCAGCATTAAAAAAAGCTCTTTAACAATGCCATTGCTGTATTGTTTAACTTATTTATTTCTGCGTTGGTTTTAATATGCACGTTTAAAAATGTATATTGATTTTTGCCCGAGATTATGGTCTTGATAGCGCACAAATTAAAGTGTCGCACAATGGGCTGTCGTCCTGGACGGGCGCACCGTTTCAGGTGAAACCGGATTATCAAGACTGTCTAGCATCATGGAAGAGACTTCAATTTGCGGCAGACCGAAGAGAAAAATTTCAGTGCAATCGCCAACATTTCCTGCATTTTCTCCATTGACTCTCCTCGAGTTAGTGGTATTTGTCGATATTTTCGGTTCCACGAGGAAAGTTGTGGAAAGAATTCAGTTCCACGCATATTAGAGGAAAGGAATCGAACTGTCTCCTCTGATTAGGACCGTTGCTCCCAAGGCCTTCGCCTGAGAATGCCACCACACCAAACTCACCTGAGATTAGGGAATTAAAATATTTGAAAACTTTAAAGATGATTCCACACTGTGATTATTTGCCCACTCGTTCCCAACCGCCTTCGTGCGTCCAGCGTCAACAAGAGCGAGACGGAACTGCGCCGTGGCCGCCCCTGCGCGCTCTCGTCAACCGCTCTCCGCGAGGCAGTCTTTATTTATTTATTTACGTCAAAAAAAGTTAAAAACTGCGTGTTACGTCAAAAACAGTTAAAAACGGAAGAAGTGAATTTTGTGCACGTTTTCATAATTCTGTGGTCTCCATCCGAAACCATATTCTAATCGAATTTTGAATACAGAAAAGAGAGATTTTTTTCGAGTTTTGTTGACAAAATATTCGCTCCTATATAATAAAATATATTTTCAAAGGTAAATTAGCTATAAATTCCTTCCCTGAACCCTCATGTTCTTCATGAAAGAATATTACTTTTTGCCGCGATAATATGAAAAACGATAATTTGAATAACTATATTTTCCACTGAAATTCAGAAGACGTGCACAAATAGTGAAGTTACATTTATGTCCAGAAGCAAAACAAGGGACCATCTCAGCATTTGCTCAAGGATCAGGGAGACTGGACGAAAAACCTGATCGAGATGGGGGCCATCAACCCAGAAACTGTGGTACAATACTTGTTACAGGTTCTTTACAATTATACAGTCCAAATGATAATAATTATATTAACTATCATTGTTAAAATTAATGCTACTTTACTTTTTGATGCTCGGTATAGTCTCGAATTGTATAGAAACAGTTATGCAGCAGAAAAGATTTTACTTGGGACTTAACTTTTGTATCGAATTTAATCGTTTAATGTCTTCTGGCAAAGTGTTGTAGATTAATGTACATGAATTGTATGTGAATTTTTTGTAGTGAGCTGTTGATTACTGCCACTTGGTGAATATGATTACTACGTCGTGTGTTATACTTATAGACATCGGCGTTTGCTGAAAATATATTCCCGCCCTTAAGTAAGTCATTTTTGACAAAAACTACTGCTTCGTAAATCAGGAGACAAGGTAATGGTAAAATTCCTAGATTAATAAAGAGTGACTTACAATAATCACGTGGGTTGGATTTGCTTATTATTCGTACAATTCCTTTTTGTAATCTGAAAGTCGGGGAGCTATAAGATGTGTTTCCCCAGAATATTAATATCAGAATATTATATATATAATTATATATATAATCATAATTATATATAATCATAATTATATATAAAAATAATTATATAATTATATAATAATATAATATAATAATATATTATTTTTAATTATATTTTTATTTTATTTTTATTATATAAATATAATAATATAATATAATAATTATATAATTATATATATAATAATCATATATATAATCAGAATATTAATATCTTAAGAAGGTTACAAACAGATTGGGGGAAGACTTGGGATATTTTGAATAAAGATGCCTACTTCTTGAATGAAATGAATTCTTAAAATTCAGTATTTGTATTAATGAAATACTGTTTGGATGTGAAGATTATTAATATGATCTTATATCTCTCTCCCTACTACACATGTACTACTCAAGTTTTTATACCAGTTAATAATTATTAACAACAATCGTTTTCAATTCTTTTTAAATTTTCACGTGGCCCTAAGTACAGACTTACGCCAATTGGTAAGTTTCACTAAACTACGTGTTAAAAGGTTTGTATGATTTTAGCGTCTTCTTTAAGATACGTTCAGCGCAGCGATCATTTCCGTATTGTAAAGACTTCGGCAGTCCCTAATTTCCGTATGTGAGCACGGGAGTTGAGTGAGGGTTCGCTGGACGAGCGAGCCCTCGACTCCCCGGACGCGCTCCGAATCTTCGGCGAACAATAATATGTGCAGCCGGTATTCACGTTATTATTAATAATACATTTTGCTGAACCAAACAATCTGGATTGAGCGCTTTGTGGTCCCTGGCGCCTTCAGGTTCATTTCCTCCCGTTACCACATTGACCAACTTCCCCCCTTCCTCCTCCTTCCATCACCCCATCCCTTCCCCCTCACCATCACTTCACACCCTCTCCCGCCTTCTTCCTCTCTCCACTTCTTCATCTCCCCTGTCTTTCCTTCTCCCCTCCTTTCACTCTACACAACCTCGCGCATTCACACCCTGCCCTCCTCTTCTTCATTGCCCCACCCTTCCCCTCCCCTTCCCCAACACTCTCCCTTCCACACCTTCCCCTCTCTCTTCCCTTTGCCACAGCTTCGCCTGTCCGCCTGCCCAACCCTCACACCTGTCCTCGTCACCACGCCTTCCCTTCTTTCCTTCCTCCTCCCCCAGCTCTTCTCCTTTCCAAAACTGAGTTACAAGTATTGAGGCTCCCCTGCTGGCATTAATAGAATTCATTTGGGCAAACCTTATGTATGCTTTTTCCATTATTTTATGTACATGCAGATAATTTATGATATGTTATCTATTCTTTCTTTGTTGTTATTACAAATTGATGTCACTTCATTACAAACTGATGTCTTCTTTTGGTTTGTGAGAGAGAAAAAATGTCGATTAAATAAACTTCAGAATTTTTTTTCTAAAATGAAGTCCGTTCTGAAAAAAGCGTTAGGAATTCTGTGGTTTCGTTGGTCATCCTACTGGACCACAAGGTAGTAAATGTTATGAATAGAATGTTAACACTTCATTGACCCGTGAAGAGCTATTTAGTGCAGATATTGCGTACCTTCAAGGCATGCTGATGAAGCTGTGCTATCTAGGCAATAAATCGATGAGACATTCTTCGGGGTTGAGTGGTACCGCGGGGCGGGCGAGGTGCCGTGAAGCGGGGGGGGGGGCTGCATGAGAAGTAGCAGCGCGCGGGCGCCTTCCTTGCTTAGCGAAATAGAGTCGGGTGCTGCGAGGTCGCGGCCCCGGGGCACGGGCCGGGGGGATGCCTCTGACAAATAGCTGGTTTGGCGAAGCGGCCTCCGCCGTCAGCCCGCCTCTTCACCCGCCGGCTCCTCCGCCCCCTCCTCCGCCCCCTCCTCCGCCTCGCCCCGCCCGCCTTCGCGCCGTCCGCGGTGGTTTCGATACCGGCCGCCCCATTCGTCCTTGCGCGGCGCGCGGGCCGCAGGACGCCGAGAGCGCGCCACTAGGAGACTTTTCGCTCGCGGCCTTGCCCCGCCATCGCCCCGCCATCGCCCCGCCCCCCCGCCCACCGCCTCCGCCCCCGCCTCGCCCCCGCCTCGCCCCCCGCCTCGCCCCGCCTCGCCCCCGCCTCGCCCCCGCCTCGCCCCCGCCTCGCCCCCGCCTCGCCCCCGCCTCGCCCCCGCCTCGCCCCCGCCTCGCCCTCCTTCTCCCCCGCCTCGCCCCCGCCTCGCCCCCGCCTCCTCCCCCGCTCGATCCTCCCCGCTTCGCCACCGCCACGCCCCTGCCTCATCCCCTCCACGCCGCCGCCCCCCGCTTCACCCCCGGCCTCGCCCCCGCCTGCTATCTCTTTTCGTCAAAAAACAAAAAACACACTCGTTTCCCCTGCCTCTTCATTCTTTCTTTTTTTATTTATATTTCCTTCCTTCTTTTCATCCAATGTGGAATATCAGTCTTCCTCACAACTAAACATTTCAGTCTTGTGCTTTCTCCCTCGCTTTTCCTGGTTCCCACTCCAAATACGCTGTCTCTCCCTCCCATTCTACATATCTAATCATCTTTCTCCAATTTATTCTTATTCAAACTTTCCTATCGATTATGATTTTCACTTTATCCCTCCTTTCATGAGCTTCTTTTTCTCACTTTTTCTTCCCTTCCTTGCCTAAGTTTATTTCACAGTTCACCCTAACTTTCTATGATCATTCCCGTTCTCCCCTTTCGCTACTTCCCTCTCTGTCTCAGTCTCACATCTCACCTCCCCCTGTCGTATCTCCCTCTCCTTCCCCCGCTCATCCCCTAAACGCAAAGTCTGACGAATACCTGCAGATCCCCGCAGCTCGTAACTCACCGCCGCCCTGTAAAACGCACCATATCGCTGTCGATATTGTATCGTTCACCCCTCTCTATCCCGACACCACTCTATCTTCAACCTGCAACTTGCCCCCCCCCCCGCACACCCATAGCAGTAATCCGGAAATACACATACGACTCTTCAAGGCTATTCATCAGCTGCGCAAATATCCTCACACCAATTTGTATCTATAAAATGTAAAACAACGCAGTGAAATGGACTCAAAAATATTGCAACACTTTAAACTTCGAATACAGAGCGTGATTTTCATAGTTTGTCAACACAACACTTTAATTGTATTTACGAGGAGGGCGCAGTTGTTTGGTGTGAAATCGTTTGGGACTTTTACAAAAATTCCCGCGGATAATTTGAGGGGCGGGCGCAGCGGCGATCAATCACATCGCCCCTCCCCTCCCCCTCCCCCGCCCAGGTGTCTTTCAATCACGGCGCCGGAGCCCGGCGCGCCCACTCCCAGGTCACAGCCACCGCGCAATTTATTTCTCCCGAGCGGCGGCGCCGCCGCCGCCGCCAGCGCAATCGCCGACCGTGGCGGTCGTTCGCATCCCCTCCACCGCCCCTTGCGTCGACGTCGACGCCCACGCCCGTGCCATCGGCACGTATACCTACAAAAGCGCCGCCGCCCACTTCCACTCCGGATTCGCATCCGCCGCCACCGCCACCTGCGTGCCCGCCTCTGTTTCTGCCTCCAGTTTCGCTGCCAACCATCAACTGCCTCACGTTCACCGCCTTAACGTTTTCCGCCTTTACGTGCAGTGCCTTCACGTGGCCCGCCTTCACACGGCTCGCCTTCACGTGCTCAGCCTTCACGTGCTCCCCCTTCACGTCCTTCGCCTTCACTATCCGTCGTCACATGCTCCGCCTTCACCTCCTCCGCCTTCACCTTCTCCGCCTTCAGGTTCTCCGCTTGCACTCCTCTCCCTTCACGTTCTCTCCCTTCACGTCCTCCGCCTTCAGGTGCACCTGCTCGTAAACGTGAACAAGCACTGACATCCACGTTTCGTCCCCACGTTTATGTCGGCGTAGACGTCCGCTTTACGTGGCATCGTCTTCAACAGCATCGCCGGTCCTGCAATCTCCGCCGTTGAAGCTCTCGCCCCGTCAATCATCAGAGTTGTCACCAACCTCTGCTACCGCAATCCCCCGTGTCACCTTTAACCTCTCCTCGCCTACCTGCCCTGGTCACGACGCAGGCTACAGGTGAGACGCTGAGGCACTAAGGCGGGAGCGGGATGGAAGCCAGGACCTCCATCTCTACGATAACATCCTCCGCCTCAATCCTCGTCACTGTCACAACCGCCTTCCCATCACCGTT
>JAHLJT010008446.1:288567287-288641265 GCA_031308135.1 Acheta domesticus | reverse complement strand
GCTGTTACTCCTTCAAAAGAAGACATCGAAGCATTTTGGGCAGGAATCTGGGAGGAGAGCAGATCCTACAACAAAGACGCATCATGGCTTCAATCTGAAGTTGATGCTGCCGATGAACTTGTAGAAACAGTGGAAGATGTTCACCAATTCTCGGAAGAGGACCTCTTCCAAGCAATTAAGAACATGGGAAACTGGAAGTCCCCCGGGATTGATAAAATCCAGATTTATTGGATTAAGAAATTAACAGCAATACATTCTCATCTAGCAAAGGCTGTTAATACAATTTTTGAAAACCCAAAGGAAATCCCGGAATGGCTCACACGCGGCATCACGTATTTGCTACCCAAAGCGGGAGACAGCTCTTTGGCGAAGAACTACAGGCCAATTACTTGTCTGCCAGTACTGTACAAAGTTATAACTTCAGCTATAGCTGACAAAATGT
Source organism: Acheta domesticus (assembly GCA_031308135.1). Taxonomy (NCBI): domain Eukaryota; kingdom Metazoa; phylum Arthropoda; class Insecta; order Orthoptera; family Gryllidae; genus Acheta; species Acheta domesticus. The sequence continues at coordinate 288,640,823 of JAHLJT010008446.1, read as the reverse complement.
ACAAACATCTAGATAAGAATCATCTAATGCCAGCTGAACAAAAAGGATGTCGTAAAGGCTCTTATGGCTGTAAGGAAATCTTGCTCCTGAATAAAGTCATCTTGAATGATGTAAAGAAACGCAAACGTAATTTGAGCATGGCTTGGATTGACTACCAAAGGCCTTTGATAGTGTACCACACGATTGGATTTTGAAGACCCTGGAGATCTATCGATTTCATCCTAGACTTATTGAATTTTGCAAGGCTAGTATGAAGTCGTGGAGTACCAGGTTACTAATCCACAGCGGAAAGGAAGCAGTAGAAACCAGAAGTATTCAGATTAACAGGGGTATATTTCAAGGAGATTCACTATCCCCTCTGCTGTTTTGCATTAGTTTGATCCCACTATCGAGACAGTTGTCGCAAGCTGACTTAGGTTTTAAGCTCCATGGTGATGAAAGGCCAGTATCACATTTGTTTTACATGGATGATCTGAAAGTGTTTGCTAAGAATGAAGCGATTCTCTCCCAAATGCTGTCTGTCGTGTATGACTTTAGCAATGACATCTGCATGAAGTTTGGTCTTGACAAGTGTGCAAAAATCAATTTAAAAAGAGGGAAACTCACAACGTCTGAGAACATTGAAATTGATACGCACACTGTGATTCAAGATCTTGAGCCAGGTAAAACTTACAAATATCTGGGCATTGAAGAATGTGAAACCATCTCGAACGACAGAATGAAAGAGAGAATTCCTAGGGAGTATTATAGGAGAGTGAGACTGGTCCTGCAGTCCGCTCTGAATTCCAGGAATAAAATATCTGCAATAGGTAGTTTGGCGGTACCTGTAGCCGAATACAGTTTTGGGCTAGTGGACTGGACTGAGCAAGAAATTCGCACCATGGATCGAAAAACCAGAAAACTGCTAACAATGCATCATGTTGCCCACCCTCGAGCTGATATACATAGACTTTATGTGTCACGTAAGGAAGGAGGAAGAGGCCTCAGACAAATTGAGGCCTCCTGGCACAACGCAATAGTCGGGATGGGAAAGTATGTAGTCAGCCATCAAGATGACCCTCTAATGATGCAGGTCATGAAATCTGACCGAAGAATGGGAAACAGAGGCATTGTTAGTGTAGCTAGAAGCATTGCGAAGAAAACTAGGCAAGACACGTCGAATAACACAGACACTGAACTTCTGATGCTGCTAAACATGAAGGGTGAAACACAAAAATGTTAAAGAAATCGTGGAGAGACAAACCACTCCACGGACAATACCTAAAAAGAATGGACAAGGTGCAGATCAATAAAGATCAATCATTTATGTGGCTTAAAAGGGGAAGAATGAAGCCAGAATCGGAAGCATTTGTAATAGCGGCCCAAGATCAGGCCTTGAGAACACGACATTATGATAAAGCGGTTCTCAAAATCTCCCAAGATGATAAATGCCGCATTTGCCTGGAGCAAGTAGAAACCATTGATCATATTGTCTCAGCTTGTCCAATCCTAGCAAAGACGGAATACTTGAAAAGACATGACAGGGTGTGTAGCTACCTCCACTGGCAGATCTGTACCGCCCTCGAAGTTCCAAACACATGCCCCAAGTGGTACGAACACTCACCAAAACCGGTGACGTCTGTTGGATTGTGTACGATATTGTACGACCAACAAATTCAAACTGATCGCACGATAGCGGCAAACAAACCGGATATAGTTATCCGGGATTTGTCGAAAAAATCGTGTTTACTTATCGATGTTGCGGTACCTTGCGATCAAAACGTCGTTACCAAGGAGGCAGGGAAACGTCTTAAATACAAGAGTTTGGAAATCGAGATCAGCCGAATGTGGGGCGTAAAAGCACAGGTCGTCCCGATAGTTATCGGAGCTCTGGGATTTGTTCCGCAAAATTTGAGTAAGAACTTGTCTAAACTCCCAGGTAATTCAAAGACTGGGAAGTGCAAGAAATTGCTTTATTTGGAACAGCCCACATTTTGCGTAAAGTATTGTAGAGGCACTGATAGTCACCGGATCTGCTCCTTAGGTAGCTGGTTGCATCCTGGAGTAGATTTCTATTCAGGCCGACTCGTAACATCTTTAGTCGTGATGTAATGGAATAATAATAATAATAATAATAATAATAATAATAAATTATAATAATAATAGTTGCTCGTGTCCGTGGTCCGCAACAGTGTTTCGTCACCTACGCGATTGACCATTGTGAACGTGCGAAACGCCTTATGCATTGAGGGAAAACTGTAATTATAAAGTGGCCAGCGCCACTAAATGGCTAACAAGCCAAGGGTGGGCACTGCGAAACAAACATCTTTTCACAGTCTTCCCTTCAGTGATTCAGGAAATACTTACCAATGTTGCCATCGTCCTCCTACCACGGCAAGATCGTGTGCATTGCGTGTCACTTGGCTTCGGTCATTATTGGAACGCGACATCTTCGGCGCAATAGTGAAGTGAAGGTCTGTGCGTTTCAGTGGATGGCAGGTGTAGCGTCATGCACGCTCAAACGCGCAGACGGTAGAATTTCACCGGAAGCTGAACAAAGGGCTGGACATCTGGCGTGGTGACGCGCAATGACACATCGGTTTTTCCGAGCGCGTAGCGTCGTTCTCAGGTGCTGGGACGGCAACGGTGGCGGGGGAAGACGCCAGGGCGCCTTTAAAAGCCGGGTGACGAACGCCCCACTTTCTTCTTTTCTGTTGTTCGAGCTGTGTGAGCAGGAGGCTGTGCGTCTAGCGCGCGGAGGGGAAGCCGGCATTAGTTTGTCGTCAGTCATGAGACATGTAGGTTTGTCTCGGCAGAGCGGTGCATCACACCGAGGGGAAACGTTTGTTGTTTGGCGGTGTGGTAGCCGCACTGTAATATCACTTCTTGTGGTGGTCTCTATTTATTTAGTTAGTAGAAGGCAGTGTTATGGTGTTTTACGATTTCGGTCAGTGTTTTTTATTAATAAACCAACTGTTTTATTCTACCCACCCTCGTCTGTGTTTTAATACATCCGTATGACGCCACACAGGCGATTCGCACTTGCTCTCCGCTCTCGCCCATCAAACTACGAAGGCGCTCGGGCGGGAAAACTGCTTCGCGTGCTGGTCGCTCCCATGAGCCCTTTGGCTTCTCTTTCGGTTTGATGGCGTCCTTAACAGCATCGTCACACCATCCGATCCGCGGGGGTGTAGAATTTCGGGGTACGGCTACAGCGGCTTTCAACTTGCAGCAGACATTGAGACAGCCTCTCTTTTGTTCTCACCTTCATCGCTCGGCTTGTACTATTCCCCTATTGATCGCTCAAGATCGCTTCCTGTGTAGGGTGCTAAGTCTGTGAAATATTTGTAAAGCTATCTAAGGAGCTTACAAATGCTAGTAAATACAAGATACATTGTATATATTTTCGCAGAAGCATCTTAGAAAGAATTATTAATATTCTCTTACTTTACTTTACATTTATTTCAACTCTTGGAAGACAAACTTTGTTTTGAAAACTGGATTAAACTTTTATTGAGACTTTGCATTACATTTATAAAACAATCAACGAATTTGTTTGAACAAAATACCTTTTAATGAAATTGAACGTAATAAATAACATATTTTCTGTTGTCCATTTTATTCAGAATTCTTGTGCTACTATTCTTAATTCACTTTTGCTTCGCTTTTCTCACTATCTCTATACTAGGCTAATTAAGAGATGCTAGTTTCATAATGGAGTTATTGTAAGAAAATATCTTTTAAAACATTTCATAGGCATTTAGTTAGGTGTGTATTTCTTCATTGTAGCTGAAATTTTATTCTATTGGCAATTTTTCTCGAGTTTATGTTCGAGTATATATATATATATATATTTCGTATGTATATTTATATGTTATTTTACTAAATATACTAGGTGTACTACGTACAGTATGCTAAGTATACTATTTTAAGTATACTACGTAAACATAGTAGATCACTTGCGATACTCCTAATTAACTATGAAGATTTACTAACTCCAATTTTGTCTGTTTCAGGTAATGTTTTCGCCCTGATGGAACATTCTGTGATACATAAGCTCATTTATGGTAAGCAATGATATAAGGTGTAAAAACCCGATACTTATTAGAAAGTAATTTTGTTTCACTCGTTCTAATCCTGGAGAAAGTCGTTTCTTTCCACATTAAAAACGAAGTTAACTTATAACACTGGAGTATGAAATATTAACAATATATCCTATTATTCTCTTAGTTACCGTCTCGTCACACACAGTTTTAACTGTTTTTGACGTAAATAAATAAATACATAAATAAGTTTATTAGAACTACCATCGTCATTAATAAATAGAATATCATTTGGATTGAATACAAACTTATTATTATTATTCCATTACATCACGACTAAAGATCTTATGAGTCGGCTGAATATAAAATCTACTCCAGGTTGCAACCAGCTACCTAAGGAGCAGATTCGGTGACTATCAGTGCCTCTACAATACTTTACGCAAAATGTGGGCTGTTCCAAATAAAGCAATTTCTTGCACTTCCAGTCTTTTGAATTACCTGGGAGTTTAGACAAGTTTCTTACTCAAATTTTGCGGAACAAATCCCAGAGCTCCGATAACTATCGGGACGACCTGTGCTTTTACGCCCCACATTCGGCTGATCTCGATTCCAAACTCTTGTATTTAAGACGTTTCTCTGCCTCCTTGGTAACGACGTTTTGATCGCAAGGTACAGCAACATCGATAAGTAAACACGATTTTTTGGCCAAATCCCGGATAACTATATCCGGTTTGTTTGCCGCTATCGTGCGATCAGTTTGAATTTGTTGGTCGTACAATATCGTACACAATCCAACAGACGTCACCGGTTTCGGTGAGTGTTCGTACCACTTGGGGCATGTGTTTGGGGCATTATTATTATTATTATTATTATTATTATTATTATTATTATTATTATTATTATTATTATTATTATGTTGCTGTTGTTATAGTTAAAAATACTCTGCGTTTGTAACACACCAAGGGTGCAGATGTTATGCACGTCAACGTTATGCACGTTCGTACGTTCGTATATGAAGTATTGACAATATGACATTTCCTGGGACATTTGTAACGTATGATAGCGAATGATCAATCTGTACCCTGTACCCTATAATATGTTTCTGGAAAGCTTGTTGTTTGCAAATGCCTAGAGGAGATGTAAATAGGGACAAACGAACGAGGATTCGAAGTTGTTAAAAATACACATGATTTCCAAGAAATCCATAATTTATAACAACCATAATTTATGACAACAGTAAAATTAACATAGGCTGGAACAAGAAAAATATAATTTATACGAGATACCAGTCCCATATATTTAGAATTATCCTTGAAATTGTCTCACACAGAGAGATAGGGGAGGAAGAGAACATACATTAAAAAACGTGAGCAAGCAAGTTACATTATACGTTCTTATAGTTAATGCGCAATGATATCAAAAGCTAGAGGAATGTTGGTAAATGCTTTTCCTTGACGACTCCAGGAGGCCATTTTGTTTTTAATGAATTATTACTTTTTTATTAATTTTAAGAAAATTATATTAAGCGTTTAATACATGTTGTAGATCTTTAGGATTATTTGTTCTTCAGGTTGTGATGAAAAAATGCTACAATTATAAAGTAGGGACTAAAACCATGACTCTGCATCCAACCTGCTTTATTGTGCCATTCAAATGAATGGTCATAATGATAATCAATTCCACTTATCTTGACAGGATCATTTGCGTTATGAATTTGCAATAAAACACGTGGAACAATAAGCATATTCTGTCCATTTCACATCACTCACCATCACATTTTCAGAAAGGATATGGAGTTTAGGGATTGCGCTGGGATTTATGGTGCGCCTGTCAACGAGGCTAATCCCTTATTTTCATGCGGAGCGATTTTTGTAATTTGTTCTTGCTCTATATTTTGTTTTCCTATTCGCTACTACGGAAGATTTTTTACTTTTAATAATTTCCTCCAAACTTCGTTGATTAACACGAATTATTTTCACAAAGCTTAAGTTAATGAAAGTTCCATATGATTTTCAGGCAGTCGTAATGTTTATTCAAAGATGCACATATAATGATTCAATTGGCTACGTTTAGGAGACTAGATGTGTCTCCTTCATCAGGCCTTTAAATATAATATGATGTTACTTAGTTACATGATGTTAATCATAACCTATACGATGAAATGATAAAATTACAAAAGTGTTAAAAACAAGATATCAATGCTTTAAATTTCTACAAACTTGCATTAATTTTTGATTACACTACCCTAAAAAATATTTTCACGAAGACTACTTGTATTCTTTGCCAAGCTAAACGAAGACTTTCGAAGGGATGTTGGGCGCGCGGGGAGAGAACGGTGGTAGCGAGTGGCCAGATACATCTCGGCCTGGGCTGGCCGCCGCCGCCGCTGCTGCTCTGGCCCTTCCATTCTACCCCAGCCGCGCAATTTCCGCTGGACTCCCATATCCATCCCCGCTCCCCAATCTACTCTGCCCATTGCAGCCAACGTATTTCCGATCCCTCTTCTCTCGTCCTGTGCGCGAAACACCTTCCTCGCCCATTGCCTGCTGCCCAACCTGCCACTTCCTTCTTCTGCCGGCGCATCTCCACCTCCCTGCCGTCCTACACCCCGCTCTATCCCCCGCCGCCGGCCCCCGCCCCCACCTTCCCCGCCTCCCCCGCCTCTCCCTGCACCCCCGCCGCCACCACTGCCCGCGCCGCCCGCGCCGCCCCGCCGCCCCGCCGCCGCGCCGCCCCCGCCGCCCCGCCGCCCCCGCCGCTCCCGCCGCCCCCGCCGCCCCCGCCGCTCCCGCCGCCCCGCCGCCCCCGCCGCCCCGCCGCCCCGCCGCCCCCGTCGCTCCCGCCGCCCCCGCCGCCCGCGCCGCCCGCGCCGCCCCGCCGCCCGCGCCGCCCCGCCGCCCCCGCCACCCCGCCACCCTCGCCGCGCCCGCGAGGCGAGGCGGCGCGGCGCCGCGCAAGGCGCTCCTGAGACGGGCGGCGCGGGAGCGGCGCGGGGGCGGCGCGGGCGGCGCCGAGTAATCAGTCGGCGTCGAATCAAGCGGACAAAGCGCGCGCGGGCTAATATCCGCGCTTCGAATTCAAGAGACAAGGCGATTAACACGTATTGCCTCCAGCCATAAAACATGCACCGCCATTCGGCATGCGCTTTGCCGGCGAAATCTCGCCTGTCAGCTGTCTAATTTCCGAAATGCGCGCGGGAGCGAGGGGGTGCGGCTCCAGCGCCGCTCCAGCGCCGGATCAATGGGGCCCCAGGTGCGCCGGCGGAGGGGGCCCGGCTGGAGTGGCACGCGCCTAGTGCCCATCCACACAGATTTATGAAGTACAATTTGCATTAAGAAGACATGTGCGTAAAATAGGCGAACGTGCGTGTTCGACGCGCCGAGCTGTGGCGCATGCCCCCTGCCCTGCGTTACGCGGACACCTGCACTGCGTAGATTGGAGACAACGCCGCGCCGCCCCCCCCAGCACTGCAGATGCTGCCAGGGGACATTCGTTGACACACATGCTTTTACGACTCTTCATGACTTCTTTTTTCTCTCCCTGAATTTTTCTCTTGAGAATGGGCGCCGTTGAATGTAGCATCCATCGTGCTAACTGGACACCTGTAATTAATCGGTATCAAACTCCGGTGTGGTATCGGTTGAAATTACAGAGTAGACAAATATGGGTTCGCGGAAGATTTTCTTCCGAGTCTCCTTATTTTTCGTTACACCATTTCTGCATTATTGTTCCTCCTATTGTACGTGTACCTCACAATCACCGCTTTTTATTGTGAAACATTCGTATAAATGTGTCTCGAGTGCCGAGAATGATAGAACAGGTAAATAATCTTTCTTCACAATTAATAAGCTTGAAAAGTTGAAACAGGAAATTTCAAGTTTTCTGTCCGTCCAACTTGTCATAATGTTTCAGCTTGAGCTTAGTTATCATAGGTGAATTTTCTTGCTGGAGCCCGGTTTATCACCGTACAAAGTTAATTATGAACTTCTGCAGATAAAAGTGCTCATACTTAAAAAAAAAAAGTTTTATGAGTCCCTGATGGCGAAAAATGTTTATTTTCTTTCACATTAACGAAAATATTACTTTCTCGTTTACTTAGTTTTAGTTAGTTAATGCCTTATTTTACGTGGCGAGACTCGGGCCATCAGGCCCGCTCTTCCGTCTGACCACGCAAATTTCGCTACGCTCCTTTCACCTAGCGGAGAAAGAAGGTATTATGTCGGGCGACGAAACAGGCGATTTGAATTTAGCTCAGAGGCGTCATTTAGGCTTGAGGATCTTTTACATGCAAGTAAATCTACTAACATGGGACAGCCGGCTTTACTTTCCCTCCGAAGGAAAGCGTACGAAGGATTTTTTCGCCTTTAAAAATCCACGGCTTCGATCGGGTTTGAACCCGCGGGTATGACAGTCCGTTACGCTAACCGTCACACTATCGAATCCGCGAATAGTCCAGTCAGTGTTCACTTATTTTTCTTGTAGGGGTCGGAAATGACAATTTTTTCCAAAATGTGTCAGTCTGGTTGTTTTTCTGGGAGTCTGCCTTCCTGCTGGCCGTGTAAACATCGTCAAACTAAACTCTAGGGTCTAAACTCTAGGGAGGATTTTCATCCTTTCGCGATCGATCAGGGTAAACTCCCTCGAATTTCAAGGGGACATTTTTTAGTTTCCGTGGGTACTTTGTGATGTCGCCGAGATGCATGGTAAAATGAGCACGAACACCGTAACATTTCTATTGTAATATTTTTAAAAATGAAACGAAAACTAGCAAGCAAAATTCCGATACCTGAAAGATTTGTCAAGATGTTGCGTGTTCTCTGTATTCTAGGGTACGATCAATTCCACTCTAAAATCGTCACAATATTGAGAAGAAAGAATCCAAACGCAATGGTTATATGGTAGGCATTCAAAAGTTTCAAGCTAATAGATCTGAAATAAATTGTACGTTTGCTAGGAAGCTGAGTTTCTAAATTATTGAATTATATATATTTTATCGAAGACTAGCAAAGGGTCCGTAGCTCTCACTTTTACTTGCAAACATTACTTTCGCCAATTTGACAATAAAGGTCTCCCCACAGAGGCAAGGAAGCAATTTGTGGCTAACTAGACCAGTATTTGCTAATTGGAGAATAAATGACATCAGAGTACTGCTTGGCCTCCGCGAGCAGGCCACGGTGAAGCGGTGCGAGCAAAAGGGGAGGGAGGAAGGGGCAGACGTTAATCGCCGGTAACTAAAACCTTGGCAGTGGGCCTTTGCTGGTGTGTCAGGTAACATGAATGGGAAACCATCTACACCCGTCAATTTTTTTCTGTTTGAGAATAAAGATTTCCTTTGTTGGTACTGGAACAATGGAGAAATGTTTAATATATTCGAAAGAATCGCAATATGTTAAAAATTCCAACCTACATGTATTACTTAGTTTTGTGTTCCAGATAAACTAGCTAGATAAAAATAAATTATGGTAATTGACATAACCCACAATCATGGGATGAGTAAAGGAATATGCAGATTGAAAATTATGGAAATGATACTGAAAATCACGAGGATTTACTACATTCTCAAACAAAAATGTACATCAAAAATACGGTGATTGGACCAACCAGCCTCCCGCACACCCACGATGCGGCCCCCCTCGAAAGCGTTTAACTGGACAATTGGCTGTCAAACGCGTCGCCTAGGCATAGTGTACGTGCAGGTGACGCTCTGGCGACGCTACCCAAGTCATAATGGCTGGCGCGCCAGTTTGAAGCCCTCTTAGCTAGACCGGTGTGCGCGACGTCCCGCACCAAACACCGACCACCCAGAGCGCGGCCGACCGTGAAAAGGAAATCATTGGCTTAGCGAATGGTGTGCAAAATACTCTCAGCGTTTGCAGCAGATCAGTAGGGTCCTTCGGGGTGCAGCTTTTTTTATGACGATGAGTGTATTAAACTTTACAAATTTCTTTAAAGGGACAAGCTTACGTTCACTTCTATCTCTCTATATTAATCAATATCCATTAATATATCGGTTGCTAACCTAATTCCCATAACAAGCGAGGTACATCACGTATTACTTGTTTACGAAATATGTAAAATGTAAATAAACATTAGGAACGTATACAAAACGTTACATATGGATACAAAAAAAGAAAAACTCACTCTTAGAATGAAACACTTAATTTAATGAATTGAACATGTATGAAAAGGAGTAATAAATTACATTTTAAAGGTGTTTATAGATACACCTAAATGACGTGACTTTCACACCAGACACTTGCTTGGTGCTGTCAACACATTGCTTTAGAGAAGCATCCACAGAAGTACCCCGTCATGCGATCTTTCTAATGATCACCATTGACCCCATTGTCTTTGTTAAATGTTCAGAAAAAACTTAAATGCTACAATACAAAGGTTTTGTGTTTACTATTTACCATATTAGCGAATAAAGCACTAAAAGTATGACTGACGTAACTACAGAGACATAGTGTATTGGATGACGCATGTTAAAATGTCGTATGCCGGATGGACCCAACAATATGTGTATTTCACTGGCTAGTCACACAACGAAGCTGCACAGTTTGAAAACGGAAGTGAAGAAGGAGATGGGGTAAGCTTTCGGCACTAGTTGCGTCCCCTGACTGACGACGCCTTGTAATCTACGGTTAAGAACAGGTGTATGCGATCAGACGAAAGTATTTTCTTATGTTTGCATTCTTCCACGTTTTTCCAAATGACATCCGCCGTATGGAATCCGCCAATTTGACTTTTTCATCTTCGATATATTTTCAATCAGTAAACTCGAAAACACCAATATACTAGTTTTTGTTGCACTTTTCTGCGTTTTTCCAAACGTCATCCGCCGTAAAATATCCGCCATTTTGAATTGTTTAATTTTTGATATCATATTCGTATTTAGTGGCGTGGAAAACCCCAATATAAGCTCCAATATAGCAATCACTTTGCATTGTGCTAGAGATTTTGAATTTTAACCACGTTTTAGGCATTTCTTCCGACTGTGCAGCTTCTTCTTAACTTCGTGAAAATTAGTGAAATGTTTTATGATATAGTACAGACTTTTTTTCATTATTTTAAATACATTTGTGACCTATTGTTGCTTCGCACTAGAAAGCAATATAAATCATCGTTAACGAAAGTCGTATGAATCTTTTACTGTAAGGTGTAAAAGAGGATTTTTCCAAGCACCGAATTGTATACAAATGCTGAAAAATATAGTAGAGAAACGTTTGCATCACTGTCGTCGAGATGTATTACAAGTCCAAGAGGGTAATAAAAAAATAAAAATGATTCCAAAGATATAAATTGAGAAATATGGGAGCGTACGTAGAATTCGCTGGTCATGAATGTAGGAGTTGTCTGGGTGCCTCCAATAGTGTAGGAGACTGTTCATGACAAACGATTTGGCTTCCTCTACCCAATGTCCAGACATTTCTATGAAGATTTATCCTCACGAGGGACCGCGCCCGGTCCAACGCTTCCGCCCCCTCCCCATACCCCGCCGCCAGCGGCCCCCCGCAGCACGCAGCGGGCTCGGGGGGGGCGAGAGAAGACGAGGGCAGGCGAGGGCGTGCGCGCTGACGGAGAGCGCGGTTCGTGAAGAAGTCGTACGCGGGAAGTGGGACGTGATCGGAAATTACAATGGCAAAGCAAAAAAAAACTTTGGTGCTACAACATATACTATGTAAGTTCTAAATTTGCAATTTTCTAAATTCACACAGATCAACGAACCTGAGATCCGAGTCAATTTTAAGAATTCTTTCTTCTATCCTTGGAAACGAAAAAATGGAGTTATTTTTTATGTTAATATTTTTAATTATATTTCGTTCCAGATTACACGAAAACAACTCATAGTTTCGGAAAATTGAATATGAATTTATTTAAAGATACCATCAAGGAACTGATTAAGTAATGGAAAAAATGTCTGTCCTAGATATACTTGTAGGAAGCCGCTCATAAAAAATTGCACTTTTGCAATTGTCTTAAGTGTCCGAAGACAAAGTTTGTTAAAAAATGTGCTGCCTTTTTTGAGACGGACGGACAGGCAGACGTTATACCCTCAATCGATTGTTTGGTATCAAGAGCCCAAAAAACATGGATTCTGGCTTCACCACTTGTTAAAGCAATTTTCTATATTTAGGAACAGGATTTAATCCACTTTTTCGAGGGCCTGGAAATAAGAACTCTTGCAGAAAATTTGCCGTTTACCGGTAAACGATCTCATCAATTTCTTTTCTTACGAAGTACATTCGTTAGGGCGAGCAAATGAAAAAGGCTGTGGAAAACAAAAAATAGGACACTGAGGATAGAGAAAATCGAGGCAAATACGTTTTGGGTTGTGGTCATATAAAGAAATTTGTTCACAATATCCAAAAAGGAAACCAGAAGCGGTTCTTCTCGGTTTTGCCAATGAACTGAAGTGAAAAAGATTGATATTGATCTGTTATTTAATATTAGTTCTGAGCATTAAATGAATGTTAAATGTGTATATTGATAACTCGTATTCTATCTCGTGTAAATAATGATGATTCAAATTTTGTAGTTAAAATATCCGTCGGTGACTTCCATCGATGTGGCTGGTGAAGCCGTCGAAGCGGGGGTTGCCGGGCGGGCGGGGGCGTCCATGGGGAGGGAGGGGGTTGGGGCGGGGGGCGGGGGCGTGACCCACACTCCCCGTGGCTCTGTCCAAACCTCGCACAACACGCGCTAATTGGCCATCGTCAATGAGTGAGCGGCGCACGCGTTTCGAGGTCATGCAAGAAGTGCGCGCGTAGATATAATTAACTCTGACTAACAGGTGATTAATAAGCGTTAGCTGGTCGCGCACCTTGGTTGCGGCAGAACGAACTAATTGTCGCATTCCGTCTCAGTCACGCGTCATGATTAACGCGCTTATAATTAGCTTGATGAATCAGCTGTTGCGGATCGGGAGGTCTTGGGGCGGTTTTGTGCGCGTGTCTCTTCGCGCTCTCCTTTTCCCTCGCCCCCGCCCCGCCCCAGCCCCGCCCCCACCCCCACACCGCCCCGCCCCGCCCCCCCCGCCCCCACATCGCCCAGCCCCGCTCGCCGCGCCCCGTCGAGCAGCGCCTGCCGCCCGCGGCGCCGCCCCGCGCCGAAAAAAATGCCGCTAATTGCGGAGTGGTGCACGGAGCGCGAGCCGATGGCGGCATTACTCCCGTGATTGATACCGCTAATTACATCCGCCGCGTCTGAGCGAGCGCTCGCTCTCGCCGCTCGCCGATCGCTCTCACCGCTCGTCCTTCTGCTTTATTGGTATGCGGCGGATGCGGCTACGCCCCCTCCCGCCTAGTGGCAGGTTCTCTGACCGCACTTAGTACAGCATCTTTATATACTCATTTTTACATACACACTTTTTGTAATAAAAGTCCGGCGGAACATTACCTACCGTCAGGTTGCCTTGGTTACGGTCCAACGCAGATCGATAACCTGACGGTGCAGGCAGTGGGAAGACGGGATGGGGGCCCCTAGCCGCCCGGACCTTCGTTCGGGCGGCGCCCAGTTGGGCTCTTGGCTTCGTCGTGGCAGTGGCCCGATACTCTGGGCAGAGGAGGGACTTGCTGTCCCGGCGCATGTGAGTGGCGCGTCGTCATACAGGCGACATGACTCCGATACTAGCACGGATAGCTAGTAGCTCTGAGCTGGCAGAGCGGCCCTAGACCCAGGCATTGAATGGGGAGGTTGCCGTGAGGACAAACTGCGTTCCGGCGGGATCCGGATATTGGCCCAAAGGGGTACTTGTACCCCTGAGGTGGGTGCAGGTAAAGGCCACCGCCTAGGTACTCAGCCCGGGGTTTGCCCCCCCAATAAAGTACAAGTGCGAGGGGTGCCATATGGCATGCACGTATATATACATATCTTTTGTAGGAAAAGCCCTCATGCAGGATTTGCCGGAAAGCCATCTGCTGCCGAGACGGTGGGAGCCTAGCAACAGCTCGCGCCCCTTGCTGTCAGGCCATAGCGTGCCGTTGTTCAGAAGCTCCCGGGTGTTAAAAGGCCGCCTGGTGTTTGATGACGCGCTTGAATGGCTCCTCAAAGCGTAGTGATAGTTTGTCTCTGAACAATGGAAAATTTGATTTGGGTTTGTGCCTCCCTTGCCGTAGTGGGGTGGATTTTGCTGCTTCAGTAATGACATTTAAAGCAGTATTTTATGCTCGGTTAAATGTCTCAGCTGTTTTATTTCTGGCTCTGAGAGCAAGTTAGTCTTCACATTCGAGTACATGGTATGCTTGTAGGTGTATTTGAGGAGAGTTAGCTTTGCTCTCCTACGTGTTTGTTAGTGTTATAAGTAGGCGCCTTCTGTTCATTACTTTTTTAGTACACGGTGCGATGTCCGGTTTCCGTTTATTTAGAGGTAGATAAATAATATTTTACACGATTTGGGGATTACGGAATTTAGTAGTTAGCTAGTTAGTGAATGAGCATAGAACACCATACAATATCGTATATGTCTTTGAAGCCCACGATCACTACTTAGATGATTTTCCGTGGGAATCCGTCTTTCACTCGTAAATTATGTAATCCACAAAACTTCTGTATTTAGGAAATCCGACTGCAGCATTATCAACAATTCCTTTGGCTTCGAACAGGGTGATTTCGTTTCCTAATATTGTATCTACAACTTACTGTAGGAACTGATAAGGGAAGTTAGCAAAAATCTGTCTGGTAGCTTTCCTGGCATTCCTGTTTTTCAAGTCGGAGATATGTTCTGCTTTATTATTTTCTCACATTTACTTCGTGAGAAGAGAAAATATTGTAATCGTTTTCAAGAATTTTCAGCTGAAAATCTCTTATTGCTAGGCCCCGCTAACAAAATCTATATATATCTTGTTCCTACAGTTATGCAGTAAATTGCATCCTCTAACACGTTGTGTAGTGGGAATTCATATTTTGTGGATTCTTGATACCGTAAAATCGGTTGACGGTAAAACGCTTGTCGTCTCTGGAGAACGCCTAAACCGTTCAGAAGGTTTTTCTCCAAAATTGATATTCCCTGATCGATCTGAACCAACTCGAGGCACTGCGAGTTTGAATCAAATAGTTGGTTTTTTCGAACAACTTTACATGAAACCTCATCAACACTTTCAAAATATTCTATAATTTTTAGATTAAACTTTGCACTCGGATAGAGTATAGGATGCCCAAATAAAGGTGAAGGCATAATTTTCGTTGAAATTTTTTCCGCGCCTTCCTGCAACTACAATTTAATGATTGACATTCCTGAAAAATCTGTTATTGAAAATCAGATCTTGAAATAATTTAATGTATAGTCGAAAAAAAAACAATTACTTTTTGCATAATTTTACGTGAAATATAGGCCATTTTTAAAATTGTTAAAAAATTGTGTTATTTCTATTTCTACCAAACTGTCAGAATTTTCGAAAACTGCAGAAAGTTCACTTTGCAAAATTGCAAATTTTAAGATAGACATTTTTTACATGAAACCTGTTGTAAAATATATTGTCATGTAAATGTCATGTAAAATTCATCATGTCATGTAAAATTGTTTGAAAAAGTGGACAGTTTTGCTCATTGTCTGTTTGAAGTTAATGCAAGTAATAAAGTATTTTATCAAAACTGCTAAATATCTTATTCTTTAAATGTTTTCCCGTGAACAGATTAAGGGGCCCTTAAATCAATGGCGAAAGTCTCGTTTTAGTTGAACACTGAATTTTTAAATATTGCAAAGATTATTGCGAGAATGTATGCTGTGTTATCTCACTTACGCACTCGAAACTCTCGGACTGGAATCTGTCAAACTCCAAGCTGTGGGACTCGAAGCTGTTGGACTGTAAACACTTTTTGTACCGCGATTTCCTTGATGTAACTTGGATTCGTCTTTCCTTAAAATGAGGCCTGTTGGTGTTTAGTTCTTTCTCGTTTGGCTCGTCATTTAATTCGTTTCTTCCTTGCGAAGATGAGAGTAAAGTTGCAAACCTGTTTGATTTGTTTTTCATAATATCGAGAGATGAATTTCACCGAACAACATGTAATGCATTGGCAATAGTCTCTGGTGTTTCAGTGGCAAGGGATACTGTAAGGGTTTCATCTGTTTTACCGTATACTCGTACTACATAGTATTGAGAAAATGTAGTCCTCTTGCAACGAAAAAGTTAATGTTTCGGAGGAGAAAAATCATGTTTTCGGTTCCGGATACCAAAATATGGATAATTCTTTCTTTATTTTTTATTTTACGTCAAAAACAGTCCGAAACTGTATGACGTGCCACGGGGATTTCTTGCTCTTAAGTGTTGAAAATTACTTCCTCTAATTCGTTGTGCAGTCAGAATCCACATTTTGTGACTTCTTGATACAGAAAACATTCCTCAGCAAAACGGTTATCCTTTACGAAAGTATCCTACAAAATTATTTACAAAAGGCCTCTCCCTTTGGAAGCGATTTCTCCAAAATTGATATTCTCTCATCAATCTGGTCGCACTCAAGGCCCTGCGAATTTGAAATGAGTCAATTTGTTTTGGTGGGTACTTGACATGAAGCCTCAACATTTTAATTTTTTGTGAAAAGTGGTTTCGAATATTTGGATTAATTTATGTACTAATAGAGAAAAGTACGTTTAAATGCCACGTATCTGACTTGGATAAGCGATAGAGTAAAGAAACCTTAAAAATGTCTCAGGTTTAATTTTTATTGACTTCATCTAAATTTTCAAATATTGCAACTTTTCTTTACAAATTATGATCTTCGTAATTAAATCTTCATATAATATCTTGTATTTTTTTATCATAAGAGTTTTCCCGTAATTTTACGTGAAATAGTGAATTTAATCTTACGTAAAAAGATTTTCTCAAATCTACAAAACTTTTTCTTCTTTTACGCTAACTCATCCGATTTGCATTGAAATCTGTTGAATATTCGAAAAGTGCCAATGTTCAACTTTATTTTAAAGCTTCGACCAAGTTACTGTGTGGACTAGACCCTTCGATACAAGGGAATGTTGGTAGCTTTCTAAATCTCGTGGGTTCGAATCGGCTGCGGACAAAACTTTTGTGTGTTGGAAACACATTTGCGGTTCCAAGGAGTATTATAAATTTCGTAACTGTTATAAATAATGCAAAAATACTTGCTGTTGTAGCACAACTTATTTTGTATTTGATCTAGTGTTCTTTTTTGAACCTCCATCTAACAGAATGTGGGAACACCGCTGCCTCCCTGAATTAGGAACATGTACGACACCTACAGAAATAATGACCATAGTAGTTGAGTCAGTAATCATCAATCATTTAATGTCCTGCAGCGTCGTCATCTAGTGTGACTTTTCAATCTTGTCGGCCAAGTGGGGAGGGAAACAATGCCTTGTCGGGATACAAGTATAATAAACAAGAGGAAGGTTAGTGGAGTATTTATTACTTCTAATAATGTATCGCTCATTTCATCGACATATCGTTCTATTGAATTGAATTTGGGTACCTCCACGTGAGAACCGGGTGTTGAACGAGTGTACTTACTATTAGACTGGATACTTCTCTCTATAATTTCATAGGATGGGGTGTTTGTTGTGGGTTACACAAGTCGATGATGCTGAAATATTGCTTTTTGTATTTGATTTGCCAATGAAGATGACAGATTCAATTAATCATGATTGTTTTAATATAGAGATTTTAATATATGTAGAGCCATTTAATATTGAGTTTCTATTTTGCTGAAGGCTTCTGCTTCTGTGATAAAATATGGCTGCCTCAAATAGAAGGACGCTTCGTTTGTTGTGTAAAACTTTTTCCAAACTGAAACCCACAGCATTTCATAGAATTGTAGAGAGAGTTGTGTCAGTTCATTGATAAAAGCTATTGAACAGTATATTCAGAGCAATCTCTTGATCGACGCCTTTAATGGCGAACCTCGAGTACATCGTTTGGATTGTGAATGCGGTACCACGCTCTGGCGAACTACAATTCTCGCATAAGAGTGTTACCCTCTGCATTAGTCTTGTGGAGTTATGAAACGTATATTTTTCATGTAAATCAGTATTGAGAGTAAGCAAGCAAATGCAAAAATGACACAATTTTACACCATAAGACACGAAATTTGTAAGACAAGTTTCTTTTAAGAACAAATTATAAAAGTAGTATGTAACAATAAATATAAACACGTTGCCTTGCTGACTGCCAAATATGGAGAAAGGTAAGTCTATGCGAAAAGGACATTTCGATATTTATTTATTTATTTATTTAATTACCCACAACAGTGCAAAGCCCCAATTACAGTAGGCATTACTAGGGAAAATATACATAACATACAAAATAATAAAAAAAGTTTCAAATGAAATAACAAAACTAAATTACAGAAGTCCAATTACAAGAATACATCTTTTTGCAAAATTGATAAAACATAACACACCAGTAAGATAAACAAAATGGAAACATATCTTCAAAACAGCCATTACAAAAAAGGAACAGAAATGAGTATAAAAAATGACAATAATACAAAAATGGGAAACGCATCTACAGAATAATCGGAACATAATAGCGAGCAATACTTAACACAATAAATCCACATTCAGTGATCATTCAATATTTTATTTAAATTCTGTTTATATTTTAGCAAAGAAAAACTAAAGTCTAAATCCCACTCTCTACTGAATTCATTGAATTTTGAAGACGTTCTCAAGAGTGGTGAATATTTGTGAGATGTTGTATTTGGTTTATTGAAATATAATAATTCTCGCCCTCTTAAATTTGATACTCGTGCATTAAATGACAATTGTGACAGCAATTCACTGCTATCTGATAGACCATTAACTATTTTAAATAACAATTGTTCAGCAAAGACTCTTCTATTGCAAGAGTAGTTAGATTGAATTCTTTAACTAAAATAGTATAAGCAATTTCATAAGCAGATTGATTGAACTTTTTGTAGTATAAATACCTCGAGAATCGTTTTTGAATTTTTTCAATTTGGTTACTTCGTGATATGCAATGAGGAGACCAAATAATTGAAGCGTATTCCAATCTGGCGCGCACAAGACAATTAAAGAGGAGTATTAAACTTGAGGTGTTATTGAAATTTTTGGAATTTCGAATAATAAAGCCAAGATTTTTTAATGCATCATTAGTTATATTAAATATGTGTTTATGGTAAGTCAAATTATGTTGAATAGTGACACCTAAGTCTTTTACAAAATATACACGTTCTAATGATTCATTGAGTAACTTGTTCTTAGATATGCTTTATTTCGTGTATAAGTAATGAAACAACATTTTTTAATATTAAAGTACAAATCATTCTCTACGCTCCATCTGTAGACGTTATTAATATCAGCTTGCAATTTGTTTACTATACTATTAACATCATTCTATATACTATTGGATATATACTATTAACATGATTCTATAAGTGTTTTTGTAATTACTCGTACATAATAACCACTATTCGAGCCGCTGGAATCGTTCTGTATGACGTGTGCATGCTGCGTTGGAGTGATCAGAACAGATTGTATGATGTGTATTTCAGCGCGGAAAAGTCTTAATAATAAGGGCTGTTTCATCCACGCCGTGCACAATCGATCGAGAGCGGAGCGGGGCAGGGAGGGGTGGGAGCGGGCGAGGAGAGCCGGGGCGGGACGGGTGGGGGAGGGGTGTTATAGGGCTGGGCGCTCTGGGGTTATTGCTCACTTTCCTATTATTCTTCCCTGTGGAACATACACGCATCAGTTATTTATGAAGTCAGATCCTTGTATATTGAAATACAAGCTGTGAAAGAATTATAGTGCTGGATGCGAAATATGTTGTAGTGGTGAAACTGCGAGTGTGGCATGGAAGGACCGAGGTGGCAGTGGAGGCGGTGGGAGGCGCTGACGGGGAGACGATGAAATGGGAAGGACACGGGTTTCGAACGAGAATTTATTTTGCCCCGTTCGTGTAATTTAAGGAAAAGATGGAAGTGTTGGAGTGGTAGTGCTTGCTCCTCTACCTTAGGATCCCACGTTCAGAGAAAGTGTTTTACATGGGCAGATTGGAAGAGTTTTGTAAGGAATGAACGATTTTTTGTGTTTACTTTACTTTTTTTCAATTATTTCCTGCTTATTAAAATACCTTCCGGGCTGTATAGCCCTGGACGATCGGACATTTTTTTGCCCATACGTTTCATCTACAACTGCGGTAGACATTCTGAGTGTTTACTGGATTCGCAGTTAATAGTATATCTAGCCGTGAAAGCCTGCATTGTTTTATTTCCTTCTTGTTCAGCTGTGTGGAAATTAAAGCGTTTCAATGCAATATTTCACTAATAGGTATAGGATTCCTAGGCTTTTTGAGATCTGCATCGCTGCTCCTATTTTAGATATCGTTTAATTTAGAGGAAGCTTGACCTAATGTTTATTTAGTATTTACATACTTAAATAAATCGAACAATAATTCTATTAATTGTTTACTTAGGGGAGTGAAATTTATCTTTCGGAGATTTGGTTTTGATTGAACATTGGTACACAGCATTACTCCCTCGTTTAAATGTGTTTGTTAAAAGTCAACATTTCAAGGGGAATCCTTTGTTTCTCTTGGAGAGATCGCGCCGTGTGCGCAGGGCCAAAGGTGCCCTTTCAGCCAAAGACTTTGTGAAAGGAATTTGGATCTAAAAATGCCATAGTTGGTGTGGATTTTCTATTCCCATCGGAGAGGCCCTCTCCTTGAGCCCGCGGGCAAGAAGCACAGCTTGGGCGAGTTTTCGCTCGGCGCCGGCGCCGTCTGGGCACCGCACGGGGCAGCTCCAGGGCGGAGGGCGAGCAGGTGAGGTCCACGCCCTCCCCACCGCATCCACCCCTCCTCTCCCCGCTCCCCCTCCCGCCCCTCGCCAACGTCCAGCTAGCAAATATTGACGTTCATTAAGCAACGCGCATTTCAAACATCAACTTTCAACATCACGTAACACAATTAACATAAAGTTGTTCGCAGCCGGAGATCCAAGCAAACAGCACATAGCGAATAGCGCGGAGCGCAGAGAGGGCGAGGGTGGGGGCGGAGGGGCGGAATAGGGTCAGGGGAGGGGGAGGGGCGAGGGCGAGGGCTCGGCGGCGGGATCACTTGCTACCGAAACCTGATTCCGGCCGCGAGCCACCGGACGAGGGCGCTGGGGACGGGTGGGGGCATGGGAGTGGGAAGGGGGTGGGGAGGGGGAGGGGAGGGGTGAGGGCAAACTTTCGCGGGTGGAATGCGGCCTACCGCACTCCGTTTGCGAGTGAGCAACTCTGTAGCGCATTTAAATGCGTTGAGAAGTGTGTGGAACTAACGCATATTGTGTCTTCACTTCAGTGTGTTCCAAACCCAGAATTAATATAGAAGCTGTTTCGAATAACATTTAACATCTGATATGTTATAATAGTGCTTCTGATTATACTAGAGAAATATAGAACATTACACATGTATATATGCGTTGCTTGTGTTTGTAAAAATCTTCGCATTATGTCGAAGTGATTATTCTTTTAAGTTTAAGATATCTTATTGTCTAAGTTTAAGGATCTGTCATTCCGTTTCTCTCAATCATATCGGCAAAAGGTAAAATGATCCATTACGTTTTTATACACATACTTCTAAATTATGAAATGACCTCTTTTAGTTCGTGTTGCCATTGCATCTTTTGCTATATAGAATACTTAGCACTATCAAATATATAGATATGCAAAAAATTACGATCAGTAAATGTATACATTAGTGTATTCGAACTGTTAATACGGTTCGAGATAGTTTTTTTTGAAAATTAGTTATTTTCGCTCACAAAATAATCTACAAAAGTAGACCAAGTAGAAAATTGTGGTGTTCATTTTCATATCAGCGAATGCAAATCTACTAAATCTGTACACATTAAGCATTCAGTGTTACATGTTTAAGAGATTGAGTGTTTACGCTTAAGTTGAAATTTAGTTGTCCCAAAGAAATAGCCATTTGTACCTTAAAAATAGCGCAAATCTCTTAAGGTGAAACTTCCGCGCCGGCGTTTGTAGAAAAGCAAGCCAATGTTTGCTTATTGAACGAAAAGTGGTGAACATCTTCCAGGTTCGGAAGCTTGGTAAATGAAACACAGTCTTCTTCTGTAGAAGCAGCAAAAGAAAACAACTGGAATGGAATCAGTGCACAGAATATTTGTATTCTAATTCGCCACGTAGAATCTACTTGGATGTGGAGAGTTCAACATGCTAATTTTCTACGATCTGAAAAGTGCACTTCTGTCGGTGAAAAACAAAAACCTCACAGTCATCCTTGCTAAGACAAAGGCAGGTGCCGGGTCCACGAAATGATAGAACCGGCCGTTATTATGGGATTCAGTCCTGCAGAGGACTGAATGATATAATAACGGCCGGTTGAATTCCGAACAAATAAAACGGCATTCTCAGTCTTCATAATTTGACCCTGGGGAAACATTTTCCAGACCAGATTTTAGATTAACTGGCTTCTTTGTAAAGAATCAAAAGTTCAGTAGGTTTACAGACTTAATATCTTGCTATCAGAATGCTCATTTGATAACTCACCATTTTATCACTCTGATTACTGTCCTCAAAAAACATGGCGGCTGCTTGATATAAGAAAACAATCCATAATAAATGAATTTTTTGCATTGGTATATTTACGAAATGTAAATTTCTAGAATAGGGTTATGACTTTTTTCAGATTCAAAGCCGTTGGTGGCAAACGACGAACTTTTGCCTAAAATTATTTTTTAAAAAGGCTGCCATTTTGTTAAATTTTGAAAAAACTCCCGCGCCTAACTTGTATTAAGTTGAAACATCGAAAGGTAAAGCCGTATTTACTAATAATATAGTACACAGGAGTACACATACAGTAAATTAAACAAATGCTTTTAAATTTGTCAATTACTTTTTATGAACTTGCTGTTTAGATATTTCTCATTTTGAAAATGCACTGAAGCTCTTCCATCACCTTTATAGCTCGCTCGTCGACTGTATTTAACCAAGGCACATCAAGCACGGACAGCAGTATACGGATCACACCATTTTTTACCGTACCTTTTGCTCCTTTATCCAGTGAGTGGTAACAGATTTTAAAGCCTTAGGATATTTGAATTTGGAGACAGCAATCTGCAACTCATTGTATGTGTCCTTTAAATAGAGCTGATTTGAAAGCCATGCCTTTGCCCAAGCACTTGCGATGATGTCACAAGATAAGGTTTGAGTTGATCTCTCGATTTCGGAAAGAGAAAATAAGCTCTCAGTGCAAATATTGACCGTGAATTCCACCTGGCACTACGAGGGGAACATAACTTCTGCCACTTGAGTAGAAGCCACTTCTCCGTCTGGTAGAAATTATATCCTTCACAAGTTCGAAAAAAACCCTGAAGTCATCTTGCCATCCTGGGTTTCTTGTGTTGATATTTTTTGTCTGCCGGAATAACTTGTTTAAGTAATCATACCCTACTAAAATATCATATGAATAAGATTTATCAATTTTTCGTTAGTAGGGCCCACCAATAAGTGTTTTGTATGTCGAAAATTTGCTGTTTTCTCGCACACGATACATTTTCTCTGCTAACGAAATAAGACTAGAAGGTAGAAATATTATGTGTGTTTCTTGTTGGATTCTAAGAAATAATTACACATTTATTTTACATTATACGAAACATTCTGTAGTAATAAACTTATTAAATGAAATATTAGACCAGTTGCTTTTATTACAATTGGTATAATGGCAACAGACTCAAGTGTGTGAATTTCTTTTTTACTCTACTGGCAGGGAAATATATTTTCAATCTTTTTCTCATTCTGTATTATTGATGTGTTCTGTACGGCAACATCAACGATGAATGCTTTCCTTTCTGGTACATTATATAGTAGAAATCTAGTTTATTTGCCGGAATCGTTTTATCAGTATGTATTGGAAGGTCGTAATACATTTTCAACTAATTACCTTCTGTGACGGGTTTGGCTTTGTATTCATAATAAGGGATGATTTCCTCTTCTGCCAGAAGCCCATGTTTGGTTGCCAGTGTTGGGTGCAATATTTGCTGTCAGGTTGGGCCGGTGCAAATAATTTGTGTTGCCCAGATTTGGGCACCCAGCGAACAGGTAATGTATTGTCTCGATGATCGATGACACTCTACATTCATCATTAACGTCCTGATTTTCAATATATTTTTAGTTCTTACGAGCTGAAGTAACTTGGTTCTGAATTGTTTGGATGAAATCCTCAGTCTCCATTTCTGAGCCACGGTGTTCAAGCGTGGTAGTTGGCACATTCAAGAGCATGGGGAAATCTCTTATGGGGAAGTTTGACATCATTCGTGAAATCTTTTCTTGACTGAGTAATATGTGATGTCAGAGTAATATGCATGGTTGATAAGATGTAAGGTAGTATAGTGTTTGTCACATTGCAGATTTTTTGTTTGTTTATTAAAGTCGCTTCGATAACTTAGGTCATTATCGACTACTTTAAATACAACTTTACGATATATATATATATATATATATATATATATATATATTGAAGGCAATCAGCACAAATATTGGGTAAATCGAATTTCAGCCATCGGTTGTACGAGATCCGCCGCCCGCCCGCCCGGTCGCTCGCGCACCGCGGGGCGGCCGACAATTTTTCTTATCGGTGGGTGGGAGGGATGGAGAAGGGGTGTGCAACTCTTATCTGGGGAGTGACGTGTGCGGTAAGGGGAGAGAGAGGGGAGTGCGGGACGCCAGGGGCAGAAAGTGCTAGGACTCCGAGGTGTAAGGTTGACGGCAGAATCAGAGAGGTAGCCGCGAGTCAAGTCAAAGAGAAGTTGTACCATGCTAAGGCGGCCTTCGTCACCCCTTGTTCTTGTTGCAAGCTTTGCTGTTTGGAGCGAGGCTATTTTTCCCACGGACTAAGGTCGGTATTTCGATCTTTGTGTCCTTTCGATGTACTACATTGGGCTTTTTCTACACGAACTGCCCGACTGCGTAAAACTGAGTTTATTGTCTCACAAGAGGTGTGTATAATGCGTAAGCATTCAATTACATATTGTTCTGTGGTCACGACTTTGTGTTGTTTTTACATTTGAAATCTTCTGATGAGCCACGATCCCACTAAAATCCCCCGAAACCGACAGTACGTTCGGATACTAATATATATATATATATATATATATATATATATATATATATATATATAGTGTGTGTGTGTGTGTGTGGAGACAGACATGATATGAGTTTTTGATGTTACAAAACTAGTTTCCAGTATCCATTACAATTAGACAATACAAAACTTATTACAATTAGATTTCTTTGAGATGATTGCCAACTTTAGAGAACTTTAATATTTTATTTTGGTATTCGATGGATGAAAGCATCAAGTCAGGGTTTTGCTCATCTTCCAGGTACGTGTGTCTGCTGTACTGAAACATAGGACATTGAGTTAAAATATGTTGAAAGTGAAGAATGGTATCACCGTGCTAGCAGTTGGGTGGGGGATTTCCATTTAGCAAGTGTTGATGACTGAACCATTGCAGATGTTGTTCAAGTTGCGTTTTGAAGTAGTTTTAATTGTTATTTTGAAATTTTTATTGTTATTATTCTTCTCATCAGTATTATTATTATACCTCTACTGTTATGAATATGAACTCGGTTGAATATAAAATCTACTCCAGCTTCCTAAGGAGCAGATCTAGGAACTGTCGGTGCCTCTAGAACACTTTGCGCAAAATGTGGGCTGTTCCAAATAAGTGTCTTGCATTTTCCAAACTTTTGACCTGGGAATTTAGCCAAGTTCTTACACACATTTTACGGAACAAGACCCAGACCTCCGATAAGCGAGACGACCTTTTTTCTTCAAATTCCGAATAACAATATCCGGTTTGATTGGTGCTATCGTGCGAACAGTTTGAATTTGTTGGTCGTACAGTATTGTACACAGCTCAACCGATGTCACTGGTTTTGGTGAGTGTTCGTACCACTTGGAGCATGTGCTTGGAACTTCAAGAGTTGTACAGATCTGCTGGTGGAAGTAACTATACACCCTACCGTGTCTTTTCAAATATTTGGTCTTAACTTGAATTGGACAAGTTGAGACGATATGATCAATGGTTTCTGCTTGTTCCTTGCAAAAGAGGCATTAATCATCTTGGAAAAGTTTGAGAACAGCTTCTTCATAATGACGTGTTCTCAACACCTGACCTTGGGCAGCTATTACTGCTGCTTCCGATTCTGGCTTCATTCTTCCCCTTTTAGCACTAGAACGCCCGGCTTTCTTATACTTCCTAGAACGCTCAGTGGAGACGTTTCGACTCAGAGCCTTCAACGATACTTCTCAAAAAGAAATATTGCAAAAATATTTACCTACGTTAGTATAACAAATATTGAAGATAATTTTTTAGTATATAATGAAATTATTACGCCACAACTTAAATATGTTGTAAACAATTCTTGCTAACTTGCATTCTGTAAGAAACATCTTGCACTGAATGGGATGGGAAAGTAAACGGACAAAATATGTTGAAAAGTAAACCTTTATCTATTAATAATATTTTTGCAACAATAACAATAAAAATGTTATAAACATTTAATTTTCCGTAATACGAGTATCACATGTCAGAAAAATAAATTTCCTTTGCATTCCACTTTCCATACTGACTCGCATTGTCAACTTTATTGATATTAATTATTTTATTTAAACAATATGTACTACAAACAAACATTTACAAATTTATGTTTGCTTCACACCGATAGAAACTTGATGTCCTTTTCATGGCGGAGTTTTCAAAGAAATATGATTACGTGTTCCAAATGGCACTTAGTTCTTGTTCGGGTTGTATTTACTTTCTACTTTACTGACTCTACTATGTAGAGTCAAATACATCTATTTGTATGGTAAGTCTCGGGTAAGCCTAGGATAAGTCTAGCAACTTTGTAAGTCTAGGGTAAAATCAATAGATCTTCAGGGTCTTGAAAATAAAATCGTGTGGTACACTGTCCAAGGTCTTCTGGTTGTCAAACCAATACATGGTTAAATTAAGTTTTCATTTCCTTACATCGTTGAAGATTACTTTGTTTAGTAGCAAGATTTTCTTAGAGTCGTAAGGATCTTTACGACATGTATGTTTCTATGATAACATTTCCTTTTTCTCTAGGTGTTTGTATATTTTGTTAGCTATGGCTGCAGTTATAATTTTGTTCATTACTGACAAACAAGTGATTGGCCAGTCAGTTCTTCGAGTTCTTTGCCAATAAACTGTCTCCCTCTTTAGCAAGCAGTCGATGCCACGTGCGAGCCATTCCGCGTGTTACTTTGGGATTTCTAAAATGTCATTAACAACTTTTGTTATATATCTTCTGGGCTCTGTACCATCTCATTTAGGATAGAATTCTCTGTATCTGTAATTTTCGTGGCTAAAGCATTATTGTATATTATCCTCAACAGTGCACGATATTGAAATGAAATAAGACGAACTATTTCTATCTCGGAGAGATAGGAGAGAGAGATCCTCTTCTAACGAGGTTTTGCCTTATGTCCTTACCGTGTGATTCATAGCTAGATGAATTTACTGACACTGCGTAGAGATGAACTTTCAATAGTGGCGTTTTCAGGGATATGAGATAGTTCTAAATGTTCGTCGTGTGTATGGTTTGAAGTACATACTTCATATTTCACTGAATGTCGGCAAATTGTTCTGCTTAGAATTTTCTACTAGCGAGTATGACATTTCTTGTTCTATTTATTTTGCTCATTTGTTTTAAATATGGTTTCGTAGGAAGTAAGTTCGAGTCCATAGATCACATTTAACCCACGAGTTATTTTCAGTCATCCGTTATTTCACCCACTGTGGCCTCTGGTCATCCCCTGCCGGACCCAGCAAGGGTCCCTCCGATCGCCATTCGGCATACTAAATCCTATGGGATATTAACTATTGAAGACAGTCTCCTTCGGTGGCTGATACTAGGTTCGGGTCTCCACTTTAATTAGTTGCTTGGCGTACTAACCCAGTTTCTCTCCTGTACCCTCCACGTGCCGATAATGGGAATTCGAAAGGTTCACGATCATTCCCCCTCTACTTACTTCATACTGGGGATTCAGTCGTTCCTAGCATGGAGACAGATGCTGTTTGCAGCCACCCGCTGCGGATCAGAAGCTGCGGTTATGCTTTCGAGGTGCCTCGTCCACCATCTTCATCAATCCTCCTCCTTCTTCGAAGATGCCATTGAGGCTCTGCTCTAAAATGCTTCTTCGTCTGACCCCTGACATTCAATAAATTCAGCAAGGGATGCCCTACCAGTAACTAGTGAACCGCCAACATACCTGTCAAGCTCATGGGGGTACTCAAGGGCAATCATCAACTACAATGTCGTCTCGCTAGGTTGAATTGTTAATATTATTTCACTAATTTACGACTAAAGATATTATGAGTCGGTTGAATATGAAGTCTACTCCGGATGCAACGAGCTTCCTAAGGAGCAGATCTAGGCACTTATTATTATTATTATTATTATTATTATTATTATTATTATTATTATTATTATCATTGTAGTTATTATTAATATTATTAGTCAATAGATTCCGGTTTGAATTTTGCATTGCTCTGGTCCCGAACGCACTAGCAAAGTGTTGTTCAGCAATGCGACAAAAAGATCGATCTTGTTGTTGCTGTTACTGTATTAATACTTGATTTTACATATTTACTCAAACTTTTCACTGTCTAATATTTGTACTTTCCTGATTTTCCATATTTTATGTGTTTTGTGCCTGAGAACTGATGGCTAAGACTTTGAAAGCTAGTGACACAGTACAAGCTATCTAAGCCGGAAACTCTTGGGCCAAAATATTTTCTTCCGTCTTGTATAGGTTTCCGGCTAATTCTGGTTTGCAATAAAAACTGACAATTCAGAAATCGCAGTCACTCAAAGATGGAGTAGATTGATAAGTAGTTTATTTCATCTACAAAGAAAATAAAAACACTTCAAAGAAACTAAGACTTCTCGGGAGAGAAAAAAAGTGACAAGTAGAAATGAAACAAAGAACTCCATAAAAAAAGGAATATAATTTTCATCAATTTTTTGTATGAACAGATGAATTAATTTTTTTCTTCGACTATTTTCCTAGATACTCGAGAAATTTGTGGCAAACACCTATAAAAATTTATTTTAAGCACTCATTCTTGATTAGGCCTTTGTTTTTTTGTCACTAGAGTTTTGGCAACTTTGAATTTCTCTATCAACACATTGGCTGACGTGTTGTGTAGTTTGTGTACTTCAATTAGTGTTATTTTCTCTTCAAGAGTTAACGTTTTCAATTTGCCGCGTGACATCATAAGCGCTTGAAAAACACAACACTTGTAACTTGTCAAACTGAACAACAAACCGTTCAGAACCATCGAATCCCAAGCACGCATTCCAAGAAGTGTAGAAGGATAGCATTTCGCGTCCCTGCTTCCTTCACACAGGCTTGTGAAAGTCAATGCTATACAAATAAACAGTGGTTTTCGCACCATTAGCGCGAGAAACACTATGTCCGAAGGAGCTAAGAAATGAACGAGCACATTTCTGAGAATCTCATGGTATGATGTCGCCATACATACAAGTCAGTGTTTAATTTTGAAAGAATGTATGTTTTCCGACTTATCGAGAATTTTTAATATTTTCGTACCAAAATTTCCGTTCCGTTTCTGCTTTAGCCATGCTTCCGGCTTAATCAGTGTTCTTTATTTTGTAAAATAGTCCGTTTTAATATCTTTTCCGGCGAAGGCAGGTTTCAGTTTTATCCATGTTCCGCCTTAGGTTTTACTGTATAACGAAAGAAAGAAGAGAAAAGGGGCGAAATGAAAAATTGTTTCATTTCACGATGACGTTACGCAATATTGCACTTATTCTGTTCTTATTTTGCATGAATTTTTTGTATTAATAATTTTTGAATAAGCGAATAGTTTTTGTGTAATTTCTGCTTGAAATTCAATTTATAAAGAAAACATTCTCTTCTCAACGGCATTAACTTTTCTCTATTTTTTCATAAATGGAGAAAAGGACTCTCAAAAAAATGGCGTAGGTCTGATGTTTGTTTGAAGTCTCTGAATTTTCCCTGAATTAGGTATGAGAAATAATGGGCCACCATTTCTCAAGCGTCGGCAAAAGGGAGGATGGAGAGCGTGCAGCGGGAAAGCGCACGGCAAGCTAACTTCATGGACCCGAGTTCGATTTTCGGCGTGGAGAAAAAATTGCGGGTTGGAAACATTTTCGGAGGTTCCTGTAGTAGTACGAGGGTTGGGGCAGAAGTCATGGTAACTATGTTTTGAGAATATGAGTAGGGGTGCAAAATTTCAAATATACACATGAAAGGACAACGTATAAACTAAGTGCTTGGACATTTATCAACACACGAAAATTGAATTTATCATATTTATTAAGGTATTTGTGACCGTACTCGTTTCATGTTCTAACTCATTTTAGAGAATACGACTTCACAAATTCGTAAAGCATTACATACCCGTACTGAAGGCCTGATGACATAGATGCTCGGTTACCGCACATTACATTGATCCGCACACTCACAGGTCGTCACGTGCGTTGCTGACCACTGGTTCCCGTGCATCTTTGCAGAAACTCTCCTGCGCATCTCGCGGCTGTCCGGTATGGAAGGGCATTATTCCATGAGCTTCCAGCAATTCCCAGTGACACTCTCGGGCATTCCTTTCATGGTGAAAGGTTCTCTTGGAGTAAGAGCGCTGTTGGAAACCTGTTACGTTCACCTCGCTCGGCAGTAGACGGACAACTGATTTCAAGTTGCTCTGTGTGCTAATAGAGACACATGCAGAGCTACCTGCTGATGTAAACACACCCTATCGCAGCATTTCTTTTAAGATATAAATGTAACTTCATTATTTGTGCACGTCTTCTGAATTTCAGTGGGAAATATAGTTATTCAAATTATCGTTTTTCATGTTATTGCGGCAAAAAGTATTATTCTTTCATGAAGAACATGAGGGTTCAGGGCAGGAATTTATAGCTAATTTACCTTTGAAAATATATTTTATTATATAGGAGCGAATATTTTGTCAACAAAACTCGAAAAAAAAACCTTTCTTTTCTGTATTCAAAATTCGACTAGAATATGGTTTAGCATAGAGACCACAGAATTATGAAAACGTGCACAAAATTCACTTCTCCCCATAGCTCGTCACACGCAGTTTTTAACCGTTTTTGACGTAAATAAATAAATAAATGAAAGTTTGCGACCCGATCACATTTCTTTTAGAAAAAAATTAGTTGGCATAACTTCTGCCCCCATTCTCATGTAATATAGCGTATTCGTTACAAATGATGCAAGAAAGTTCTCCACGTATGTATCAAAGGACGGTAAAAATGGCGCTGGTTTCATTTCTTATTCACTATATTTGCAATGGTAAAAAAATTAACAATGTAAAACTACAATGTTGGAAATAACTTTTTTTCTTTTATGAGTATTATCAGTATACGATATATCGAGTAGTTTTGTAAATATAGACGCTGGCATTGGAAAAAGTAGATGAAGGTACTTCATCATTATGAAGATGGTTATTTGATTCTTAGAATCTTAGTCTCGTTATTCAATTTTTACTTTCGTGTTTCTTCATACTATATTTATCATATATTTTCCAAACTATAAGTTTGGAATAGACTGCACGTGTTGTACACCTTCACGTTTTTATCTTTACTTTCGGGATCATTGATTATTGAATTTTCTTAGTGCCAGCCTCGTTACGTGTTTGCTCCCAGTTTTTCTAATGCCACGCATTTTAGTTTCGGTATTAGCGCCCTTAAGGATTTAAAATTTGTAGCTCTCTACCAGGAGAGGTGGCTGAGGGCTTCAGCTGATGTCACTGCAGTCCTTCTGACCGGGAGGTCCAAGGTTCACGTCCCGACGGTGGCAGGATTTTCGGCACTACCTAGTCAGGTTGGTCGAACTCAGTCGCTGGCTGGAGGAGAATACTACCGGCCGGCTGCTCTGATCGGTAGTTTTCCGTGGTTTCTCCGATCAACACCAAGTGAATGCTGGTAGAGTACCATAACAAACTGGCCACGGACCGCGCGATCTTTCCTTCCTCTTCCTTGTCCTATTCTCTCCTCTTACTTTCACACACACACACACACACACTAACATGCACTACACTTCCACACATGTCAAGAGACCGGTCAGTATATTGAAGCTTGTCCCAGCTGGGACGGTGCCTCGCTGGAGGGAGATACCTGGTTGAGAAAACCCCGCTAGCGGACGGTCGGTCGGCATCGGATCTCGCCAGCCAGCGATGAAAGACCATCGCCATCTCCCGAGGGAAAAACATGCTTTACACTTGAACTAATGACATTAGCGGTTGACATGCCCGGAATCTCAAAGAACCATTCGCAGCCCTCTGTTAAAAAATTAATTTGAAATATTTTCATTCAAATATGATATACGTTACAGATATTTCTGTGCATGTTTGCTTGATAGTCTAAGTAATTGATATTACTGATTTTCAGTTCGCGCAGATATTTAAAGACTACTATTCACTCTCTGGTCATGTGTGAAGTGTCTATGGATTCGTTAGATGCCAAAGAACAAAAACCAAGGTAATCAATTTCCTAATATTTGGTTGTGTAATTCTCCTTGTTTTTGTACTTGGCGAATTGAAGGCTCTAGAGGAGAGGATTCTCGCTTTGAAATGTTTGCTATATGCTTGTGCGTCGTGCAATAGCAACAGCAACTCCGTTATACTACTTTGTTATTGAAGTTTTTGTGAGGTGTGTTTTTGATGAAATATGTGAATTATTGGAGTGTTACAGAAGAGTATTTTTATTTCCTTTTTAGCTGCGTTCGTGCTACTTTTTGGAAAAACATTTTTTCAGCAGCATTTTTTGGAGCAGCAGTCCACTAGCCTCTTACTATTCCTAGAAATATTGGATCATAACGCTCTCGTCCGCACCACATTCTTGTGAGGTAAAAAGTTCACGAAGATAATAAATATATTTAAATATTATCCATTAAAAACTATTAATCTTACGTATCAAAATTCTATAATTTTTGCAGAGATCGATATGATTCTGAGACTTCCAAATGCGCCGGATGTGATTTATTGAATGTTGATACATTTAGTCATTAAAGGGAAACTGAAATGTGCACACAGGGACAGTTGAAATTTGAGTACCGACAGATTAATTTGAAAGGTGCACAAAACAGGAAGTCACCAAAAAATGTCATGTAGCAGCGAATCACTAAAATATATATTTTTCGGCCGGACACGCCCCACCGAACGAAGGCATCAAAAATGTATTTCAGCCCAATGCGGGCACGATAGGCGCGTTTGTAATATCCCAAGCTTCATTAGGCCGATATTTCAATATCGCGTCGGTCCGCCAAGACTCCAAATGGCGAATTTTTATCAATTTCGCCCAGAAGGCCTGTTATTAATTACCGTGCACGTTGCCATAATGTGCAACCTGTTCAGTCGGCGACTCGTCCATAATTCGGTGTATGGAAGCCCCATACATAAAATTACGCATCGACTCTATACTTAGTAGCGTGGAGTGGGGTGGTGGGCCAGGCGGCTTGGCAATTCCAGGCCGGGGGTGGACAGGGGGTTCCTAACCCGATTTGGAAGGCTCGCCTAGCGCGACGCCGTGTTGATCAGCCGGGGCATTATCGCTGCGAATTACGAAATCCGGAGGCGGCAGCGGCGGCGGCTTCGGCGGCAGGCTAAACGCCTCGATGGGCACGTAATGCAGCTTGGGGGCGGGGCGGGGGCGGAGGGGGCGGGGCGGGGGCGGGGCATAAAAGCCGCCTCTGCGCGGTGATGGGCCGCCGCGCGTTCGGGGTTGCGCTCACAGGACAATGAGGGTCCGCCCCTCCCCGCGGGGCGCCGGCGGCTGGGGTGGTTGGGGCGGGGCGGAGCGGGGCGGGGCGGGCGCCGGCGGCTCGGAGCGGTGGAGGCCAGGCGGGGAGAGGCTGCGTGCCCGGGCGAACCGGCCAGTAGCCTTGCATTAGAATAATAGAAGATCACTTCAAGCCCCTCCTATGGGGGTGACAAACAATGGCCCGAATTTTACACGTGTTAGTTTTGAAAGCACGTTTTGAGAGATATTCTTGAATCCGCGCGATTAACAAGTGAACAGAAAAGTACTACATATTTCTTGAACGTTTGTATGTATATATATTCTCTTTCTGGTTTCTATGAATATTCTTACCTACATTTAACCGCCTTTGTAAGATGGAGGTTAAACAGTATGACGTACATATTTTTAAATTTTCGTTTACATAGTGTAGAGAAAGTATTGTAATCTTGAGGCGGAAACCGACGATTTTTCTTCAGAAAAGCTCTTAATGCCAGACTCTGCCAAGTAAAAAGTGCAAAAATCGTATTCCTACTCACTGATTTAAACATTCATATATTCTTAAAGGTTACGAGCTGGACGAGTATGGGGACACTGTCATCCAATTCGAAGCTTCATTACGACTTAAATTTACGTTATTACGGTTCCCAATTTAATGATATTCCCCTCTCTCACTTTTCATCTCGTAATATTCAAGTGCCATTTTGTTTAAATTTAAGTATATATGTACAAAATTACTTCCTCTAAAACATTCCTTGTCTTTTTATCGAAAAATACGTTCCCAATCAATCTTGTTATGGAAAAATTAATTCACGGAAAATGTTTGGACAATGGTTACTGCAATAAGTAGTCCGTAATTGGGACAATGTTCATCTTGGTTACTGTAACCTACTTCATTTCATTATAATTCATATTTAGTTAGTTTGTTAATCATGACAGGATGTATCGCTTGAAAAAAGTTTATCATATCTTTCACACTTTATAAAGTATCTTAAAAGACCAAAACATTTACCTTCATTAGAATTTCCCGGATGTGTGTCTAGTGACAAATGCGTCTTTCCCGTGGCGAAAATGCCAGAAAATAGAAAACGCGCGTGATGCAATCATAAATACTGAAGTCGTGCCCTGTGCACCGGGGAGGGAAGAACGAGTCGTTTCAGAAAATCTGCGCAGAGGCAGCGGCCGGTCGGCACAGCTTCAAACAAACAAGTGAAATAAAACTGTTTATTGTAGTACTCTCGTTTACAGGGTTTCCGTGAAGGAAATGTATTGCAAGAAACCGCCTGTGAGGAACTCGACGATGCCAAGAAGACGTCTCTGGGGTAGAGATGCCATCTGGGCGGGTCCGGTGGGTGTCGAGGGGGCGAAAGCGCGTCGGAAGGGGAGGGGGAGGGGAGGGGAGACGCCGCTGCAGATTCCCCGACGCTTCCTTCGCCGCTCGCCGCGTGCCTCCCTCTCCCCCGCCCCCCGCCCTTCGCCCGCGCTTTCAAAGGAGAGCGTGCACAGTCGGTGACATTCAGTCAACTAGCGCCAACTCGAAATTGCATTCCTGCTGCTGCTCAATATCCGCCGGCACGTGGCCACGCCGGCCCACAGTTTCGCCCGCCCCCGCCCCCACCCCGGCGCCCATATGCCCACCCGTGCGCTCACAGCATACCCACCGGCTCAGCCATCTGCAGTCTTCCGTCCCCCCGCTCGGTTCGCCCCTTCATTTCTTAACCTGTTCACATCCTGACATCCTGCAAACCGCAAAAAATATATTAGTTGCCCAGTTTAAATTTCTTTCGCGTTACGTCTTCTTCATTTAAAAAAATCATAGTATCATCGTAATAAATATAATAAAATAGAATAACTTTGGTAGTTGGTAAACATTATAATAGTTAAAAATAAGAGATATTATTTATTTTTATTTATTTATTTACGTCAAAACGGTTAAAAACTGCGTGTGACGAGCTATGGGGAGAAGTGAATTAGATTAGAAACAGATCGATTGTTACATATTAAACAATTAATAAAAATAATAAAAATAATAATAAATACTCTGATATACTTTTTTATTTAAGGACAAAGTACAAGATTTTCAATAAATGTTTTTTTTTTTCATATTTTGAAACATGACGTTTTGATGGTTACACGCATCATCAAATGTAAACAAAATTGTTATAAGTTCATTTATGGCAGTTCTATTCATTTATTTTTAATGAAAAACACAAGACACACAAGATCAAATGAACCGTAATTGGAAAGCTAGGAATCCAAGGCTGGCGCCACTAGTCGAAGTCCTTAACTATTCTCCGTGGAGTCGCAGAGATTAACCTACTCGAGACATCGCGGGTTCCCGGTTTGGTAACCGTCTGGAAAGTCCGGGATCAAACGGCGCCGAGCCGCTGACAGAAGGGAGAAAGGCAATGTCTCTCCACGGCTAACGACAGCAGACAACATTAAACAAGGATTACTCCAATCGTCAGTAGATGGCATGTAATAAAACGTTGTTACCAATTGTAACAGAAAAATGACAAAGGTCTCTTAATGGAACAGAGAGATATGTTTTCTATATACTTATTAAAACCACCCATCAGCATGACTGAATCGCATTATTTTTTTGAATGGTTTTTTAAACTTTTTCGAACCAAATGTGACAAAATTTGAGGATGAGAAAAGCATTCTTAAAAAGAGCACTTTCTGCTTGATAATTCTGCTTCACACCCGTCAGAATCTACCGTTAATATAAAAGATAATCAAATTTAGGTCTACTATAACCACTCAACGTAACTTGCTTGATACTGCCAATGGATCAATGCGTTATTTCCTGTTTGAAACGGAAGATAGAAAAATATTTTGAGAAATGCATCATAATTGCATTGTTATCACATACGATCAAGTACCACGTGTTAACAGCATGCAAATACATAAGCTGCACCTCAACAAACTGGTGCTCCCCCTTGCTCGCCACTGGGAGGGCAGAGGTCGCAACGGACAAAAAAAATATAAGGAGCTCAGCAACTGTTATGTTTAACTGTGCTATTACCTGCTCTCTATGTTGGACACTTCTACCACTTCTCTACGGTGGACAAATTTGTAGGTCACCGGAGGTGTTCAACACAGACAAGTTTTCTGTATATTATTTGAAGATATCTTGGAAGAAGATCATCTACAATTTTTTGAAAATAAGAGTCATTTTGTGTAAATTGCGAAATATAATAAATGTGATTTTTTTCTCTTCAGAAAACAATTTACAAATTTTTTCTCCTTCTAAGTATCAAAGACGGTATAAAAAGCGGTGCTAGCACAATTTTAGTTGAACTTCCTTAGTTTGCTTAAACTTCAAATTTAGAAATTGCAACTACCCTCGGGTCTTCGGTTGGGCGCCTCAGACGGGTAGCCGGCCCGCTCAGTCGACAGATTACCTGAAACGGCGAAGATGGAGGAAGCCGGTGGCCTAGGTTGAATGAGAAGTCAAACATGTGAATTTAGAACAAGTTGAATTTATTCATTAACAAAAGAAAACGCTAATGGTCTGGTGATGATAACTCTGGCGAGCATGCCCCCAAAATCGAAATAAAACAAAAAAATGAAATGTCATGCACATAAGAGAATAAAAAATTACAAAGTGATTACAATCAGATAAAACTCTTCTTCGCGCGCGAATTCCCGCTTGACGGCCATGCGCGGCCGGGAACTCCTCTTCGTCGCCCGGTCGAGAGGAAGTCAACACTGATTGTCTGATGTACTGTTCACACCTCTCGATCGCGTGTACGACATAAGACACTCAAACAGAAAATACCTCTGTTAGGCGGCCTGTGCCACCCACTGAAGTTGAACGACCTCAGGTCAGCTGGCAGTTCGGCTGGCGAGGTTCGTGGCGGGCGAGGGGTGCCGCTCGGAAAATGTAGGTCAGATCAGGTACTTGCGAGGGTAGCGGCCAAGGCGGCCGGAACACAAAAGCGCCGTCTGCTCGCTGCGGTGAATGGGTCAGCACAGTTCATTCACTGACACGGTCGGTTCATTCCCGGTCGATCTCACAATACTTTGATACTAATGAGCCCGTGAATTATCGCACAAATTCACAAAGGAAAAGAGAGTCTCGAGTTCGCACGTAAATCGGACGTAATATAATACGAATTGCTGTCAAATGTTCATAATACTGTTCTGCGGCCTGCGTTCGTCACAGAAGTCTTGTACCCAAACTCTACAAGAAACTTAATAATTTTTTTTAAGTCCATCGAACCGAACGCTACAACAGAATATAACAGGTTCCCCCCTGCGGCCGCCACTTGCGTCCGATTCTGAACACGGCTCCCAAGCTTCTCTATTGTGCCTCGTCGCTCCAAGTTTTAGGAAACCTCGTTCCCCCCACCAAAATTATCCCTGTGACTCTGGAATATTCTAGACCAAACCCGAATTCTGGCTGCTATTGGCGAAAGGGTACTGCGCATTAGATATTTTCTGCCCAATCAGAGGATGTTTTCGAGGCCGAGAAAAGAGTGAGAGAGGGGCTGGTTATCGCTCCCTCTCGCTTTAATTTTGCGTCGAAAAGGGGCAGTTATTAACGACCGGGGGGTGTGAGGGGCTAGGAATCTCTAGGGAGGTTGACGGAAGAGTTCCAGGCGTCGTGGAAAAATACTGAAGGGGTCGTGTGCGGAGCGGCCGCCCAGAGTTGGGGCACACGTGTCCGTGACAAATTAGGGAGCGAAGGGTGCCGACACCGTGGCGCCTCGCCTGGCCCTCGGGTCGCCTCCGTGGCGCCTCGCATCTCTCGCGTCGCCGCCTGCGTGGAGTTATTTTGCGGCAGAATAAACTTGAATTTATTCGGTATCACTACATTGGCCTCCCTTCCCGCAGTAGAGATATGCATCGTGTTTTAAAATTCGTAAGGCGTGGTGAGAAGTTTTGAAACCTGAGATGCTTATCTCGTCAAAAAAATTTAAAAAAGTGGTACCGAATTCTAACGACTAATTTCTGTGATAACAATTACATAAAGGTCTTATTCAAATAGTTACCCTTAAATTAAACTCACTAACCCTAATAATGATGGAGTAATAAAATAAACTAATAAACTACAAGAAAATCTGAATTCCCTAATCTACGGTACAAATATTATTTCTTAAACAGTGAAGGCACGGCTATCACGAACTACTCGGTAAGCTGTACAGTTCTGGCGAGTTTATTTTAGAGATTAATAAAGTTTGGAATTAAGTTTTCATTCTCTCATTTGATTGGTAGAAAGGCATTCTAATAGTCGCCTTAAATGACAAAGATGTTCCTGAAAATTTCGAGATGAAATCACAAGGTCGTCAATATAAGGCGTAACGAAGCGTTTGAGTTCGTCACCTAATTTTTCATCTAAGCATCGAATGAAGGCTGCGCCACTGTTCTTTAGGCCGAAAGGCATCCGCTTCCAGACATAAGTGAGGCCGTTGTAAAGGAATCCTGTAAATTTTCTGTCGTCTGGGTGAATAGCAATTTGCCAGTACGAACTAGAAAAATCCAAAGCTGAGAAGATTTTTGTTTGGTTAAACTTCCAAAGAATATCATCAATATTCTGCGGCGCCTCATTTTCTGGAACGGTCACTTCATTAATTCTGCGAGCGTCTAAACAAATTCTGACCCCTCCGTCTTTCTTTTTTACAACGACAATCGGATTTAGATAGGCGGTCACTGATCTCTCGATGATGCCCTCGTCAATCATTTTTCTGACGGTCTCATCAACTTCCCCCCTTAAAGCTTGTGGAATAGGATAGTTTTTCATCTTAAACGGCGAGTCATCGGTAACCCTAATTCGAAAACAAAAGTCTTTAATGGGATGAACGGGGCGACCGAAGACATGTAAATAATCAAGTAGCACTGTCTGCAACTGGGAGCGTTCATCATAGTTCAAAAAATCACATTTTTGCACATTTTGGCAAATAATCCCCTTCGTCGTTTCCCCCCCTTCCCAAGTTGCACTAGAAATGCTAAGATCAATCCTATCTTCCCCGTCATCTTGAATAATAATTTCTTTACCGGCACCGAAACTCATAACATTTCTGGAAAAATCTATTATTCCACCGTTTTCTCTTAAAAAATCAACCCCCAAAATAACATCATGATTAAGATCTTCAATTACTAGACAGGGCACATCAAACAACATATCTCCTATATTAATTGAAATCAGGACCTGCATTGAAATTGGCTTGCTTCGTTTTCTCCCAACCCCTATGACATAGCATCTGACGGTAGGTAATGTCGGTACTGGAATCCGCTCGCTTATAAGTCGCGCATAAAATTTCTTTGACACAGCACTAATTTCACTACCAGTATCAATAAGAGCTTGGACACATAAATTTCCCATAAAGGATTCAATAATAGGGCATTTTCTGGCACGTTCTTTGATAGTCACATCCTCGTCTTCGTTAAAATCAAAAAAGGCATAATTCACTGATATGATCGCATGAAATGGTATCTCTAAAGAAACTCGTCCGTCACCCAGATACCGAGACAGCTGGGACGTTTCTAATTTGTTGAAGCCGGCCGGGATGAATTTTGCCGTCCATCTCTCTCATCGCGATGTCCACGGTTCTCACGGGATTCGGGCGGCGCTCGCCGATCATCTGCCTCGTTCCCTCCGGCCCTATTATCTCTATGCCACTGCGGCCTGCCTTGGTAGTTTCCGTCGGGCCTGCGATTTCTGTCGCGGTTCTCATTGTGATAGTTGTCCCGCGTTCTATCAAATTGTGCCAACAGTTCTTGGAAACGTCCTAAATCTCTACACTCCACGCTGTTGACAATATTCTGTACATACGTTGGGAAATGAGCTGTCAGTAACCAGATGATTTTTCGGTCGTTTGCCTGCGGGTCACACAGCTTGATGGCGGAGATTTTCTCCATGGCGTAGTCTAAATAGGACTGCCCGTGGCGGTTTTCCCATCGCGATTCTAAAATCTTCCGCTCGAACTCATATCTCCGTTGTTCGCCCCAGTATCGATTCAGAAACTTCTCCCGAAACTCTTCATAATTTTGAGGGAAAGGGTTTAAAGCGGAAATCCAATAAGATGCATTGCCTTTCAACAATTCTTGCATAAATTTAGCCTTCAAGTGTGAAGGTACCGCCTTCGTGAGATTCATGTAATTTTCCGCCCGGTCAAGGAAAACTTTGGGATTTTCATCGGGTTTTCCGGAAAAATACAGGTTCTGCGGTGGAGCCCACGAGA
Organism: Acheta domesticus; assembly: GCA_031308135.1. Lineage (NCBI taxonomy): Eukaryota > Metazoa > Arthropoda > Insecta > Orthoptera > Gryllidae > Acheta > Acheta domesticus. Next base: position 288,599,835 of record JAHLJT010008446.1, on the reverse strand, counting down.
AGCGAAGGCCTGAGCCACCAGAATTCGGATTTGGGTAATTCTCGCGTTCCTTTTCAATTTCCTCCTTTACCAATTCTAGGACAGTACGATCAATTTCCCTTTTTAATTTAGCTTCTCTCTCCCTGATGTTTTCCTCACTAATATTGCCTACTTGCGCGAACTTTTCGTGGATATGCGACACTTCTGAATGGAGTTTCTGTCCGATTTTATTAAATTTTTCGCCCATTTCCTGCTTAACTTCAATGATCTTTTCAGTAACCGACTCACAGCACGCTTCTACTTTGTCGTCGCATGCCTGTAATTTGGTCTGAATTTCGATTTTAAAAATTTTGAAATTTTCGGTAGTTTCCGCTTGTGCCCTTCCCAACTCCTGACTGAGTTTTTCTACGTTCCCCTCTATTTCCCCGCATCTGCCTTCGACCTGATTCTTTAAAATCCCTATTTCATGGTTAAGTTTTTGCTCGAGACTTTCTAATTTATTTGCTTGGGCTTCCAAATGACTTTCGATTCGGTTAAATCTGTCCTCACACTTGCTCTCATGTGCTGTGAACCGTTCATCTAACATTTCTTGTAATTTGGCAGCGTTATTTGAGATTTTCTCCTCTAATTTCGCGGCATTATTTGAGATTTTCTCCTCTAATTTCGCGGCATTATTTGAGATTTTCTCCTCTAATTTCGCGGCATTATTTGAGATTTTCTCCTCTAATTTGGCAACAGTGTTATCTGAAATTTCTCTCATAACGCGCAAGATCTCACTTAAGGTGGGACCTTGCGTCGACGGCTCCTCAAAACTGTCTTCACCCGTCACGTCAATACCTGATTCGTCCTGCATTTTTACAATGTTACGCGGTTTCACTTGTTTTAGTACGCGCACACGGTATTCACACAACACAACACAACACAAGACAATGACACTTACAAGGAAAACACAGTACAAAATGACATCCTCAACAGACCATAAGTTATTAACTTCTCTACACCGTGCTTCCATCCATCATCTTAATAATTTAAACAATTTAATAATTTAGGCAGAGAAATCTCAGGGCGCTTATCTGGGATATTAAAAAATGAAAATTACGATTATTTCGCGTTAATCGAGCCCCACGGTGGGAAAGCCAATTGCAACTACCCTCGGGTCTTCGGTTGGGCGCCTCAGACGGGTAGCCGGCCCGCTCAGTCGACAGATTACCTGAAACGGCGAAGATGGAGGAAGCCGGTGGCCTAGGTTGAATGAGAAGTCAAACATGTGAATTTAGAACAAGTTGAATTTATTCATTAACAAAAGAAAACGCTAATGGTCTGGTGATGATAACTCTGGCGAGCATGCCCCCAAAATCGAAATAAAACAAAAAAATGAAATGTCATGCACATAAGAGAATAAAAAATTACAAAGTGATTACAATCAGATAAAACTCTTCTTCGCGCGCGAATTCCCGCTTGACGGCCATGCGCGGCCGGGAACTCCTCTTCGTCGCCCGGTCGAGAGGAAGTCAACACTGATTGTCTGATGTACTGTTCACACCTCTCGATCGCGTGTACGACATAAGACACTCAAACAGAAAATACCTCTGTTAGGCGGCCTGTGCCACCCACTGAAGTTGAACGACCTCAGGTCAGCTGGCAGTTCGGCTGGCGAGGTTCGTGGCGGGCGAGGGGTGCCGCTCGGAAAATGTAGGTCAGATCAGGTACTTGCGAGGGTAGCGGCCAAGGCGGCCGGAACACAAAAGCGCCGTCTGCTCGCTGCGGTGAATGGGTCAGCACAGTTCATTCACTGACACGGTCGGTTCATTCCCGGTCGATCTCACAATACTTTGATACTAATGAGCCCGTGAATTATCGCACAAATTCACAAAGGAAAAGAGAGTCTCGAGTTCGCACGTAAATCGGACGTAATATAATACGAATTGCTGTCAAATGTTCATAATACTGTTCTGCGGCCTGCGTTCGTCACAGAAGTCTTGTACCCAAACTCTACAAGAAACTTAATAATTTTTTTTAAGTCCATCGAACCGAACGCTACAACAGAATATAACAGGTTCCCCCCTGCGGCCGCCACTTGCGTCCGATTCTGAACACGGCTCCCAAGCTTCTCTATTGTGCCTCGTCGCTCCAAGTTTTAGGAAACCTCGTTCCCCCCACCAAAATTATCCCTGTGACTCTGGAATATTCTAGACCAAACCCGAATTCTGGCTGCTATTGGCGAAAGGGTACTGCGCATTAGATATTTTCTGCCCAATCAGAGGATGTTTTCGAGGCCGAGAAAAGAGTGAGAGAGGGGCTGGTTATCGCTCCCTCTCGCTTTAATTTTGCGTCGAAAAGGGGCAGTTATTAACGACCGGGGGGTGTGAGGGGCTAGGAATCTCTAGGGAGGTTGACGGAAGAGTTCCAGGCGTCGTGGAAAAATACTGAAGGGGTCGTGTGCGGAGCGGCCGCCCAGAGTTGGGGCACACGTGTCCGTGACAAATTAGGGAGCGAAGGGTGCCGACACCGTGGCGCCTCGCCTGGCCCTCGGGTCGCCTCCGTGGCGCCTCGCATCTCTCGCGTCGCCGCCTGCGTGGAGTTATTTTGCGGCAGAATAAACTTGAATTTATTCGGTATCACTACAAAATGTTGCGACAAAATGTGCTGTTGTAGCACCACTAGTGTTTAAACATGTTTCAGAAAGGAAAATATCTCTATCATCAATATTACAGTAGTCGCGAAATACTTCCTTCTTTTCTTTCAGGGGCTTTTTCCAGCTTCAGGGGATTTCTTTTTGGACTATCCGCTCCGCAACCACTCTGTCCGTTAAGGGAACACATATTAAGCTTTACACTAGACACACTTGCGGGCTCCTCGGTCCGTGGTCAGCAGACTCAGAAGGCATTCCGAGACAACACAAATACACGAAAGATAAGGGGCAAACATGGCAGGGCTCGACCGTAATGTAAATATTAACGACGTGAGAGACAATTAAAAAATAAATTTTTGTATTTTTTTAAAAAACGAAAGTATAGAGAAATATGGCGTTTATGTCATCTCAGAGAGTTCATTAGGCACTATCCCTACCACAAGTTTAAAGAAAAAAATTGGAGCCGTTTTTGAGAAGGTCTTGTTTTTGTAATTTTTTAAAATTATTCATATTGCACGCAATATTGCGCATAAACTACTGCAATTTCCAAAACAATGTACTTGACCGTAATGAAAGAACTCACTATGGAGATCAAAAAATTCAAACTTTTGCAATTTTCGAAAATTTAGAGGTAACCGTTAAAACCGTTTCTTTGCCACCTCTATAAATTCATTTTACTCTATTCTTATAAGAAATTTAAAGAAAAAATTTGGAGTCGTTTTTGAGAAATTTTTTTAATTGTCCGGAAGGCTTCGTGTAAAGTGAAGACCCTGAGTGTAAAGTGAAACCCTGAAATCGTGAAGACAGTTTTGCAAACTCGCAGCGCCTCGAGCCGAGCCAGATTGACTGAGAAATATACGTTTTAGAAATGATCGTACATATGGTTTTGGCGGTAGTCCTGTTCACAGCCGGACGAATGGACGAACGTTTTGAAAAACCCCACTTTTTCCATTCACGGGACCCCAAAACGTGTATTTTCCGCAGCATTACAAAACTTTCCCTGTATTCCGTATATACGTTTACGTATGTATCCGGGAAAGTAAAAAAGGGAGTTAGAATGTGAGGAAACTTTGAGTGTGTGAAGGCGAAACTATGAGTGGAGCTTCGGCGTGTTCGTCCAGGAGGCTTTCCCGACTTCGCCCTCGCCGTCGCTCTCGTTCGTTCTCGCCCTCTCGGCCCCTCTCGCCCTCTCGGTCGCTCTCGCCCTCTCGGTCGCTCTCGCCCTCTCGGTCTCTTGCCCTTTCGGCCTCTCTCGGCCAGTGGGGGTAGCGTCGTTCAACCCCTGTGTCCCGTTCTTTATCTCCACCGTCGCCGAGCGTGCCTTCGTGGCCGCCTCCAATACCAATGTTGGCATTTCGTGCAGCATTCCATCTAGTTCTCTTTTGCCTTCATACTCAACCGCAATTCACCCATTGGTTTCCACCCGTACGGTTCTTACTTATCGTTTTGAACGTGCTCTCAGCCTTCTCCCATCTTATTCCGCGAATGTGTCGCTTGTGCTTCCAACGGCAGTGCATCTTGCCCTGAATGCCTCTCTTCCCCGTGCGTTGAGCCCCTGCGCCTTCCCTTGCTTACCCACCTCCCTCCAAGCGCTCTGTCCGGCTTCACCTTCTTCGGATCTCCTTTCGCTTCGTACTTCGTCTCGACCAGCTCTGCAGGCCCCGCCCCCGCCCGTCCAGCCGCCGCCCTCCCCGCTCGCCCTGCGCGCTTCGTCTCAACTCGTGCACAGAAATTTCCGGCTCCGAGAAAGAGCCGAATCAACGAGCCGGCAAGCGGATTTGGGGCCTCTCAGCATCAGCGTTGCCCAAGCCCCCCTCTCGCCCGCGCCCGGCCGCCGCCCCGCCACGCGCGCCCACGCCACGCGCGCCCACGCCGCCAACACTGCCTCCAGCGCCATGTCCTTCCCTGCTCACATCTAACTCTCCTCTTCCCGCTGAGCGTGGCGGGTGTCCTTCCCACCTGCCCGTCGCCTCTCAGGGCCTGGCTACCGACATATTTGGAAAGCTCTGAAAGACGCCCGCAGCCCTGCGTCCGTCCCAAGGGACACACTCCCCTCCCCCGAACCTATCCCCGATGCACCGCCGTATGTGTCTACGCGCCTTCACTGCGTACTGACAGCTGCTCAGGCGTGCGTGGCTAGACGCATTATATTTCATGGCTTCTACTATTTGACACCCAAATTTGTATTATGATTTTTGTGTAAATTATAATAAGCTAAAGTAACTTCACTTACAAACAATTTTCACTAATTGGATGGAACGACGAAAAACCAACCACATCTTTGATTCGTTGGTACAGTGGACTTGCTGAGGACTGGTATAGAAGCGCGGACGAGCTGAGAGCATTCAGGGCTACAGCTGTTGCGTTTTTCTTTTTTCTCCATCATACTTCTCCATTGCCTTACTAGGTAAGTAGTGACGAGAATACATTGTACACGTGCGGCGGAAATTTGTTAGTCAGACCGTTGTAACGGGAAAGTGGACAAATGCTGTCCCTGTACTTAGTAAATTACTTAATGGAATACGTGTAGCCAGAAGTGTTTTGTTGCTACACTTATTGCGACCGAAAACTCGATTAACGGTAAAGCGTCTGTCATTGGTAAACGCCTTAACTATTCAGGCGATTTTCTCCAAAATTGATATTCCCCGATCGGTATGAACGACGTCGAGGTTAATTTACACCAAACTTAAAAATAACATTTTAAACATTTTTTATCAAAACCTCCCACAATTTGTATTAAATTTTGTCCATAGTCTAAAGTAGATTTAAAAGAATGACGCAAGTCCTGCTTTCGTTGAAATTCTAGATTTGAGTGTTTCATATATCTGTTTTTGCTAATATCTGTTTTTGCTAATTCAATTTTTTCTAAATGGCTCTAAATAGGACACATAAAAGACGTCGCTGGTCACTGTGTTGTTGAACTCTATGAATTTTGAAAATTGCAAAAGTAAGGAATAATGCATGAAAGTATGTGGAGTCATAGCACCTGCAGTTTTGTCCTGCCCTAATGATTGTCATTGGGCAGGTATACTCCCCGATAAGTGTAATTTGCCGCTATTATTCTCTATAAATTATTTTGAAGGGTTTTGTGAGGGTCCGAACATCTATTAAAATAAGAAGTAAGCTAACTAATAATAACTTTGTTAATAGCTCGGTATCTCGTTAGCGGTAGACAAGGGGGCGCGGGGCGGCGCGGGGCGGCGCGGGGCGGCGCGGGGCGGCGCGGGGCGGCGCGGGGCGGCGCGGGGCGGCGCGGGGCGGCGCGGGGCGGCGCGGGGCGGCGCGGGGCGGCGCGGGGCGGCGCGGGGCGGCGCGGGGCGGCGCGGGGCGGCGCGGGGCGGCGCGGGGCGGCGCGGGGCGGCGCGGGGCGGCGCGGGGCGGCGCGGGGCGGCGCGGGGCGGCGCGGGGCGGCGCGGGGCGGCGCGGGGCGGCGCGGGGCGGCGCGGGGCGGCGCGGGGCGGCGCGGGGCGGCGCGGGGCGGCGCGGGGCGGCGCGGGGCGGCGCGGGGCGGCGCGGGGCGGCGCGGGGCGGCGCGGGGCGGCGCGGGGCGGCGCGGGGCGGCGCGGGGCGGCGCGGGGCGGCGCGGGCCGAGGTCTGGCGGAGTGCGTGGGAGGCAGAGAGAAGGGGGCGGCGCTGGAGGCCCTGCAGCGCTGCCTCCGGTTCTTTCCGAAACCTTTCGCCCGGCTTGTTGTTGAGCGGCGCCTCGGGCGGGGCGGGGCGGGGCGGGGCGGGGCGGGGCGGGGCGGGCCGAATCGCTAGCGCCGCTCGATCAAGCCGTTTGCCTCGCGATCCCACCGCGCCTTCGCCTTTCCCTGCCTCACATCACTACCACTGCCTCCTCCGCTTTCTTATTCTGCCCTCTCCTCTTCCTCCGTCACCTCTACTTTCCCTTCGCTTTTCCTTCTCCCCCGCCTACGTTCTGTCCATTCCGTAAGTTGCCAGATATTGCCGCACGGCGCATGTGCATCTCGTATACGTTGCACCTCCTTATTCGTTCCTGCTTACCTTTGTCCATCCAACTTCCATATTCCAGTCTCTACATTTGACTCCCCTCTTCCACATCAGTGAAGTCCCATGCTTCGCCGTACCGCTTTTTTTGCCACCGTTTTCGCCTCATCCACTTTTCGTCTTTAGCGACACCACCATGCCTTGAATCCTGTATCTACCTCTTCGGCATCTCGGCATTGTCTTCGTTCCGAACAGAACCGCAAAGGCAGTCCTTGGAATCGCCACCCCACAGTCTGGGTACATCAAACAGCGTCTCCCAACACTCCCCAACCCCGCCCCAACCTTGCCACATCTCTGCCACAAGCATCCCCACAATCTACCACAACACTTTCCCAATAGTGCCCCAAGCTTCTTCCAACACTGCTCCAACCTTACCCCAACCCTGTTTCATCCGTGCCTCAATCGTGCTCCAACCCTAAGCCATCCCTACCGCAACCGTTCCAGTCCTACCTCAAACCTACCTTGGCCCTCCCCATCCCTGCCTCAAGCTTACACCAACCGTACCGTACCGTAACACTGCTTCAATATTGCCCCAATAATGACCCAACTACGCTCCAAACATTCTTCAATCCCGCTCCAAACGTGTTAAACCCTGCCCAACCCTTTAAATGAAATAAATTATTGACGAAACTCTGCCTCTTTAAATTCCAGGCAGAAAATAGATTCGGAATGAAAATCCTTTCTTGGTGGCAAGGTAAAGCAACTGGAACACCTGGAACACAATTCTGCACTTTTCGACTGACCAAACGTTGGTGGTCTATGGCTAGAAACCTCTAAAGAGAACTTTTCACAAAAAATAAATATACAAGATAGTTTCGCCAATTAAAGACGTCTACACGATTAGCCACATCCCATATATGACGGATTTGAATCTATACGCCAAATCAGAGATCAGTTTCATCACCTTCTGGATATTGAAACTGATTAGAAATGAAATGTGCTTGGAATTTGGTAGAGACAAATGTAAATTGGTACTGAGGGAACTTGCCGTTTGTTGCAATGCCACGCAGCGTTATGAAGGAGACAGAAACATCTTAAATAAAAAAGTATCGAAGTCGGTGTCTGATATGGTGCGTAAAAACACAGATCCAAAATATAGGTATGATTGCTTCGGGATTTGTTCCGCAAAATGTACGCAAAAAGTTGTTCAAACGCCTATATCATTGAATAGAACAGGAAGAAATCGCTCTTGGCAAATAGCGCATAGTATTTAGCGCCATGTATTGAAGCTGCACCCCCACTTCCGAGATGTGCTTTATAGGGAGTCGACGTATTGTCTCCCCTCTCGTCCCGCTTTCCACGATTTCCCACCTCTGTGACGCTGTTGTCGGTTTCTTCGCTTCGCTCCCTCCGCACAACAACGTCTCCGCGCCGCCGTCGCGCCTTCGCATGCCCCGCACGCGCTCGCCGTTCTTCTCGCGCGCTGCACGCCGTTCCTTTTACACTCGGCGCCCCGCCCGCGCCCCGCCCGCGCCCCGCCCGCGCCCCGCCCGCGCCCCGCCCGCGCCCCGCCCGCGCCCCGCCCGCGCCCCGCCCGCGCCCGCTCCGGGCGCTCCTCGCTCGCCGGGGTCGACTTCTGAACAAAGCCCCCGCCGCGCTCCCCCCGCACCTCGTGTTTCAGCCGCTCCTCTCCCGTAACAGAACACAGCCCCTCCGCCCCGGGGCTCCCACACGCTGCCTGCGCCCCGCGCTCGCTCCGGCAAGTGCCGTCGCCACGCACAGGGCGTGTGTGCCCCGGATGCTTCCGCGCTGCTCATGTTATGGCAGCCAAATCGTTGCGCGGTGTTGTCGCTCCCCCACTGACAAGGCGCGCTTCCTCCTCGGACGCAGCGCTCCACTGCGACACGTTTCAACGATAGCCTCGTGCTCGTACACTTGGCCCTCCCCAAAATCACGTTGGCCGTCGAGATTGCAATAAAGCACTGTCTACCTTTCCTCGGACGTCATACCGGGGAAGATGGCTAAGTGCATCAACCTGATGTCACTGCAGTCCCTCTGACCGGGAGGGCCTAGCTTTGAGTCCCGACGGCGGCAGGATTTTCGACACTAGCTTGTCAGCTAGGTCGAGTTCAGTTGCTGTCTGGAGGAGAATTCCAGCGGCCGGCGGCTCTCAGCGGTAGTTTTCCCTGGTTTCTCCGATCAACACCAGGCGAAACCCTACCAAACGGGCCATGGACCGCGCGCGATCTTACCTTCCTCTTCCTTGTCCTATCCTCTCCTCTTACACACACACACACACACACACACACTAACATGCACTACACTACCGCACATGCCGGGAGACCGTTCGGGAGCTTAGAGCTTGTCCCGGCTGGGGCGGTGCCCCGCTGGTGGGAGATACCTGGTTGTGGGGAAAACATCGCTAGTCGACGGTAGGTCGGCGCCAGATCTCGTCATACGGCGGGGAAAAGATCCTCGCCACCTCGCGAGCAAATCGTGGACTACACTTACGGGACTAATGACCTAAGTTGACGCGCCCGGAAATATCAATCAATCGGACGTCATGGTGCGTAGGTGAAACGGGAGACTGGGACACGGTGTAGAGAAAACTTACACTACCCGCTATTTCCACGCCGAATCGCAGCATCGCCCGGCGAACGGAACTGAAAAAGCTTTGCCATTTGCCCAGGCAGGACCTGCGACCATCTAGCCTCCAGGGGCGACCCCCCATAATGCTTGGAAAAGAGTATTGCGAGGCCACCCGCAGGGCCGTTCCGTGCCGTCCAATCCGACCGCCTCCTTCCGCTTACTCCCTCACCTGTCACAGCACACAAACCCCAAGCGCTTGCCATCCTCGCGCACTTCTGCTCCGAGGAAGGCTGCGATAAGATGGTCGAAACGTCGGGATCGCAGCTTTCGACGCAGCGATACCCGGACAGGCAATATCATCCGCATGACACGGGACGCGGAATAATGATAATACCAACAACAATAACAATAATAATAATAATAATAATAAGGGAAGTATGTAGTCAGCCATCAAGATGACCCACTAATGAGGCAGGTCATGAAAGCTGACCGAAGAATGGGAAACAGAGGCATTGTTAGTGTAGCAAGAAGCATTGCGAAGAAAACTAGGCAAGACACGTCGAACACAGACACTGAACTTCTGATGCTGCTAAACATGAAGTGTGAGACACAAAAAATGTTAAAGAAATCGTGGAGAGACAAACCACTCCACGGATAATGCCTAAAAAGAATGGACAAGGTGCAGATTAATCATTTATGTGGCTTAAAAGGGGAAGAATGAAGCCAGAATCGGAAGCACTTGTAATAGCTGCCCAAGATCAGGCGTTGAGAACACGACATTATGATAAAGCGGTTCTCAAAATTTCCCAAGATGATAAATGCCGCATTTGCCTGGAGCAAGTAGAAACCATTGATCATATTGTCTCAGCTTGTCCAATCCTAGCAAAGACGGAATACCTGAAAAGACATGACAGGGTGTGTAGCTACCTCTACTGGCAGATCTGTACCGCCATCGAAGTTCCAAACACATGCCCCACGTGGTACGAACACTCACCAAAACCGGTGACGTCTGTTGGATTGTGTACGATATTGTACGACCAACAAATTCAAACTGATCGCACGATAGCGGCAAACAAACCGGATATAGTTATCCGGGATTTGGAGAGCAAATCGTGTTTACTTGTCAATGTTGCTGTACCTTGCGATCAAAACGTCGTTACTAAGGAGGCAGAGAAACGTCTTAAATACAAGAGTTTGGAAATCGAGATCAGCCGAATGTGGGGCGTAAAAGCACAGGTCGTCCCGATAGTTATCGGATCTCTGAGATTTGTTCCGCAAAATTTGTGTAAGAACTTGTCTAAACTCCCCGGTAATTCAAAAGACTGGGAAGTGCAAGAAATTGGTTTATTTGGAACAGCCCACATTTTGCGTAAAGTATTGTAAAGGCACTGATAGTCACCGGATCTGCTCCTTAGGTAGCTGGTTGCAACCTGGAGTAGATTTTATATTCAGCCGACTCATAATATCTTTAGTCGTGATGTAGTGGGAAAATAATAATAATAATAATAATAATAATAATAAATTAAGCATTGAAATGGACTAAGTAGTTTTGCTAACAAGAATATTCATTTCAGTGATCGTAAACAAAATAAAATTGATGAAATAGTTATGAGCACAATATATCCAAACAACTGAGCTTAGTGAATCCAAACATGTGAACTCCTTTTTCCATTTCGCTCAGCGATGACGACCACAACCAGGGAGCTTCTTCGTGTGAAAAATATGGTAAAACATATTTAGCGCGTGTTTTGACAAGTCGCCTCTGAACATTACGTTGTCAACAAAAAAGCCTTTTCCACTTTTTTTTCAAACCCCGGGTCGGCTGCCTCCTCCTTCTTTGAGGTGAAGAAATGAACCTCCTTCGAGTGGCGTTGAGGAGGCAGAGGCTTCACGGGCAAAGAAACATCTTCAAAGACACGTCGTTCGCCTTGAACTGGCCTTCAGACTGTGCTCCCTCCCCACTAGCTGGAGCAGCGCAAGTTTAGAAAAATACACTTGCTCACCATCTCGTAGCTTAAAAGCCTTACTACAAGGCTATGTTTCACCTTCTCCACGTCATTCACTGCTCACTTAGACCCACACTGCTTCACACCCTCTGGATTCTGTTTGTCAGTATGTCACTGCTTCGGTCACAGCGGACACAACTGACTGTCAGCAAGAGACAAGTCTTGCGACAGCGAGTCTGCAAGGGAAAATACTCCATAAATACTCGTATTTGATATACGTGTTATGTACAAAACTGTTGTATTGTTTGTGAACTTGTTGCATATAACAGTATGTGTTGTATAACATTTTATTTGTTCTGGGACAGTATGAATCCTACGTTCTGGAAACAAATGCTCTAGCCGGTTAAGAAGGGTTTTCCGGTCTTAGTTTGCAATTCGACTCAGATTTTTCCTACGTGTTTCGATGTAGAAAATATTAATATTTTCAAAATATGAAGTTAAAATATCCACATGGTAAGTACTTACACCGAAAACATGTTTTTGTGTTTAAATTAAGAAAATTAATAATTAATATTAATTATTAAATACTTAATAAAATTCTTCTTTAATAAAAACTAATAAGAATTTATTTTATTTTTCTGCTTCTGATATGAACTTAGCTGTAATAATTGGTTAAAAAATTGACTTGTAGATGCTATTCAGTTCATAAATAGCGTAATAAATTGATTAAACTTTTTTTCTATAAAAATGTTAACCAACAATTTTTTTAAAAAATAAAAATTCACCTAATTCCTAACTTCTAGAAGAAGTTTCAGATAGTGCTACTTATGAAATGTAGGCAATTTCATATCCTTTTGAGTGCTCCAACCGGCAAATGTGTAGGATTTGATTTACGGCTTGGCGGGCCGATTTTGTAACCACACTTTTTTACGATTTCCGTGTCTTAAATAATATAATATGTTTTAATATGTTTATAAAATATGTAATATTGCCAAAAATTGATAAAAGATAATACAAAATGTCTTAGTAGTGTTGGAAATGTTTATTATACATGGAATAATTTTGAATAAATAATATTAGTCCGGCGCGGTGTTCCCACCTCAAGGGGTGAGGAGAAGGCCCGCACTTCCCGAGAGGCGGTCGGAGCACCGTGCCACCCGGGGGCCAACACGAAAATCCATTTCTAATAGATTCAGAGCGCAAACCTTTTGTGAAGTTGGCCAGTGTAATGAGGACGTCTCGGTTTGTTTACGAATTTTGCCGCCGCCGTGTTAAAGTAGCGCTTTTCTCGTTGTTCCTCTGCCTGGGTTGCCTCCCGGTATCCTTACGTCATCGCGCTTCATGCCTCGTGCAGCGAAGGACCCGCGGCGGGCAGCTCCTGCACGCAACGGGCGCACGTCATACAATTGAGTAAACACGCATTAGTTGGATCTCTATCTTTCCGTTTGTCTTTCTTGTCGGCTTCGTCCACTTGTATGTATTCGCACCGCTGGAAAGGGGTCATTTGAGGGTGTTAAAAAGTAACGCAATTGCCGTGTTGTGCGTGGTCGGACCGTGCGCTGTCCCGTTTGCTCCCCGCCTGCGAGAGCGGGAGCAGGAGCGGGAAAGAGGGCGCGTTGTTTGTCGCCGTAATAGAACGGCGCGCGCTGGCTGGTGTGGGCGAGGGTCACCGCTGTGTCGTGGAATTTTTTCGTGGCTGACGCCAGCCCCGCCCTCCTCCTGCGACCCATCCAACCCCCATCCGCCGTTGCAAGCCGTCTCTTCGCTCTTGCAAGCCGTTGCGAGCCGTCTCGGCTCTCTAGTCGCATTTTTCATTTTTGTCCTGCCAGTGCCATTTCTGCTGGCACCAACACTAGACCCAACACAGATATCGCCGTCGTCGCTGTCGCCGACCGTTGCCACCGCTCCGTCCGTCCTGTTCGCTCGGCGGGGTACTGGCACTGGCGGGGGGACAGGAGCTGGCGGGAGGACAGGAGCTGGCGGGGGACAGGCGCTGGCGGGGAAGTGGCGTTGGCGTGGGACATGCGCTAGCGGGCGACAGGCGCTGACGCCCTCCTCTGTTTCCTCATCGTCTAAAGCAAAATAAACGTTCTTCTAGTTAGCATTTTCGCCCTTATGTCGACGTCTTTTTCTTCGCCTCTCACGTTTTCTCTTCGTTTCCTTCCTTGATCTGTTTCATACATGGTTTTCAGTGCAACTTTTTTCGAGAATCAACAAATAGGGAGTGGTAGCATGAGAACCAAGTAGGACTGTAAATCTATTGAGTATCAATGACATCTAGTGAAAATGATCCCGAACTCTCAAAGTGCTTCTCAAGATTTATTATTGAAGGGATAACAAGAACAAATAACAGTTCATATAAACTAATAGCAGATGCAAGTGCTTCAACACGCCTAATATAGTGTGTATTATTTTAATTTCGGTTTATTCTTTATTACTTCGGCGGTATCTATATTTTTTTGTAGTTGAAAATTTAAGTAGTATGCATACATAGAAATTATGTTGGTAGCACTAGTTGCAATATGTATCAAAAGAAAATGTGCATTGGGTATTCACTACAATCACAACATATCCTGGAAGTGTCGTCTCTTTCACTTATTTCCCATTGATCTGGTTGCTACCAACATAAATGCAATTTTTCATTGGACGCCCGGATTTGGTTCACTGCGCAGAGAATTCCCTGGCGCACTGCATAAGATAGTACTTACATTTAGACCCTTCACAAGCATTGTATTTGAGTTGGAACAATCATATCAATGTTGTCGGTGCATTTTGACAATCAAATCAGTGTTACCAGCGTTGCCGGTACATTTTGCCTCTCGTATTAGCTTGAGGGAGCGCTTGAACGGCGATTCCAGTCCAGTTGATGCATTCCTTGAAGCGTCGTCCGCTTTCGTGTGGGCGAGCGGCCCGCGCGCGTGTCGCCCGTTGGCGCTAGTAACAATTGTGCAGCGCCTCGAGTGACCGCCTCCACTGTGGGCGCCAATTGGATCGAGCGACGAGGAATTTGCGGTGCAGAAGGCGTCGCGGCGTGGTGCCTCGCGGGTTTTCCGTTTACGCAGCCTCGAACATCCTATACTCGCATGAACCCCACACGCAATATCCTACACTCGCATTGTGGCGGCGATGGTGTAACGGGTAGCGTATCGGACTGTGTTATACCCAAGTTCGCGGGTTCAAACCCGATCCAAGCCATGGATTTTTAGGGGCGAAAAAATCCTTCGTACGCCTTCCTTCGGAGGGGAAGTAAAGCCGGTTGTCCCATGTTAGTAGATTTTACTGCATGTAAAAGATCCTCAAGCCTAAATAACGCCTCTGAGCTAAATTCAAAATCGCCTATTTCGTCGCCCATGATATACCTCCTTTCTCCGCCAGTTGGTGAAAGGAGCGTAGCGAAATTTGCGTGGTCAGACGGAGGAGTAAGCCTCATAGCCTGAGTCTCGACACGTAAAATAACGCAATTCAATTTAATTAAAAAAACCGGCGGGAGGCGCACCACGTTTTGTAACAAGTTGAGGAGCGCGGGGTGCGTCAGTCGCCCCACAGTAAAAGAAAACAATTAATAACAAACTATTTTATTTCTTTAATAAATGCATGTTTATTTCCAAGTATTTATACGTAGTTTGGGAAAAAGTACAAATAAAATTTTCACTTTTAACGATGTTCTTTTTGCAAACAACTTTCACAAAGCACGAGCACAAGAATTTTCTCCTTGTCGCTTATTGGATACCATCTCCTCTGCGCCTAAAAAACAGTAAAAATTATAAGAATATAAGTAAGATGATGTAAACATATTACGGAGTACAACATTTATTACAATATAAATATATACAAATATATGTTTACAAATATATCAGAATTATATAAATATATTATAATCAGTCGCAATGTGTTTAGCAAAATATTTTTTGCGCCCACTCTTGTTACATAAAAATAGTATTTTATTTTATGTCTTTGAAATAGACCTTATGTGCAAGTTAATTATTCACGAGCGCCTTAGCGTGGGTGTACAATTACCAACAAGCACATAGTAATATGTAATATTATATCTTATCCGATCGCCTTTGCAATATATTGAGCTTATTGTCTTCTAGAAATAGGCGCTGTGATTAATGGTTTTATATCGATTTCGGCGGTACATTGGAGGCCTTTGAGTTGACAGTTGCTGTCTTGCTAGAAAATGGAAGACATTCTTGAATGTATTTAAAGTGAAGCTTCGAAAGCTGTTGAAGATTTACTACCCAGTAGTAAATAATATATACAGGGTGAGTCACGTAACTTTAGCACCTCCTGTAACGTTTGAACGGTTGAAGTGATTGCAATGCAGTTTTCACGGAAGTGCATGAGGGGAAGGGGCTAATAGATACGTGCATTAATTTCTATTTTATCACTTGTATTTTACGAGATTTTTTAGGTAACTTTGTTTTTTCAAATGGAACTATACATATTTTTTCAGTCCACCATGACGAGCGTAAAAAGACAAATCCAATGATGTACATATTGTCATATGTTAGATAAGCATTTTTTTTTATTAATTTTGATTTTTGCGACTGGGGTTTAACGGACATTTTGAATAGTCCACCACACAAAATCACACAGCGCTCCACCAGCAACGCGCGCCCAGGCAACGGAAGGGAGATTTGAAGATACGAAACATATTCCGAATATTCACAAAACCATTGCAGTTTTTTCCTGAACTGTGCTTTCCATCCTTCCGCATTTTCAGATTTTCGATTTTCTTTGATTGAAGGAATTAAAGGATGGAAAACAAGGATTTGTCATAAGTTTGTGTCGTAATAAAATTGTTTATAACTTCAACTCCATTTAATGGGGTTTCATACGGGTAAGATACGTATTAATGGGATCCTGAAACAAAGCACAATAAGAATAATAATTAAAACTGTGCAAAAAATATTGCGTATTTTGAGCAAACAATTTCAATGTTAATGAGAATATAATAATAACTTAGGGATAGAAATAATCATATTTCAATAAATACTATTTAAGACAAATCCGTATTTTCAATCCCTAAGAAACACAAAATATCTGAAAAGGAGAGTTCAGGAAAAAATGCAACAGTTTTGTGAATATTTTTCGTATCCTCAAGTACTAAAATCCCTTTCCTATCCCGACCCCGCGTTTGCTGGGGGAGCGCTGCGTGACCTTGTGGGGCTTACGGTTAAAATGAAAATATCCGTTAAACACTAGTCGCAAAAAAATCAAAATTACTCAAAAAATGCTTATCTAACATATAACAATATTTTTATCTTTGGATTTGTCTTTTTACGCTTGTCATGATAGACTGAAAAAATATGTACAGTCCTATTTGAAAAAACAAAGTTACCTCAAATATATCGTAAAATACAAGTGATAAAAGAGAAATCAATACTCATATCAATAAGCCCCATTCCCTCATTCACTTCCGTGAAAACTGCATTGCAATATCTTCAACCGTTCAAAAGTTACAGGAGGTGCTAAAGTTACGTGACTCACTCTGTATATCAAATTACTACTATATTATATAATTACTTAATGCAGGTGCAAAAGAATGTATATGAAAAAATGTTTATTATTTAATGAGTATTAAGAGAAAATGTGTTAGTTTCATTAATAAGTGTTTTTCTATGTATACGTCTTTATTTTTTCAATAAAATAATTTTTTGTGCATTATATTGTTCAGTTCGCCGACAGAAGTTTTGCTGTTACTTATAGTGACAGTTGATAGTTACTTTATTAAAGGGGTGAAATAAAGTGTCATTTGACGGACTCTGAATACATAAGTAAGCAGCCTACAGAGGCGATCGGATAAGGTTAAAGATATAAGATACAAATTTTTAAAACTTGTGTTAACTCTTGTCTGTTCTATAGACCAGTATTGTTGAGGTTACAATCTGTCAAGACGTTCAGTCTCAAATGATCATAGGTATTTTCATTGCCAACAATTACCCAACAATTGCTGGCAATGGCAACACCTATGATCATTTATTTTTAAATGCCAACGGCATTTCATCACAGAACCAAAAAGTTAAATCATCATTAAAACATTTTTTTTACTTTTCTGTCTACAAATTTTTCAACTTCGTCACACTGAATGTGGTCTTTTATTTCAAAGGCAGAAAATTGTTTTAGGATGATTGTTTTACATAAAAATACAATGATTGCAATATATTATGTGTTTCATAACAGCAATAGCAACGTTTCGGAAAATAATTACATCCCTCTTCAGGCTTAAATATCTAAACAAATATTGCAATCATATTGTATTTGGTTAAAAAAAATATTCTAAAACAATTTTCTGTCTTTAAAAATAAAAGTCCAAACTGTCTGACAAATTTATCTTATCACGTACTGAGCGTGAACCATTCTGAGGTCAGCTCTTAATACATAATTCATTTTATTCACTTGCATTTTTTCTTAATTCTGCTAGGTCTTTTTCGGAACAACGACTTTTAGCCGTCTTTTGAGCATTGAGCGCATATAGTACTTCCTTGGCGTAATTCTCCGTTAAATTTTGCCTTGTCTGGTAACTTCTCAGGCATTCGCTTTTTCCCCTTCGGTGAGGGGTTCTCTGGTTCACAAATGCAGTAGGCATCTAGCGATTAGTAAAGTGAGTTTTTATTCATAAGAATTGGCGCTTGAATATGGTGATAAGTGTTTGAATGTTTTGTAATTGATGTTGCGCTTGCTGGCTGTTGCGAGGACGTCTTATTCCGTCTGCTTCGCCGAATGGACTTCTGTTGTGTTTCATCTCCGCGTGCGGCGCTGGGTCTTCTGGCGGCTCGGGGCTCCGCCTCCGCCCCCGCCCCCGCCCCCGCCCCCGCCCGAAGCCCCGCCAGCAGTTGCTTTAAAGAGACCTTGGCTCTTTGAGCGCCGGACCTTTCATGTTTTCCGACGCGAATGGCCGGTTAGACCGCATATCGGATAGAATAACATGGTCGCTGGCTCCGTCGATATAATTCCCGATTCTCATTAAATTGGCATGAGCGGAGCGGAGCGCAGCGCAGCGCAGCGCAAGGCGGAGGCGCTCTCCGCCCCCGCCCCGCGCTCGCCGCCCGCCCTCGCCGCCCGCCCCCGCTCCAGGGTGGACGGGCGGATCCACCCAAGCGACTCCCACGGAATGCTCAAGATACAGCTCGCAATTTCAATCATTCCATCCCGAAATACTGACGTTTGTTTACATTCTGTTTTTTGCTGATTCTCAAAAACAGTAAGGAAGTGCGTGAGAAGCTGCGCGAATCAGGACATTTTGCGTTGAATAGCCACGTATCATCTTCATCTTCTCATCTTTCTTCTTCATCATCTCGTTTCTTCGCGTACTCCTACCATTACGCTTCTATTTCGGTACTTCGCAGACGACGCATTGGAATATTCCCTTCCATTGTGATGTGCATGGTTCATGCGTTTGTCAGCGTTTCCCACCGTAACACGTCGGAAAAAATACAAATAACTATCATACGTTTACCTTCAATTTGTTAATCATCCTCGAATGGTAAAGAATTCGAAAGCACTGTCGATCTTCTGCGCAGAAGCAGTTCATGTTTTGCATCACTTTTCATGTGCGCATGCGCAGAAGATCGAGGCTGCAGTCGATTGCTGCTCGCTACGGCGTGCACAACCTCCCTGTTATGAGAGAACTCTTTCTTCGACAATTGGCTTTTCCAGCTGCGCGTCCTTGCCTCTTGAGAAGTCGCCTGCGGTGCTGCGTGGGGCGAGCAGGGCGGGCGCATGCGAGGGAAGGAGGCGTGGCCACTTGGCACAGCACACAATGCACATGGCAGTGAGCGACAATGATACGATTTCAATCTACCACAGAGATTTTTTGGATTAGAACATTTATGAGAAAAAAGTGAAGTAGCAGCTTAGTAGGATAAGTGGAGCCCATTGCTCATGCTATCTCCGCCCACGTATGGTTGATGACACCTTTATGAAGACTGGTCTAAAACACTATATTGATCAGAAGTTCACCATATTTTCGTGCTCGTCGGGACAGGGGCCCGAAGGTTCAAAAATATTTGTTCCAATAAAAATAAGTTCCAACAATTTCCAATCATTTAAAGTTCCATTTCCAAAATTTGACTTCCATGTTTCTTGGTTGCTTAGCGACCAAACATTATTTAGCTGTGACATAGTTTTGACAGGATGTACGCAGACATCTTTACATATCGATGGATTCCTAAGCTATCGTCCTTCACTGGAAAAGGTGTTACGTCCTGGAGATCCAACAGAAATGTGTGTGCTCTGCGCGGGCTGTAAGTCTCAACTGAACAGTGCAAGACAACAAGGTAGGGTAGGTAGGGGTCCAGAACAATATCCGCATCTGCAAGCCCCTGATATGCAAGAAGTCTGTGCATTACATTTAGTTTCTGGGAGAATGCTACGGGCCAAGGATCATCCGGAAGGACGCCAGCGCTAGTTTTGAGAAGCGAGCTGAGAGCAGTAAAAAACAACTTTTACAGGAGAGCCACTTTTATGGACTCATTCGAAGATGGATCAACATCGTGCCTAATTATTGTATTTTATTCCCGTGACAATTCAAGACAATTCATAGAACGTGAAAGTTTGTAGATGGAACCTTGAAAATTGCTCAGTCAAATTTGTTTCAACTTGTGCAATAGAGACCTGTAACTCAAATGTTGAATGGATATGTGTAAACTTTGGCACTTCCCTTTGTGTATGAATTTCTCCAATCCAATGAATAAGGAGTGTATTGTCAAAGTGTTTGAAATTGTGCTTGAACGACCACAGCGTTTAGGGATACCTGAATCTGTACCCGACTTTTTGATGACAGATTGTGAATCAGCTGTCGTTAATGCTGCTGAAAACAGTCGGATCTGTCCGAGGATGTTTTCTTCACTTATGTCATAGTGCATGTAGAAGAACCCAAAGTGAAGGCTTGCAAACGCAATATCATGACGAAGCCGATCACAGTATCAAGTTAGAATAGCAAATGACGTGTGCATTACTATTTACACTGGTGGAAGATGTTTCGGACTCTTTTGATTTATTAATTATTGAAGTGCCTGATGATTTCCTTCCCGACGCTCAGTACTTTGAAGTAACATCTATTTATGAAAAAATATATTTGTTTTTATTTAATAGGTAATAATGTTCCAGACTAACTATATTTGCGGAATAAAGGTTCGAGGTGGGCGAAAAGCAGTTTCTGTACGATATGCTCTCCCGCTTTTGAACCTGTTCAACAAATAATAGTGAAGACAAACAATGCTTCAGAGGAGTGGGTCAACCGTTTTCAGGTGGTCGTCGGCTGATCGAACGCCTATGCATTCCATTGCCTATCTGGGCGTCGTCCGTTCCCTGCTGCAGAATGCTACTTTGCGGTCCTGATGTCCCCGCCCCCAGCCCCACCTTCCCCGCCCTCGCGTTGGGCAACGTCGTCGACCTCGGCGTCGTCCCCGCCTCTTTCGGCCTCTTCCCCGCCTCCGCCCCCGCCCCCGCCCCCGGCCTCGCCGCTGGCGCTACGCACATTACCTGATGCTCGCAAGACGCGAAAAAAGGCTTTCACTATAGAGGACATGCGTTAATTAAGTTGGGATTTGTGCTCGGCGAGGCGCACGCAAAAAAATTTACTCGATAAATAACATACTTAATTTGTTTGGAAGGAGCCGTTTTTTGTCGCTGCCGCAACGAGTAAGCTGAAGGCGCGGGGTGTGTGTGTGTGTGTGTGTGTGTGCAGGCGTTGCGGTTGCCCCCAATCTGGCGCCGCGCTTGCGCCGGGCTGCCCCCGCTGCCTCCGCCATCAGGAACCTAAAGGCGAAAGCGGCAGCAGAGCGTTCAACGGGCATCACGCACACTCGCCAACCATTCCGTCGGGTTCAAAATGCGAATAGCGAATATATTTGTCGGTAGTATTCAATACCATATTTTCCAACATTTTTAAAATTGCAGATCAGTTAATTGGTCTTGCTTTTTCTACGTGTTAGTTTCTACGAGCTAGTTTCTTGATTTCAATTCTTAATTGATGGGGAGTATATTGAGTGTAAGTCACAAAGAAGACACCGTTTCAAAAGTAGTAGTGCCAAAACGGCACGTACATTCTCGCCCGTACAGTGGAATATGTAACTTTTTCATCTCGCCTATGAGCCATTCCACGTCAAATCGCACAAGAGTTGACACATTGTTTTAAATGCACGATATTTTTTTTTCTTAAATCTGGACATCAAAAAAGAGACACGTATTTTTTTATTTGCCTGAAAATTGATTATTTGTGTAGTTATGGCTATATTAATTTTGGAATTTACAGGTACTTCATAAAATAAGATCAATTAATTCTCCGAATGTACCAAATATAAAAATTTCTGGTTTGTGTCATTTAATACTTTGAAATGTATATTTTTTTCCTCTGTAAATACATTTTTCAAAAAATTTTTTTTTCATTTTAAAAAATGTATTTTTTTCAAAAAAAGTAAAATTTTTATATAAACTCGATGAGATAAAAATTTGAAAAAAATATAGGCGTGTTCCTTGTTCGATTTTCTATAAAATACAACAAGAAAAAAAGTGGGCACTCCACCCATACAGTTCTAAGAAAATCAATTGTAAGTATGAGGGCGCGCTCTGCCTACCCATGCTCTAACGGATTGTGTTCGGCCAGTCTTTGATGCAAGTGCTGAAGAACTAAAAAGAGTATGACCGTCTGCCTGATAAGGATTTCAAGAGTTATTAGTATTTCAGATGTTCACTCTGCCCCCAGAATGTATGACACTGTGTCATACATATTTTTGTGGGTAACATCGTGGGTGACTTGTGGGTCATCTATGTTCTTATGGGTGAGAGCGAAACGAATTGAAATACGAGCCATTCCACGTCAAATCGCACTCAAATCAACACGACTATTTTAAAAAAAATGACGTGAATATATGGCATTCGTTCTGGACCTCAAAAAAAGAGGCACGTGTTTCTTTATTTACCTGAAAATTGTTTATTTGTGTAGTTTTGTCTATATTACATTTTGATATTTACGCATACTTTGCAAAATATGATTAATTGACACTCTGAATATATTTAACATAAAACTTACTGTATTGTTTTTTTTAATTTTTGGATATGTGTATTTTACTCATCTGTAAATTACTTTCTCAAAAATAAATATTTCATTGAAAAATTGTAATTATATTGAAAAACGAAAATTTCTTTATGAACTCTCTCAGATTAAAATTTGAAAAAATAGGCATATTTCTTGTTCAATTTTCTACAAAACATAACAAGAAAAAAGTTTGCGTCCTAGGAACGGGGTGCCATCCTGACCTTGCTCGTGAAATACAATTGACCACTTGTCGAGGGACATGGTAAAATTTTCTCAACCTTAGTCGCAATACGCAATACTTATGAAGACAAGAGTGCTAGTATTTGTTCTGTGAATCGTGTGTACATTGTGCAACATGAGTGGCGATCAGCGTGTGAGATAGATGTTTCAATCCATTTAAACTTTCTGATCACGATTTTTAAAAAAGAAAATCTCCAAGACGCGTAAACCACGATTAGACGCGTGGAGGCGGAGGAGATGCAATTAGACGCGTGGAGGCGGCCTCGGCCATTCATTACATCCGCCGGATCTGGAGGGGGCGCAGCTAAACAGGCCAGGCGTATCCTGCAGCGGTTGGCGTCTTGCGTCTCCGTGCACTGCATCCAGGCCCCATGCCGCAGCCATGCCCGCTGTTGGGTCAGCATATCGTCAGCGTTATCTGCCATTGGTCTTGGTCTGATGTCATGCCGCTCTTGTGTCAATAAGCCACTCTCGGTCCTTTAAAGACTGCCCAAATAAAAAGATACGACAGTTGGCATTTTCATTGCCAACCATGCTGATATCAATATTTTTTATGCATTCAGTCCCATCGCGATATCACTACAGATTTTATGTATCATTATTAATGCAGAAACCAAGGGTTTGAAAAGCCATGTTTTTTCGGAATTCGGAGATCGTGTATTTTCGGAAATTCTCTTTTTTCATCGCCAATGCACACTCTATTGGTGTATAGTAGTTTTTCTCGCTGAATTACGCAGCCACACACAAACAACTTGTCAGACCGAAAGACTTACACATGTTTCTCTCTGTGTCGACTCGCTGAATCCGAATCTGAAGGCAAAACAGCGCCACCACCCTCTGGTTTTCTTTAAATCGCGAAAATCTCCGTGAAATTGTGAATTTAAAAAATGGAAGTGGTAGCGCAGTTCTGGCTTCGGATTCGAAATCAGCCTGTGTACATACATTGAGAAACATGTGTCAAACCATTGGGTCTGACAGCACTTTTTGTATGCCTGTGTTATTGATGATCTTCTCTGAATGCCGAAACAGAGACAAGCTATGGTTTACAAATGTTTACGTCGTGATGGTTTCTCAGTGGAAGCGTCAACAGGGCGGTGAGTGCGGGCAGCACCGGGAACGGGAGCTGTGACCATGAGCGGAGATCGGGTAGAGCGGGTAGCCGGCGGAGAGCGGGTAGCCGGGGAGGGGGCATTGGGAGGTGCAGTGCGCGGGCGACAGAACAGAGACGGGCAGTGTGATTTGTCCCGCTTCTCTTCCTTGATGAGCGTCGCAGCACGTCCCTGTGGCGTGGTCGCAGTGGGCTCCGTGCGCTGCCCAGGGCGCCGAGACGTCCGCGGGCGCCGCGCTGTCATTGCCGCATAATGGCCTTCAAATGGCTCTTAGCGTTTTTCCCGGCGGCGGGCGACCGCGTGCGGCTTTGCGCCCTCTTGCGCTCCGTTCCCGGCCCCGCCCCCGCCCCCGCCCACGCCCCCGCCCACGCCCCCGCCCCACCCACTCCGCCCCGCCGCGCCGCCAGCTGTGGCCGCTGCCACACGAGTGGGAGCACGAGTTAATTCGTATTTGATAAAAGCCGCTCTTTTAAGATCCATTCATCTTCCGGGCGGAGAAGGCTGGGGGCGGGGCCGCGCCTGCGACGCCGCACCTGCCGCTCTGCGTGGACTGCGGTCAGCGGCCCTTTGCATCCGCCCTCCCCCGCCGGCGCCGGCGGCCGCCCACCGAACTAGCACGCGCTTTCCTTCCGTTCCTGCTGACGACACAACTCGCCCTCTCTCTTCCTCATTGTCTCCCTATCCCTCTTCTTCTCGTGCGACTGCCCGTCTCCCGCGCCTTGCCCCTCCCAATGCCCCCTCCCCGGCGACACTCTCCGCTCCCGTTCCCGGTTCCCGGTCTGGTCCCCGCTCCCGGCGCTGCCCGCACTCCCCCCTCCTGTTGACGCTTCCATTGGCGTGGGCGGTGGCGTCCTCCGGTGCCCCTCCCCTTCGGCCTCCCCATCTCGTCTTCCATCGCCATCATGCGCGCGGCCTCCCCGCGCCGTGATAGATTCTGGCGCACAAGGGCGCATGCGGCCACACGTCCGCCACGAGGGCCCGCGGCGCGGCGCGGCGCGGCAGGCGCCGGGGGCGGAGGGGACGTCCGGTGCGGTCGCGCCGCTATTCACGGCGCTTTTTGTCGAGCGGCGGCGGCGGCGGCGGCGGCGGCGGCGGCGGAGGCGGGGCGACGCTGGTATCGGTAGCTCGAGGGCGGGCGGCGCGCCGGGCGGCGGCGGCGGGCCCAGGGCTGAAGGGCTGAAGGGCCGGCCGCCCGAGGCAATCGATTCTCGAGCCCAACCCCCTTGAGCCGCTCACGAGGGTGGCGGAAGGGGGCGGGGGAGCCGAGTTTCTTGCGCGCGGCGCTCACGATGTATTGTTGCTTTGGAAGCCGCTAACCGCCACTCTTGTCATACCGCGGCGATTTGTAGCGAGCGAGGTGGCAGGCGCGGAACAAAGGCAGGGCAACTGGTGCGCCCGCCTCGGGCCACTTCCGGCGCGGTCAACAGCGCGCGCAGATTGGCCCGAGGGCGCGCTTTTTCGTCGCAGGCCGCGCCACTCCACCGCCGACGCTCGGCCTCCCACGCCCCCGTCACGACCTTCCACGAGACACGAACCTCGTCCGAAAAAGAGAGCAACATGGCGCGTACCACACATGCAGTCGGAAGACACTCTATTGCTGGGATTGAGATTTGAAATGCTGCTTGAAATTTTAGGTTCGTATCCAAATTTCTGCCATGATATTTCATTAATATTTCTCACGCTACGAAATGTTTTATTACATTTTTAAAGAGTGTTCACGTGAAATAGGGTCGGAATACGTCAAATATGATAGTCAGACGCCATGTAAAGAATGTTATCTGTTACTCTGTTACTCTTCGGAAATGTACCGGGTTTTAGGTTCTACTGTAGGACGCATATTTGATCTAATTATACACTAAGTATTTTGGAAGTGCTATATGCGTTTGAGGGATATATTTATATTTATACCTTTTCGGAGTCTTGATGTGAACGTGTGGGAAAAGAGGTGACATTGTAGTAGATATTCACATATGCTCCGATTTAAACTTAAATAATAATATTGCGGCTCCCAATTAGGCCACAATGTCACCTCTCCTTCCAGCTCGTGACTTTCAAGTGCCACTATGTTGAAATCGAAGTATAGTATCAAGGAATGCTGTAGATCTAAATCCACAGTGATTGATGGTTAGTTTGGGTGCGTCATCTGCTAATATCACGAATGCCGTAAGTATAGTACATGCTTTCTCTCGGGAGGTGGTCCGCTGGATGGTGAGATCCGGCGCCGACCGACCGTCAACTAGCGTGTTTTCTTCAATTAGGTATCTTTCTTCCACTGCACCGGGGCACCGCTCCCAGCTCGGTCTCAGCTCAAAGCTCCCGACCGGGTATGTGTAGTGCTAGTGTACTACATCTAAGTGTAAGGGCGTGTAAATAAGTGATGACAGGACAAGGAAGGGGAAGGGTAGATCGCGCGCGGTCCGTGGGCCATTTGTTCAGGTACTACTCTGGCATTCGCCTAGTTTTGATCGGAGAAACCACGGAAAACTACCGTCAGAGCAGCCGGCCGCTAGAATTCTCCTCGAGGCAGCGACTCAATTTGACCTAGCAATTTAGCTTCAATCTAAAAGTCTAAGTAATATAGAATGAGCTTCCCCAGAATATTACGCCATATCTCAGGCGAGAATATACATTTGCAAATTTTATTATTATTACTATTTATGATTTTAATCATATTATTATTAATATTATTATTATTATTATTATTATTATTATTATTATTCTGGACATTTCTATATCCTATTCTCCGCGTCCTCTTTCTATTTCCCTTTCTTTCTAGATTGATATTCTGATCACTTTTACACTATCTGGACTGTTTCAATTATTAAGTGCCTTATATTTTATAAGCCTTTGTTAGTTTTAATTGAAAAAGTAATTGTAAATATTTATTCCCAGTGCTAAAAATGCATGTAACTTTTTGTTACTTGTCTCCAACCCATGGCCGAATGAGACAATTGGAAGGGCCTTCCTCGTGCGAGCGAGCCGCCCAGCCCGTCCCGCTCCGCCTGTTGCCCTCTCGGCCGGTCACACGGGCCCGCTGCTCGCCACTCACCTGCCAAGTTGGCTCTTCGGTCATTAGACGACGAAGAACCAACTTAAATATTACAGGAGCCCCGGCGTTAATTAGGAAAATGTTATTCTCTCTTTGTTTGTAGAGGATTTCGCAATACCCCGCCCGGGGCTAAATGTCCTTACAAAGTGCGCCGTCATTAGAGCCCGCGCAAAAACGCACGCGTCCCAGGCCAGAGCAGGTCAAAGTTTTAATTGCTCCGTCACGAATTCTTTGCTAATGGAGGAGATATATGTGTTTGTAACACGGGGAGATTGACCGGCTGTCTACGCCCCGTCTACCTCACCGCCTTCGCTTCCAACTGGGCCTCCGCCTCCCCTTCCATCCCAATCACCCACTCCAATCTAGTCATCCGCCGCACCCCACCATCGCTAGTGTGACACCTCGTTGGACTAGGGATTGTGATGTGTCGTCCTGTCTCGAAATTTTTAGTTGTTAGTTAGTGGTCCTATAGCAAACATACTTTCTTGTATTATTTGTAACTGTTGTGCAGAAATCAAAACGGCTTGCAGCTTCCTGAACGGATAGTGCAAAAATTCTGCATAAGAAAAACGTTAGTATCCAACAAATAAATGCAACAATCATTTTCCGCTATGATTACCCTCTTATTTTTTCACGTTATGATCAAAATGAACCAGGAAAACAATCGGCCTTTCCTGATACGATCCGCCCTCCTTCCAATTACTTGTAGTAGCCCAGAAATACCCCACTACACATACAAAGAAAACAGAAATATTCACAACCGAAGCATTTGAGTTTTCGAGAAACTTTTTCGTAAAAGATTTATTTACTTAACGTCAATAAAGAGTTTATCACTGTTTGTGACGCAGTGGGAGATGATATCCTCAGTTCCGGAATCGTCCATTGAGCTTGGAACTTACGCAGTAGAGAGAATGTTATGTAATGTTGCGCAAAAAAAACCCCTGCGAATTTTCGGCAGAAAACTCTTATTACAGGGCCCTGGTAACGAAAAAGTTAATAAATCGAGTTGCTAAATGCTGCAGCAGGATAAGGGGGTAAAATGCCCCCAAGATTAATTCAATTTAAATAGAGGGCACGTCTAGTGTTATTTTGAGTCATTTCCCCGAAATCTCAGAGACACAGCCTGATAATAAGACAGCCTGACAGTAAGACATTAGAAAATATACGAATTTTCGATTTTTTATTTTCTTCCTATCATTACTTGGAAATAAAATTCTGAAAGTATGAAACATAGTGGGCATTCAGGCATTCACACGAATCTTGGAGAGCTTGAAAAATAGCAGGAAATTCAATTTTTTTAAAAATATTAAATTATTTTTCGGAATTTATCTGTTTTATTTCTAGGGTGACGACCCCATTCCTGCATATCGGAATTAAGATGTTCTTTACGACTGATTTTTTCAGATTTTTCTTATTGGTACGTCTTATTAAAAAATAACTCCCTTTTTCATTCATTTATAGGCATATGACTGATAAAAGGTAATCACTTTTGTACGGAAAAAAATACTTTTCGGGATGAAAATCATATTTTACCTTACAAAAATATTGGTGGTGTATTTCCATGGTGTATTGGGTAAAAATTATAGATTCTTACATTTTCATGTTTTCTTAATAACACTTTTGGTATACTTTTTAATTCCGACCAAGGCATGGCGGAAGAAATCATCAACCAGATGAATATCAGGACGAATGTTGAAAGTACTCTTACCGCAGATATTAAACTGTCATATTGGGGACGTAAAACTACCGTTTAAAAATATGGCATCCAATAAACTTATTGACTTTCCAGAAATTAGTGAAAAATATTTTTTTCATGTGCACTCATAATTTTTCTCAATCTTTATCATATTTAGCGAAAATATTATATGAAAGTGATAATGCCCATCTTACCTTCTTAAAGGAAAAAGCGGATATTCTAAAATTCGAAGCACAATCGCGACACAAAGAAACAAGACATGTAAATGTTTCATTGTCGATAAACTACATAAAATTGGCATACCTGGGATCTTACGATATGCATGTGATTGCGCTAACGGCAGACGAACTATTGGTTGTTGTTCTCACTTAATAGGAATTATATTCTATTTGTCATATGCTCACTCGATATCTGTCCCGCAAAATTAAACCAGCTGTGTCATATTGTGTCCTATTTTTGATATTGATGAAATTGTGCAGACCATAAATGACGATAGCGAGGAAGATTAAATTGAATACGATTCAATTTGATTCCTAATGTAACGTTACACATAATTTCTGAATGGATTCACCATTATTAATTTTTTCCACAAAAGTAGCAAAACTGTATATTTTGATTTACTACTAATAAAATGAATTGAAATAGGATTTGAGTTAAAACCATTTAAATTAATTTTTAATTTTTTCACATAAAAACGGGTCACAAAAACAAGATATATTTTTAAAACCTTTTTTAATTTTCGAAAATTTGAATTTGGTGCCAAAAATAATCAGCAGAATTTTTTGTATGGTGAAATGATATGATTTTTATCCGAAAGTATTTCGCGTAGGAAAGTGATTAATTTATTATGAGTTATATGCGTATAAATGACGAAAAGAGAGTTATTATTTTTTTTCAATGCGACGCACCAATAATAAAAATCTGAAAAAATCAGTAGTAAAGAACACCTTAATACCAATATATAGGAATTGTTTGGAGTCGTCACCCTAGAAATAAAATTTCAAAAATACCGAACAACAATTTAATACTTTTAAAAAAATTAAATTTCCTGACAAATTTATTTGAAAATGGTCTCCAAGATAATTATATATTTAGACTGCCTCATTTTTTCAGAATTTTATCTCCGAGTAAATATATAAAAAAATCAAAAACAAAAAATTGGTATATTTTCTTATAGCTTACAAGATAATGAGGCTGCCTCTCTGACATTTTGGGAAAATTACTCAAAATAACACTAAACATGCCCTCTATTCAAAACTGAATTAAGCTTGGGGGCATTTTTACCCCTTTATCTTTCTACAGCCTTTAGCAACTGGATTTATTCGCTTTCTCGTTACCAAGGCCCTGTAATAGAATTTTTATACCGAAAATTCGGGCATTTTTTCGCGCAGCCATTACATAACTTCCTATTGCGTAAGCGGGCAGAAAGCTTTCGGACAGAAAACCGAAGATCCGAATCGGAAAGGACAGGAAGCGTTACGTCAGGAATTCCGTGCCTTTAAACCTCTCGTGGCAGTCGCGTTTTTTAAGTGATTACCAAAAATTAAGCTTGAAATGTACGACTCTTTGGTAAAGAGTGTTTAAATTAGGCGGTTATCATATCAGAGAAGGTCAAAGTTGCAAACATGCTGCGAGACGTTTACAGAATGCCCTTCTGAAGGGAAACAATAGGCACCTAAATGATTCAAATAAAAAATCCACTGTGTTTGGTAAATGTTGAAGTTCTAGTGGAACCGCGTACAAATATTGGATGTTTTTTCAATTTTCGAAACTTCCGAGCTTGTAACAAAAAATGGGGTGTACTATACACATATTTTAAAGCGTATGTTGCTTTATTCGAGGACAAAATACAAAGAATATATTTGAAATATTTTTTCTTAGCTATTTCCCTCCACCCCACAAACGTTAATTTCCATCTAAATATCAACATCGGTTTTTTGCAGTATTACATAATTTACTATATTTCCTATGATTAAGAATCCAAAAGTTATCAATCACAAATTTTTATTTCCCCTGGATGCGTAATAGTAATGGATTACCACAATATCTCTGCTGCACCTGGGAATTTACTCTGTACCATGTTTATGTAATTGTTGTGTAAAAGGCAGAAAAACTGATTTGACATCATTCATAGAACACCTATGTAATTTCATCGTAAAAGAGCGATAGCGTGTGGAGAGCTGTATATGGCGCGCAGCTGTTGTTTGCGTCCCGGAGCCATGGCGCGAGCTGGACACATCCGCCCCAATGAACATTTTATGCAATAATTATCGATGAGCTGTAGCGTCTTTTGTCTGAAATGGAGTATGAAATGACACCGTCTCTTCAATTTGCGCACTCTTTGATTGCGCGTGGGAAAAGGGGCAAGGGGCGTCTGGCCAATCGATCTTTTTGTGCGCTGGCGAGGCAAGCGTTACCGAGCGGGGTCGATTCATTGCGAGCGGTATTCAGAGCGCCCCGCCCCCTGCGCCCTGGCGCTCATTGGGCATGCGCCGCGCGTCGCGGGCCCCGATGACAGCAGCCGGCGGGCGGAATGGACTGCCACGCTCCCGCCACGCTCCCGCCACGCTCCTGCACGCTCCCACGCCGCGCTGCGCTCGCGCCGCCTCGCCCCACTCGCGCCGGGCTATTGGCGCGTTCGCTATTATTTGCAAGGGAAAGGGCTGAGGGGGGATGGATTATGTTGAAGTGTCAGGAACAGATATGAAGAGAGACGTATTTATACGTATATATCCTTATAAAGTTCGAACCTCACCGACACTCTTCAGATAAAATTATAAATGTGTGAGTCATTTAATTAACCGGGTGACTTAATACCGGCAATAATCTCTGCACTTGATAGGTGTTGATGCAGTCACAATATGGTTATTCTGCAGTTTGTTGAAATTTCAGTCACCTTTCAAAATTCGT
This sequence comes from Acheta domesticus, assembly GCA_031308135.1. Classification (NCBI taxonomy): domain Eukaryota; kingdom Metazoa; phylum Arthropoda; class Insecta; order Orthoptera; family Gryllidae; genus Acheta; species Acheta domesticus. The sequence goes on along the minus strand of JAHLJT010008446.1, from coordinate 288,568,693 downwards.
TGTATGCTGGTTGGTTTTGTTTTAAAGCAAAGTAGTGCTTCTTAAACAGCATGACGCCATATGTGAATAATGCTTCATACTGTGATAATAAAAACTTTGAAATATTATACTTATATGAAGTAATATTATATCTTCATGTATTTATATACAGATATTTCTATTTCTTTATGAGAGTTTCTTTTAATTTAAGACGATTTTTCGTTTGTCTTTGCTCTAAAATTGCCGTGAAATTAACGACACACACTACTGTGAAGCTAGTGGTGCAAAAACAATCACTTTCTCGCCCGTACTTTCACGCAAAATTTCGCGAAGAGTACTAACATTTTCAACAAGTTATATATTACCTTATTTCAAAATCTATCTGAAGGAAACGGTAAGAGAAAAATATCTATCTTCATAAATGTCGAGGTAAGACGCTGAAAAATTTTGAGTGTTTGCAATTTTCGAAACAGTTTTCAACGAAAAAGAGGCCTGCAATATTCTCTAAAATGTCCTTTACACTATCCAACAACAAAATGTAATCAAATATGTTGGAGCGATTTGTTTTAAATTTTGAAAATATCACAGGGTCTATATGTACGGTACCCCAAAAAATTAAAATATCTATTTCAAATTTGAAGGAGCCGTGACATCAACCAGATCAATTCGGGAATATTGATTTTGGAGAAAATTGGACCGAACGGTTTTAGCCGCTAGCGTTGTTCACACACGGTCGGACAGACAGTTCGACGGACAGACAAACAGTTCTAGCCAAGTCATTCGATTTTTCCGTATCAAGATCACACAAAACATGGATTTCGGCTACATCTCGTGTTAGAGGATTCTTCTTCTAAATTTAGCAACTGGATTTATCCACTTTTTATTACAATGGCCCTGTATTTACTTTTTACATTCCCGTATTACGTACGTATACACGGAGTGATATACATAGTATAGGGAAAGTTATGTAATGCTGCGCGAAAAAATGGCCAATTCTCGGCGGAAAAAAATTAATTGCCGGACCGTAAAAACGAAAAAGTAGATAAAACCAGTTGCTAAATTAAGAAAAAAATCCCCTAACACGTGGTGTAGCCACAAACCCTGTTTTCTAGGTCCTTGATACCGAAAAACCAATTGAAAGGAAAACGTCCGTTTGTATGTCTGTCCGTCCGTCTGTCGGTCTGCGAACACTACTAGCGCCTAAACCATACGTACGTTTTCTTCCAAAATGGATATTCCCCGGTCGATCTGGTTCTAGTCGATAGCTTTGAGATTTTGAAAAAGATTCTTCAAATTTTGGGGGTCTTTATGTGAGCCTCCGGGGATTTCAAAATTTTCTCATAAACGGCTCCAAATGTTTTCTTTAAAATTCTTGTAGAATAGAGTAAAATTCACTTATTAACATGGCATAGGTCCGATTTTCTCGG
>JAHLJT010008446.1:288548700-288566287 GCA_031308135.1 Acheta domesticus | reverse complement strand
GACGCATATTTCCTTGCTCAAAGCAGAGCTATCGTGTGTCTTGTTGGCTAATAACTGACAAGATCATACTACAAAAGAATTTCAAATCGTTTCACTATCTCATCATGTCATTGACCTATTATATTGTCACAACTGTTTGTTTTCAGACGCTCCTCTAACGCAAACGTTTTTTTCACGTTTCGTTCTTGGTGAAACGATTTCTTTCTGGTAATTTTCTGCTCTTTTGATTTCTAAAGAGACCTCTAAGCGTTGCATGCCATTATTTGTAATTCGAACTGCGAAAAACGTCTTCCATTAATTGAATTTTAAAAGAATTTCTAGCTTAAAGGACTAACCGTCCATTTAACGCAGCGGAATCAATGGTTTTGTGCTCTTACATTTTTATGATTTACCTTCTTATAATAATGTTTTTATTAATTTACTGTATTTATATTGTTGAAATTTCTTAATTACTACTGAGTGTTAACTGGTAGGTAAACTCCTCGAGTATTATTTACTTCTCGCTACCACCGGCTTTATGCCGTCCAGAAAGTTTAACGTAATTCTGTGCGAAAAAAATTGCGAGTTTCCACAGAACTAGTGGTGCTACAGAAGGGCCCGACTTTCCCGGATTAGTTTTCTATTCCTTAGGTCTTCGCTAGCTATTCGGATTGCCACATACTCCTTTCTTTGCACTACATCTATCACCGGGGGGAAAAGTACATTTTTTTGGTCATTTTCCTTAATTTTTCGATCTCGCTATTTGTAGAAACAACATTAATTTTAGAAATATTAAAGAACACAAAAACCTAGTCCCGTAATGGCTAATTTTCTTTTAAAACTTAGATGCGTTTTTAAGATAAAATGACGTTTAAAGAGGCGCTACTAAAATGCCGAATTTGAAGTTCATTTTCACAGAAAATGGTTTGAGTTTTACAAAATACTTTTATTTGAAGTTATTTGAAGCATTACACTCACAATATAATAATGTTTTACAAATTGACTGGAAATGTCATATTAAAGATGTTAGAGATCTTTCAAAAAATTTGAAAAAACAAAAAAATCTTCAAATAAACTTACGGCTATACTAAAGAATGTAATTAGCACTATTCGTTGCAAAAGTTTGAAGAAACAATTTGCAGCCATATTGAAAACTGGCGTTTGAAGTCGTTTTCTGAAATGAGCAAGAATGGAGAAATTTTGAGCTACTTTTCACAGAAAAACGGTTGGTTTTCGAGAAACGTTACGTGACATGCAGTGTGTGTGTGTGTGTGTGTGTTTTCTCTCTTAATGTAATTTAATGTTTTATGAATTCGGTAGAGTCAGTTTTTTAATATTATTATCATTATTTTACCATTTTATTACTACAATTAGTATATATTTGCATCTTCTTCTTCTTATGATTTATTATTATTGTTGTTGTTGTTGTTGTTTGTTATTATTAAATTAATTATTACTATTAGTGGTTTTGGAGTTCTATCATTACAGAAAGGCTGTGTATTTTATGTTTTTGTAATTACCTTCCACCGGGGTTATGCCAATTGCAGTTTAAAAATAATCTAATCTAATCTAATCTAACATTATTTAAAGCACATGTAATCGCAATAAATATTGTGAAAAAAATCGCCACTAATGTAAATATTGTCGACGTGAGAAACATGTGAAATATTTACATTTTTGTAATTTATGAAAAAAAACTATAGAGCAATATCGCTCTTAATGTCACCTGATAGAGTACTTTACCACTATGCGCCTACCAAAGTTGAAAGAAAAAATTTGGAGCCGTTTTTTGAGAAATCCTTGTGCTCGTAATTTTTTAAATTGCACTATTGCACCATATTGCACGAAACTAGTGAAATTTTGAAAAACATTTACATGACTTTATGAAAGAACTCAATATGCAGACAAATTTTATTTGAAGAAAAACATCTATATCTCAATTTTAATAGTTGGAGAAGACGCCGAAAAAATTCAAACTTTCACAATTTCAAAAATTCACGAGTTATCCGAGAAAATCGGACCTATGCATGTTAAATAAGTGAATTTTACTCTATTCATACAGAAATTTAAGACAAACATTTGAGCCGTTTATGAAAAAATTTTGAAAATCCCCGGAGGCTTCACATAAAGACCCTCCTAAAATTTGAAGGATCTCTTTTTCAAAATCTCAAAGCTTCGACTAGAACCAGATCGGAAAGGGAATATCCATTTTGGAAGAAACGTACGTATGGTTTAGGCGCTGTAGTGTTCGCAGACCGACAGACGGACGGACAGACATACAAACGGACGTTTTCCTTTCAATTGGTTTTTCGGTATCCAAGGACTCTAGAAAACAGCGTTTGTGGCTACACCACGTGTTAGGGGATTTTTTTCTTAATTAGCAACTGGTTTTATCTACTTTTTCGTTTTTAACGTCCCGGCAATTAAATTTTTTTCCGCCGAGAATTTGGCCATTTTTTCGCGCAGCATTACATAACTTTCCCTATACTATGTATATCACTCCGTGTATACGTACGTATACGGGAATGTAAAAAGTAAATACAGGGCCATTGTAATAAAAAAGTGGATAAATCCAGTTGCTAATTTAGAAGAAGAATCCTCTAACACGAGATGTAGCCGAAATCCATGTTTTGTGTGATTCTTGATACGGAAAAATCGAATGACGGAGGCAGAACGTTTGTCTGTCCTTCGAACTGTCCTGTCCGACCGTGTGTGAACAACGCTAGCGCCTAAACCGTTCGGTCATATTTTCTCCAAAATCAATATTCCGAATTGATCTGGTTGATGTCACGGCTCCTTCAAATTTGAAATAGATCTTTTAATTTTTGGGGTACCGTACATATAGACCCTGTATATTTTCAAAATTTAAAACAAATCGCTCCAACATATTTTGATTACAATTTTGTTGTTGGATAGTGTAAAGGACATTTTAGAGAATATGCAGGCCTCTTTTTCGTTGAAAACTGTTTCGAAAATTGCAAACACTCAAAAATTTTTCAGCGTCTTAACCTCGACATTTATGAAGATAGATATTTTTCTCTTACCGTTTTCCTTCAGATAGATTTTGAAATAAGGTAATATTAAACTTGTTGAAATGTTAGTACTCTTCGCGAAATTTTGCGTGAAAGTACTGGCGAGAAAGTGATTGTTTTTGCACCACTATCGTTCTTCACAGTAGTGTGTGTCGTTAATTTCACGCAATTTTAGAGCAAAGACAAAACGAAAAATCGTCTTAAATTAAAAGAACTCTCATAAAGAAATAGAAATATCTGTATATAAATACATGAAGATATAATATTACTTCATATAGTATAATATTTCAAAGTTTTTTATTATCACAGTAGAAGCATTATTCACATATTGGCGTCATGCTGTTTAAGAAGCACTACTTTGCTTTAAAAACAACCAACCAGCATACAACGAATTTTGAAAGGTGACTGAAATTTCAACAAACTGCAGAATAACCATATTGTTACTGCATCAACACCTATCAAGTGCAGAGATTATTGCCGGTATTAAGTCACCCGGTTAATTAAATGACTCCCACATTTATAATTTTATCTGAATAGTGTCGGTGAGGTTCGAACTTTATAAGGATATATACGTATAAAATACGTCCTCTCTTCATATCTGTTCCTGACACTTCAACATAATCCATCCCCCCTCAGCCCTTTTCCTTGCAATAATAGCGAACGCGCCAATAGCCCGGCGCGAGTGGGGCGAGGCGGCGCGAGCGCAGCGCGGCGTGGGAGCGTGCAGGAGCGTGGCGGGAGCGTGGCGGGAGAGTGGCGTCCATTCCGCCCGCCGCTGCTGTCTCGGGGCCCGCGACGCGCGGGCGCATGCCCAATGAGCGCCAGGGCGCAGGGGGCGGGCGCTCTGAATACCGCTCGCAATGAATCGACCCCGCTCGGTAACGCTTGCCTCGCCAGCGCACAAAAGATCGATTGGCCAGACGCCCCTTGCCCTTTTCCCACCGCATCAAGAGTGCGCAAATTGAAGAGACGGTGTCATTTCATACTCCCATTTTCAGACAAAGACGCTACAGCTCATCGATATTATTGCATAAAATGTTCATTGGGGGCGGATGTGTTCCAGCTCGCGCCATGGCTCCGGGACGCAAAAGAACACGCTGCGCGCCATATACAGCTCTCCACACGCTATCGCTCTTTTACGATGAAATACATAGGTGTTCTATGAATGATGTCAATCAGTTTTTCTTTTCTGCCTTTTTACACAACATTACATAAACATGGTACAGAGTAAATTCCCAGGTGCAGCAGAGATATTGTGGTAATCCTTACTATTACGCATCCAGGGGAAATAACAATTTGTGATTGAAATAACTTTTGGATTCTTAATCATAGGAAATTAGTACTTATGTACTACTGCAAAAACCGATGTTGATATTTAGATGGAAATTAACGTTTGTGTGGTGGAGGGAAATAGCTAAGAAAAATATTCAAATATATTCTTTGTATTTTTCCTCGATAAAGCAACATACGCTTTAAAATATGTGTATAGTACACCCCATTTTTTGTTACAAGCTCGAAGTTTCGAAAATTGAAAAAACATCCAATATTTGTACCGGGTTCCACTAGAACTTCAACATTTCCAAACGCAGTGGATTTTTTATTTGAATCATTTAGGTGCCTATTGTTTTCCCTTCAGAAGGCATTCTGTAAACGTACTCGCAGCATGTTTGCAACTTTGACCTCTCTGATATGATAACCGCCTTATTTAAACACTCTTTACTCAAGAGTCGTACATTTTCAAGCTTAATTTTTGGTAATCACTTAAAAAACGCGACTGCCACGAAGGTTTAAAGGCACGGAATTCTGACGTAACGCTTCTGTCCTTTCCGATTCGGATCTTCGTTTTCTTGTCCGAAAGCTTTTCTGCCCGCTTAACGCAATAGGAAGTTATGTAATGGCTGCGCGAAAAAAAAAGATGCCCGAATTTCGGTATAAAAAATTCTATTACAGGCCTTGGTAACGAGAAAGCGAATAAAATCCAGTTGGCTAAAGGCTGTAGAAAGATAAAGGGGTAAAATGCCCCCAAGCTTAATTCAGTTTTGAATAGAGGGCATGTTTAGTGTTATTTTTGAGTTATTTTCCCAAAATGTCAGAGAGGCAGCCTCATTATCTTGTAAGCTATAAGAAAATATACCATTTTTTGTTTTTGTTTTTTTTATATATTTACTCGGAGATAAAATTCTGAAAAATTAGGCAGTCTAAATATAATATTTATCTTGGAGACCATTTTTCAAATAAATTTGTCAGGAATTTAATTTTTTTAAAGTATTAATTGTTGTTCGGTATTTTTGAAATTTTATTTCTAGGTGACGACTCCAAACATTCCTATAATTTGGTATTAAGGTGTTCTTTACTACTGATTTTTTTCAGATTTTTATTATTGTGCGTCGCATTCGAAAAAAAATAATACTCTCTTTTCGTCATTTATACGCATATAACTCATAATAAATTAATCACTTTCTACGCGAAAAATACTTTCGGATAAAAATCATATCATTTCACCATACAAAAATTCTGCTGATTATTTTTGGCCCCAAATTCACATTTCGAAAATTAAAAAAGGTTTTAAAATATATCTTGTTTTTGTGACCCGTTTTTATGTGAAAAAAATTAAAATTATTTAAATGGTTTTAACTCAAATCCTATTTCAATTCATTTTATTAGTAGTAAATCAAAATATACAGTTTTTGCTACTTTTTGTGGGAAAAAATTACTAATGGTGAATCCATTCAGAAATATGTGTCACGTTACATTAGGAATCAAATTGAATGTATTCATTTAATCTTCCTTCGCTATCGTCTTATGGTCTGCACCAGTTTCATCAATATCAAAATAGGACACAATATGACACAGCTGGTTTAAGTTTGCGGACAACCTATCGAGTGAGCATATGACACATAGAATAAATCTCCTATTAAGTGAGAACAACAACCAATAGTTCGTCTGCCGTTAGCGCAATCCACATGCATATCGTAAGATCCCAGGTATGCCAATTTTTATGGTAGTTTATAATCGACAATTACATTTACATGTCTTGTTTCTTTGTGTCGCGATTGTGCTTCGAATTTTAGAATATCCGCTTTTTCCTTTAAATAAGGTAGATGGCATTATCACTTTCATATAATATTTTCGCTAAATATGATAAAGATTGGAGAAAAATTATGAGTGCACATGAAAAAATTATTTTTCACTCATTTCTGGAGTCACAATAAGTTTATTGGATGCCATATTTTTAAACGGTAGTTTTACGTCCCCAATATGACAGGATTTTATATCTGCGGTAAGAGTACCTTCCAACATTCGTCCTGATATTCATCTGGTTGATGATTTCTTCCGCCATGCTTGGTCGGAATTAAAAAGTATACCAAAAGTGTTATTAAGAAAAACATGAAAATATGTAGAATCTATAATTTTTACCCAATACACCTGGAATACACACCAATATTTTTTGTAAGGTAAATATGATTTTCATCCCGAAAAGTATTTTTTTTTCCGCTACAAAAGTGATTACCTTTTATCAGTCATATGCCTATAAATGATGAAAAAGGGAGTTTATTTTTTTTTAATAAGACGTACCAATAAGAAAAATCTGAAAAACTCAGTCGTAAAGAACATCTTATTCCCGATATGCATGGAATGGGGTCGTCACCCTAGAAATAAAACAGATAAATTCCAAAAAATATTAATATTTTTAAAAAAATTGAATTTCCCTGCTATTTTCAAGCTCTCCAAGATTCGTGTGAGTGCCTGAATGCCCACTATGTTTCATACTTTCAGAATTTTATTTCCAAGTAATGGATAGGAAGAAAATAAAAAATCGAAAATTCCGTATATTTTCTAAGTCTTTACTGTCAGGCCTGTCTATATTATCGGTCTGTGGTCTCTGAGATTTCGGGAAATGACTCAAAAATAACACTAGACGTGCCCTCCTCTTTAATTGAATTAATCTTGGGGCATTTTACCCCCTTATCCTGCTGCAGCATTAGCACTCGATTTATTAACTTTTTCGTTTACCGTGCCCTGTAATAAGAGTTTTTCTGCCGAAATTCGCCAGGGGTTTTTTTGCGCCATTACATAACATTCTCTCTACTGCGTAAGTTCCAAGCTCATGACGATCCGGAACTGAGGATATCATCTCCCACTGCGTCACAAACAGTGATAAACTTCTTTATTGACGTTTAAGTAAATAAATCTTTTACGAAAAAGTTTCTCGAAAACTCAAATGCTTCGTTGTGAATATTTCTGTTTTCTTGTATGTGTAGTGGGTATTTCTGGGCTCACTACAATAATTGAAGGAGGGCGGATCGTATGCAGGAAGGCCGATTGTTTTCTGGTTCATTTTGATCATACGTGAAAATAAGCGGGTATCTAGCGGAAAATGATTGTTGCATTTATTTTGTTGGATACTACGTTTTTCTTATGCAGAATTTTGCACTATCCCGTTCAGGAAGCTGCAAGCCGTTTTTGATTTCTGCACAACAGTTACAAGTAATACAAGAAAGTATGTTTGCTATAGGACCACTAACTAACAACTAAAAATTTCGAGACAGGACGACACATCACAATCCCTGTCCAACGAGGTGTCACACTAGCGGATGGGGTGGGGTGCGCGGGGAGGGTGACTGATTGGAGTGGGTGATTGGGATGGAAGGGAGGCGGAGGGCCCAGTTGGAAAGCGAAGGCGGTGAGGTAACGGGGCGTAGACAGCCGGTAATCTTCCCCGTGTTACAAACACTATATCTTCCTCCATTAGCAAAGATTCGTGACGGAGCAATAAAACTTGACCTGCTGCTGCCTGGACGCGTGCGTTTGCGCGGGCTCTAATGACGGCGCACTTTGTAAGGACATTTAGCCCCGGGCGGGGTATTGCGAATCCTCTTACAAACAAAGAGAGAATAACATTTTTCCTAATTAACGCCGGGGCTCCTGTAATATTTAAGTTGTTCTTCGTCGTCTAATGACCGAAGAGCCAACTTGGCAGGTGAGTGGCGAGCAGCGGGCCCGTGTGACGGCCGAGAGGGCAACAGGCGGAGCGGGACGGCTGGGCGGCTCGCTCGCACGAGGAAGGCCCTTCCAATTGTCTCATTCGGCCATGGGTTGGAGACAAGTAACAAAAAGTTACATGCATTTTAGCACTGGGAATAAATCTTTACAATTACTTTTTCAATTAAACTAACAAAGGCTTATAAAATATAAGGCACTTATAATTGAAACCGTCCGATAGTGTAAAAGTGATCAGAATATCATCTAGAAAGAAAGGGAAATAGAAGAGGACGCGAGAATAGGATATAGAAATGTCCCAGAATAATAATATAATAATAATAATAATAATATAATATTAATAATAATATGATTAAAATCATAAATTAGTAATAATAATAAAATATTGCAAATTATTATCCTCGCCTGAGATATGGCGTATATTCTGGGGGACGCTCATTCTATATTACTTAGACTTTTAGATTGAAGCTAATGCTAGGTCAAATTGAGTCGCTGCCTCGAGGAGACTTCTCAGCGGCCGGCTGCTCGACTGTAGTTTCCGTGGTTTCTCCGATCAAAACTAGGCGAATGCCAGAGTAGTACCTGAACAAATGGCCCACGGACCGCGCGCGATCTACCCTTCCCCTTCCTTGTCCTGTCATCACTTATTTACACGCCCTTACACTTAGATGTAGTACACTAGCACTACACATACCCGGTCGGGAGCTTTGAGGCTGAGACCGAGCTGGGAGCGGTGCCCGGTGCAGTGGAAGAAAGATACCTAATTGAAGAAAACACGCTAGTTGACGGTCGGTCGCGCGGATCTCACCATCCAGCGGACCACCTCCCGAGAGAAAGCATGTACTATACTTACGGCATCGTGATATTAGCAGATGACGCACCCAAAACTAACCAATCAATCACTGTGGATTTGATCTACAGCATTCCTTGATACTATAACTTCGATTTCAACATAGTGGCACTTTGAAAGTCACGAGCTGTAAAGGAGAGGTGACATTGTGGCCTAATGGGAGCCGCAATATTATTATTTAAGTTTAAATCGAGAGCATATGTGATATCTACTACAATGTCACCTCTTTTCCACACGTTCACATCAAGACTTCCGAAAGTATAAATATAATATATCCCTCAACGCATATAGCACTTCCAAAATACTTAGTGTATAATTAGATCAAATATGCGTCCTACAGTAGAAACTAAAACCCGGTACATTTCCGAAAGAGTACAGAGTAACAGATAACATTCTTTACATGGCGTCTGACTATCATATTTGATTGACGTATTCCGACCCTATTTCACGTGAACACTCTTTAAAATGTAATAAAACATTTCGTAGTCGTGAGAAATATTAATGAAATATCATGGCAGAAATTTGGATACGAACCTAAATTTCAAGCAGCATTTCAAATCTCAATCCCAGCAATAGAGTGTCTTCCCGACTGCATGTGTGGTACGCGCCATGTTGCTCTCTTTTTCGGACGAGGTTCGTGTCTCGTGGAAGTCGTGACGGGGCCGTGGGAGCCGAGCGTCGGCGGTGGAGTGGCGCGGCCTGCGACGAAAAAGCGCGCCCTCGGCCATCTGCGCGCGCCTGTTGACCTGCGCCGGAAGTGGCCCAAGCGGGCGCACCAGTTGCCCTGCCTTTGTTCCGCGCCTGCCACCTCGCTCGCTACAAATCGCCGCGGTATGACAAGAGTGGCGGTTAGCGGCTTCCAAAGGCACAATACATCGTGAGCGCCGCGCGCAAGAAACTCGGCTCCCCCGCCCCCTTCCGCCACCCTCGTGAGCGGCTCAAGGGGGTTGGGCTCGAGAAATCGATGCCTCGGGCGGCCGGCCCTTCAGCCCTTCAGCAAGCCCTGGCCCCCTGCCGCCGCCCGGCGCGCCGCCCGCCCTCGAGCTAACCGATACCATCGTCGCCCCGCCTCCGCCGCCGCCGCCGCCGCCGCCGCCGCCGCCGCTCGACAAAAAGCGCCGTGAATAGCGGCGCGACCGCACCGGACCGTCCCTCCCTCCGCCCCCGGCGCCTGCCCGCGCCGCGCCGCGCCGCGGGCCATCGTGGCGGACCGTGTGGCCGCATGCGCCCTTGTGCGCCAGAATCTATCACGGCGCGGGGAGGCCGCGCGCATGATGGCGATGGAAGACGAGATGGGGAGGCCGAAGGGGAGGGGCACCGGAGGACGCACCGCCCACGCCAATGGAAGCGTCAACAGGAGGGGGAGTGCGGGCAGCGCCGGGAGCGGGACCAGACCGGGAACCGGGAACGGAGCGGAGAGTGTCGCCGGGGAGGGGGCATTGGGGAGGGGCAAGGCGCGGGAGACGGGCAGTCGCACGAGAAGGAAGAGGGATAGGGAGACAATGAGGAAGAGAGAGGGGCGAGTTGTGTCGTCAGCAGGAACGGAAGGAAAGCGCGTGCTAGTCGGTGGGCGGCCGCCGGCGCCGCGGAGGGCGGATGCAAAGGGCCGCTGACCGCAGTCCCGCAGAGCGGCAGGTGCGGCGTCGCATGCGCGGCCCCGCCCCCAGCCTTCTCGCCCGGAAGATGATGGATCTTAAAAGAGCGGCTTTTATCAAATACGAATTAACTCGTGCTCCCACTCGTGTGGCAGCGGCCACAGCTGGCGGCGCGGCGGGGCGGAGTGGGTGGGGCGGGGGCGTGGGCGGGGGCGTGGGCGGGGGCGGGGGCGGAGGCCGGGAACGGAGCGCAAGAGGGCGCAAAGCCGCACGCGGTCGCCCGCCGCCGCGGGAAAAACGCTAAGAGCCATTTGAAGGCCATTATGCGGCAATGACAGCGCGGCGCCCGCGGACGTCTCGGCGCCCTGGGCAGCGCACGGAGCCCACTGCGACCACGCCCACAGGGACGTGCTGCGACGCTCATCAAGGAAGAGAAGCGGACAAATCACACTGCCTCTCTGTTCTGTCGCCCGCGCACTGCACCTCCCAATGCCCCCTCCCCGGCTACCCGCTCTCCGCCGGCTACCCGCTCTACCACGATCTCCGCTCATGGTCACAGCTCCCGTTCCCGGTGCGTGCCCGCACTCACCGCCCTGTTGACGCTTCCACTGAGAAACCATCACGACGTAAACATTTGTAAACCATAGCTTGTCTCTGTTTCGGCATTCAGAGAAGGATCATCAATAACACAGGCATACAAAAAGTGCTGTCAGACCCAATGGGTTGACACATGTTTCTCAATGTATGTACACAGGCTGATTTCGAATCCGAAGCCAGAACTGCGCTAACCACTTCCATTTTTAAATTCACAATTTCACGGAGATTTTTCGCGATTTAAAGAAAACCAGAGGGTGGTGGCGCTGTTTTGCCTTTCAGATTCGGATTCAGCGACATCGACACGAGAGAAACATGTGTAAGTCTTTCGGTCTGACAAGTTGTTTGTGTGTGGCTGCGTAATTCAGCGAGAAAACTACTATACACCAATAGAGTGTGCATTGGCGATGAAAAAAGAGAATTTCCGAAAATACACGATCTCCGAATTCCGAAAAACATGGCTTTTCAAACCCTTGGTTCTGCATTAATAATGATACATAAAATCTGTAGTGATATCGCGATGGGACTGAATGCATAAAAATATTGATATCAGCATGGTTGGCAATGAAAATGCCAACAAGTCGTATCTTTTTTATTTGGGCAGTCTTTAAAGGACCGAGAGTGGCTTATTGACACAAGAGCGGCATGACATCAGACCAAGACCAATGGCAGATAACGCTGACGATATGCTGACCCAAAGCGGGCATGGCTGCGGCATGGGGCCTGGATGCAGTGCACGGAGACGCAAGACGCCAACCGCTGCAGGTAACGCCTGCCTGTGTAGCTGCGCACCCCTCCAGATCCGCGGATGTAAGGAATGGCCGAGGCCGCCCCCACGCGTTCTAATTGCATCTCCTCCGCCTCCACGCGTCTATCGTGGTTTACGCGTCTTGGAGATTTTCTTTTTTAAAAATCGTGATCAGAAAGTTTTAAATGGATTGAAACATCTATCTCACACGCTGATCGCCACTCATGTTGCACAATGTACACACGATTCACAGAACAAATACTAGCACTCTTGTCTTCATAATATTGCGTATTGCGACTAAGGTTTGAGAAAATTTTACCATGTCCCTCGACAAGTGGTCAATTGTATTTCACGAGCAAGGTCGGATGGCACCCCCCGTTCCTAGGACGCAAACTTTTTTCTTGTTATGTTTTGTAGAAAATTGAACAAGAAATATGCCTATTTTTTTCAATTTTAATCTGAGAGAGTTCATAAAGAATTTTCGTTTTTTCAATATAATTACAATTTTTCAATGAAATATTTATTTTTGAGAAAGTAATTTACAGATGAGTAAAATACACATATCCAAAAATTAAAAAAACAATACAGTAAGTTTTATGTTAAATATTTCAGAGTGTCATTAATCATATTTTGCAAAGTATGCGTAAATATTCAAAATGTAATATAGACAAAACTACACAATAAACATTTTCAGGTAAATAAAGAAACACGTGCCTCTTTTTTTGAGGTCCAGAAACGAATGCCATATATTCACACTGTGTCTTTTTTTAAAAATAGTCGTGTTGATTTGAGTGCGATTTGACGTGGAATGGCTCGTATTTCAATTCGTTTCGCTCTCACCCATAAGAACATAGATGACCCACAAGTCACCCACATGTTACCCACAAAAATATGTATGACACAGTGTCATACATTCTGGGGCAGAGTGACATCTGAAATACTATAACCTCTTGAAATCCTTATCAGCAGACGGTCATACTCTTTTTTAGTTTCTTCAGCACTTGCATCAAAGACTGGCCCGAACACAATCCGTTAGAGCATGGGTAGGCAGAGGCGCGCGCCCTCATACTTACAATTGATTTTCTAGAACTGTATGGGTGGGAGTGCCCACTTTTTTTCTTGTTGTATTTTATAGAAAATCGAACAAGGAACACGCCTATATTTTTTTCAAATTTTTATCTCATCGAGTTTATATAAAAAATTTACTTTTTTTGAAAAAAAATACATTTTTTAAAATGAAAAAAATTTTTGAAAAATGTATTTACAGAGGAAAAAATATACATTTCAAAGTATTAAATGACACAAACCAGAAATTTTTATATTGGTACATTCGAGAAATAATTGATCTTATTTTATGAAGTACCTGTAAATTCCAAAATTTAATATAGCCATAACTACACAAATAATCAATTTTCAGGCAAATAAAAAAATACGTGTCCTCTTTTTTGATGTCCAGATTTAAGAAAAAAAAATATCGTGCATTTAAAACAATGTGTCAACTCTTGTGCGATTTGACGTGGAATGGCTCATAGGCGAGATGAAAAAGTTACATATTCCACTGTACGGGCGAGAATGTACGTGCCGTTTTGGGGCAAATACTACTTTGAAACGGTGTCTTCTTTGTGACTTACACTCAATATACTCCCCATCAATTAAGATTGAAATCAAGAAACTTGCTCGTAAAACTAACAACTTAGTAAAAAGCAAGACCAATAACTGATCTGCAATTTTAAAAAATGTTGGAAAATATGGTATTGAATACTACCGACAAATATATTCGATATTCGCATTTTGAACCCGACGGAATGGTTGGCGAGTGTGCGTGATGCCCGTTCGAACGCCTCTGCTGCCGCTTTCGCCTTTAGGTTCCTGATGGCGGAGGCAGCCGGGGCAGCCCGGCGCGCAGGCACGGCGCCAGATTGGGGGCAACCGCAACGCCTGCACACACACACACACACACACCACCCCGCGCTTCAGCTTACTCGTTGCGGCAGCGACAAAAAACGGCTCCTTCCAAACAAATTAAGTATGTTATTATCGAGTAATTTTTTTGCGTGCGCCTGGCCGAGCACAAATCCCCACTTAATTAACGCATGGTCCTCTATAGTGAAAGCCTTTTTCGCGTCGTGCGAGCATCAGGTAATGTGCGTTTAGCGCCAGCGGCGAGGCCGGGGGCGGGGCGGGGGGCGGAGGCGGGAATAGGCCGAAAGAGGCGGTGACGACGCCGAGGTCGACGACGTTTGCCCAACGCGAGGGCGGGGAAGGTGGGGCTGGGGGCGGGGACATCAGGACCGCAAAGTAGCATTCTGCAGCAGGGAACGGACGACGCAGATAGGCAATTTATGCATAGCGTTCGATCAGCCGACGACCACCTGAAAACGGTTTGACCCACGCCTCTGAAGCATTGTTTGTCTCACTATTATTTGTTGAAGCAGGTTCAAAAGCGGGAGAGCATATCGTACAGAAACTGCTTTTCGCCCACCTCGAACTTTATTCCGCAAATATAGTTAGTCCTGGAAAACATTATTACCTATTAAATAAAAACAAATTATTTTTTCAATAAATAGATGTTACTTCAAATTACTGAGCGTCGGGAAGGAAATCATCAGGCACTTCAATAATTAATAATCAAAAGAGTCGAAACATCTTCCACCAGTGTAAAATAGTAATGCACACGTCATTTGCTATTCTAACTTGATACTGTGATCGGGCTTCGTCATGATATTGCGTTTGCAAGCCTTTCATTTGGTTTCTCTACTGCACTATGACATAAGTGAAGAAAAACATCCTCGGACAGATCCGACTGTTCAGCAGCATTAACGACAGCTGATTCACATCTGTCATCAAAAAGTCGGGTACAGATTCAGGTATCCCTAAAACGCGTGGTCGTTCAAGCACAATTTCAAACACTTGACAATACACTCCTTATTCATTGGTTGGAGAAATTTCATACACAAGGGAAGTGCCAAAGTTTACACATATCCATTCAACATTTGAGTTACAGGTCTCTATTGCACAAGTTGAAACAAATTTGACTGAGCAATTTTCAAGGTTCCATCTACAAACTTTCCGTTCTATGAATTGGTCTTGAAATTGTCACGGGAATAAAATACAATATTAGGCACGATGTTGATCCATCTTCGAATGAGTCCATAAAAGTGGCCTCTCCTGTAAAGTTGTTTTTTACTGCTCTCAGCTCGCTTCTCAAAACTAGCGCTGCGTCCCTTCCGGATGATCTTGGCCCGTAGCATTCTCCCAGAAACTAAATGTAATGCACAGACTTCTTGCATATCAGGGGCTTGCAGATTCGGATATTGTTCTGGACCCCTACCTACCCTACTTGTTGTCTTGGCACTGTTCAGTTGAGACTTACAGCCCGCGCAGAGCACACACATTTCTGTTGGATCTCCAGGACGTAACACCTTTTCCAGTGAAGGACGATAGCTTAGGAATCCATCGATATGTAAAGATTTCTGCGTACATCCTGTCAAAACTATGTCACAGCTAAATATGTTTGGTCGCTAAGCAAACCAAGAAACATGGAAGTCAAATTTTTGGAAATGGAACTTAAATGATTGGAAATTGTTGGAAACTTATTTGTATTGGAACAAAATATTTTGAACCTTCGGGCCCCTGTCCCGACGAGCACGAAAATATGGTGAACTTCTGATCAATATAGTGTTTTAGACCAGTCTTCATAAGGTGTCATCAACATACGTGGGCGGAGATAGCATGAGCAATGGGCTCCACTTATCCTACTAAGCTGCTACTTCACTTTTTTTTTCTCATAAATGTTCTAAATCCAAAAAATCTCTGTGGTTAGATTGAAATCGTATCATTGTCGCTCACTGCCATGTGCATTGTGTGCTGTGCCAAGTGGCCACGCCTCCTTCCTCGCATGGCCCCGCCCTGCTCGCCCCACGCAGCACCGCAGGCGAACTTCTCAAGGGCAAGGACGCGCAGCTGGAAAAGGCCAATTGTCGAAGAAAAGAGTTCTCTCATAAACGGGAGGTTGTGCACGCCGTAGCGAGCAGCAATCGATGCAGCCTCGATCTTCTGCGCATGCGCACATGAAAAAGTGATGCAAAACATGAACTGCTTCTGCGCAGATCGACGTGCTTTCGAAATTCTTTCCATTCGAGGATGATTAACAAATTGAAGGTAAACGTATGATAGTTATTTGTATTTTTTCCGACGTGTTTTACGGTGGGAAACGCTGACAAACGCATGAACCATGCACATCACAATGGAAGGGAATATTCCAATGCGTCGTCTGCGAAGTACCGAAATAGAGAGCGTAATGGTAGGAGTACGCGAAGAAACGAGATGATGAGAAGAAAGATGAGAAGATGAAGATGATACGTGGCTATTCAACGCAAATGTCCTGATTCGCGCAGCTTTCTCACGCACTTCCTTACTGTTTTTTTGAGAATCAGCAAAAAACAGAATGTAAACAAACCGTCAGTATTTCGGGATGATGATTGAAATTTGCGAGCTGTTCTTGAGCATTCCGTGGGAGTCGCTTGGGTGGATCCGCCCGTCCACCCTGGAGCGGGGGCGGGCGGCGAGGGGCGGGCGCGAGCGCGGGGCGGGGCGGAGAGCGCCTCCGCCTTGCGCTGCGCTGCGCTGCGCTCCGCTCCGCTCATGCCAATTTAATGAGAATCGGGAATTATATCGACGGAGCCAGCGGACCATGTTATTCTATCCGATATGCGGTCTAACGGGCCATTCGCGTCGAAACATGAAAGGTCCGGCGCTCAAAGAGCCAAGGTCTCTTTAAAGCAACTGCTGGCGGGGCTTCGGCGGGGCGGGGGCGGGGGCGGGGCGGAGCGGAGCCCACGAGCATCCGCCAGAAGACCCAGCGCCCGCACGCGGAGATGAAACACAACAGAAGTCCATTCGGCGAAGCAGATACGGAATAAGACGTCCTCGCAACAGCCAGCAAGCGCAACATCAATTACAAAACATTCAAACACTTATCACCATATTCAAGCGCCAATTCTTATGAATAAAAAAACTCACTTTACTAATCGCTAGATGCCTACTGCATTTGTGAACCAGAGAACCCCTCACCGAAGGGGAAAAAGGATAGGGGAAATGCGCGAATGCAGAAGTCAACAAGGCAAAATTTTAACGGAGAATTACGCCAAGGAAGTACTATATGCGCTCAATGCTCAAAAGACGGCTAAAAGCTCGTTGTTCCGAAAAAGACCTAGCAGAATTAAGAAAAAATGCAAGTGAATAAAATGAATTATGTATTAAGAGCTGACCTCAGAATGGTTCCGCTCAGTACGTGTAAGATAAATTGTCAGACAGTTTGGACTTTTATTTTTAAAGACAGAAAATTGTTTTAGAATATTTTTTTTAACCAAATACAATATGATTGCAATATTGTTTAGATATTTAGCCTGAAGAGGGATGTAATTATTTCCGAAACGTTGCTATTGCTGTTATGAAACACATAATATATTGCAATCATTGTATTTTTATGTAAAACAATCATCTAAACAATTTTCTGGCCTTTGAATAAAAGACCACATTCAGTGTGACGAAGTTGAAAAATTTGTAGACAGAAAAGTTAAAAAAAATGTTTTAATGATGAGTTAACTTTTTGTTCTGTGATGAAATGCCGTTGGCATTTAAAAATAAAATGATCATAGGTGTTGCCATTGCTAGCAATTGTTGGTTAATTGTTGGCAATGAAAATACCTATGATCATTTGAGACTGAACGTCCTTGACAGTTGTAACCTCAACAATACTGGTCTATAGAACAGACAAGAGTTACAC
>JAHLJT010008446.1:288533836-288548600 GCA_031308135.1 Acheta domesticus | reverse complement strand
TTAAGTGGGAGGCGTGAGCGAGTGGATGTTATGAATTTTGCCCCCTCTTACAAGCCTGGGATAACTCAGAAGGACCACTTCTCGATTTAGTAAAAGGCAACTCGGTAGGAGAAGATACCGGAGATGTGATATGTCACCATTGCTTAATTCAACACAACACAAAATTTAACAAGGAATATATAATTATAAAAATTAGTGATTACATAAATTAGTGGAATACAATAGTATGCTATTTGAAAGCATACTTGAATGTTGAGGGCAGTTGATCTGAAAGAAAGTACATGAAACCAGTGATCTCGCCCAGTGGTGGACGAAGGCTGAGTGACGCAGCAGGATGACGTCAAACACAAGGAGGTGCCGGCGGGTCTGTGCAGGTGACAACTTGCAGCGATCCACCAGAGGCAGCGGCCGTTGAGAGGCAGCACGCTTAATACATAGCAAGCGTGCAATAATGTGCACTGAACAGCACAACACAGTTAATACAGCACAGTACAATAAAACTGGGAGTCACGAGTTTAATGTTGGCGAGCCAAACAGCGTACAACAGTACTGGCGACACATGCGTAGCATGGCACGGAGCACAAATGTTGCACTAACACAGCTAGTCAATGTCACAATATATGAAGTCGTACACAGTGTGGAACTTAGTAACAAAGTTAATTATAAACCATGATGGGCGGCTTGGCCCTTGCGGAGCGCAAGCGTCCTTTGGCAATGGTAAAGTTAGATGCCATGATGGCGTGAACTCGGCTTACAGAAAGCACGGGTGTAAAATACACGGAACAAGTCACGTAGTGGTTGCCGGTAATGGCTCAAATAAAGTTCATTAATACTGCGAACATAAGCGTGGCTTGCAGTTCGACAATGAAACAAGTAATTGCCATGATGGCTTACAGAACGCACGACTGAGCGATGCGGAGTGCACTAACAAAATCTCGGCACGATTGCACACAGAGAAAATTTCCATCACGTCTGCACTGCACGAAATCTTTAGCACGACTGACCGGCACAAGATCTGTAACGCGACTGCACGGCTCGAGAATTTTTGCGCGACTGAACTGCACGAAATCTGTAGCGACTGACCGGCACAAGATCTGAAGCGCAACTGACCTGTGACTGGCGGCGGCGACGCTCGCTGAGAGCATTTTGCAGGCCGAATTTTGTGCGGTAGCCAATGGGAGGCAGCAAAAAACAAATTGGTTGGATTATGTGCTTAAATTTAAGAAAGAAAGGAATTCATAAACAAGGTGTAAGTTAGGCATGATTTTAAATTATAGAGAATTACGCCATTAATATGAAATTAACAGAAGAACCTGAGCTGTTGTGTTACAAACCAACTGTAACGGCGCACGTTGCCAGATATGGCAACGGCTATGTACGGCGACGCCGGGAGGCGGTAGTTTTTCGTAAGAATTGGCCGCGGACAGCACTGGGCAACAAAGAAGTTGTATTAAAGCGAGTTTGCGAAACCACGCGATGTGCTTCAGTATGAAATAAAATAAATATAAATAACTTGTTCGAACATCACTTTTATGGAAGAAAGCGGGAAGAAGATCGCGACTAGTCCACTTGTATCGGAGAGCGTGGAGTGAGGTCGCAAATTGCACCTGTATCTGGGAGAGCTCCTAGTAAGGACGCCACCGCTCCGGGAAAGCGTGGCTGTTTCAGGGAACTTCGTTCTTGGGAGAGCGCATGACCGCGGGTACTGGGTACCGCCGTCGCCGCCGCTGCCGGCTATCACTTGGATGCCCACGCTCGACATCCGGTGAACTTCCACGCCGCTGCTATTCCGGCCGTTGACGCACTGCTCGGGTGAGACCGCAAAGAAGACGGGTTGCCGCCGATGCGAACGGACGTTCCGTAGGCACCAAGATGGCCGCCATTGGACAGCGTCTTCTGGCGGGAGATGCCGACCGGAGACGCTCCGCTGTCCGCTTTCGAGCCGCGCGCTGCCGTCGCCATCGCCGCCGAGCACCGCCCGACACTGACGTCACTGTCGCCGCCGCCGGGCTGTCCTGACGCGGACGGGAGGGTCCGTCGACTGCTTCCAGGGCCAGCTCATCGCCGCGGACATCGAAGGCTGCGGAAACGACCCGCCTGCCCATGATACCCTGAGGTGCCCTGAGGTGCCCTACGGGCCCTGAGGTTCCCTACGGTGCTCCGTGGTGCTCTGTGATTGCCCTGAGGTGCCCTGTGGTGCCCTACGGTGCCCCGTGGTGCCCTGAGGTGCCCTGAGGTGCCCTGAGGTGCCCTATGGTGCCCTGACCCTATGGGGCCCCACAACTACGGCGCGGCGCAACGAGCTCGTGAATTGAAGACAAGCGAGGAGTCATTCGACGCCCTTGAGTCTCCTGGCAGGGAACTGATGATTTGCTTTTGGATCCGTCCATAAGATTTTCTAAATCGTGGTTTTTCGCGTTTTAGAGTTGCCATCTAGCGGTGGCCGCGCGCGAAGCAAGTGTCCATCCGCCAAGCTGTGATGCAGAGCTGTGATAGCTAAATATGACGCCAATCGGACGGTCCACGTCATCAGGCGAAACCACGAAAAACTGCTCGCTATCGCCGGATCGCCGCTCTTTACGGTATGCGGTGCACGAATTGATCACTTTGAAGCAAAAGGTGCATCGTCAGCGATGTCACCGCTTGGACAATTATCGTTTTGTAGGACAATTCTGTTATGTATAGCATATACAAATGTCCTAATGGAATAATCCCTTTTCTAGGATATAGTGGCGTCATACGGATGTAATCAAAACACAGACGAGAGTGGGTTGTAAGAACAGTGAGTTTATTCATAAACTAGATCGTAGTCACAATAACAAATTTCACTGCTTACAATTAACTAAATAGATCCCACTACTAGGAGGGATTTAATCGAACGGCTACCACACAGTTCTATATCTGAGACCTAATGCATGTCTTGCTCGTCACGACAATGTATTGGCCGGCCCCTTGCGCACGTGCGCCGCTCACAAAAACTTACGCACAACCGCACGCCGACCTTGCTGAGAAGCAAGAAGAGGGAGACATTGTTCTCGTCCGTTATATAGGCCTTTCGCCGCCCCCATTGCCTCTGCGCACTATCCCTATCCGCGCTAGGCAGAAATTCCTGATGCGTCATCTTCTGCGCCCTTTGTTTACATCATGCCATCTGCCGCAGGTAGTCACTGTTGAGCGTGCCACGACGCTACAATACATTTAACCACAAATTTATATTCTATTATAAACATATAATAAAACAACGTTGTGTAATATAAAATGAGCTTGCACATGCTCAAACTTTTTCTATAAGCCGTCTGATTATAGAATGTTCTCTTCAGAAAATTCTTCTGAAAACATCCGGCTTAGGTCCTTCAACATCATATTTCGGGTACCCACTCGAGAAGGCCTACCCACCCGACAATTTTATTCTAATTTTTATTACTTAATTTTCTATAGATTATTTTTATACGTTCTATACCCACGGAATGAAACAAACGAGTCAATTGATTTTTAATATATGGAAAATGTTTCTAAAATTTTTTTAATGCGTCGACGACGCCACATTTAGCTAATTTTCTATTATAATAGTAGTATTTGAGCATTGAGGAGTAATGTCAGGATATATTCGCGACCCTCCTTATTTTCTAACAATATTAGTAACTCGAACAGGATACTTTAAAATCCGTTTGAGGTTCTGATCGTAGATTTCAAACTATCAAACACTTTGGAAATTGAATACGAGACAGTTTCGTGCGTTCTATCGCTAACACCAGCACGATCGGTTGCCAACGGGTGCTGCATAAATTTCAGTTTAATAACTTAACTAATAAAAGCAGGAGACAAAAGTGGCGGCATTCGAATACTAATAAATGGAACATTCTAATTTATAAACTCAAAAAGTTACTGCGTAATCAGTCATTAAGATGAAAATGGGCCGATTGAGTAATCACAACGTTGAAATTTGCTTTGAAATTCCATTCGGGTACAATGTCTAACTTGACTAGCAATGTACAAAGGAACACAGTAGATCGCATTTTTGGCGAAGGAAAGGATTGGCAAAGAAAACCTTACAAAAGCGTGGTTTTCTCTGCGACAGCAGTTCAGACGGTCGTTGGATTTTTGGCAGAAAAGAGAGAGCGGAGAGGTGACATTCGGAGGATGCAGGGCACGGGTGAAGAGGAACGAAGGAGAGGGTCGCGAAATCAAAGGCGAGAAACAGGAGGGGACGGGGAGAGACAACCAGTAGAAGGAGGATGGGGGCGGCGCGGGAAGCAGCGGTGGGATGGAGTGGGGCAGGGGCGGGGCGTGGGACGAAGTTGAATTGGGAGCGAAGGTGACGAGCGCCTACTGCCCTCCTTTAGTCAACGCTGCTAACAAGCGACTTCAAATTGACGGCGAAGAAATACTTCATCACACCCCCGAGCCGCCTCCCATTGTAAGGTCTAATTAAAATCGGAATCCGAATGGAGGCGGTGGTGCGCGGGCGGGGTGGGGCGACACTCGAGAATGTGGCAGTGGAGGCAGCCACCGAAGCTTCCCCAGAAGATAAGGCAAAAGGTGGGAGATGATTACAGCAATTACAATTTTCTCCAAGTTCCATAAAGAGGAAGCCACATTTAAAGAAGGAATATCAAAATTCAATTTGCCGCAATCATTAATATTCAAAGAATCATCCAAAAGTTTCGCTTGTTTGTGTTTCTTGGTCTGAACACAATCATTTTAACATAGTGAAATACTAAGCTTGCAAAAATAGGTTTCCTTAAGTCAGTGTGACACTTTAGTTCGATACTTGCATGCAACGCGTAGAAAGGAGATTATTCCACAACTCCTGTCAGCTAGATAAATGAAAAAGAAGCACACAATAAGGCAATTACTAGTTAAATCGTTGTCATGTGAAATACACTTTTATGTTCTCGCATGAACAACTAGAAATGGTACGTTTCATTCGCCTTTGCAGGACAGTTGAAATTGCTACCCATACGAGGAAATATTCTTTCTAATGCGTTTTACTGGAAGAGCCACATATTTCACACACATTTCAAATATACAACCACTAAGCGCATTTCTATGAAAACATCACGTATTATATTTTTAGAATAAATGAGATAGAGAAAGAGAGCCAAACAAGTCTTAATTAATTAGTTATGTTAATCTGTTTTGGTTTGTTTTTTTTAAGAAAATTCTTCAAGCAGATGACGATCCAAGCAGAGCATACGCCACACAAACAACTTGGAGATTGCTTTAAATTTTCACTGTTTAAGATGTCGCCAGGGAACACGAAGCTCCAGACATTAAAGTGCCAAGTATACTGTAAGTATCATAATGCATAATGCATGCCTCAACCTGGAAGAACATGATCGTCTTTGGTGAAAGTTCTGTATTAAACAGGGAAATTAATTATCCCCTTTAAAGAATATAGAAACAGTATTTGCATTAATGCGCTTTTCCAGTAAACTTAATTAACATTTTACAGTAGTCGGAAAGCACGTGAGAAGAATGCTAACAATGTTTAAAAAAAAGTGTTGACTAATATCTACAGCACAAATTCAGTTTGTTTGTAATTTATTGTAGTATTTTTTAAAGACGCCAGTCCATGTAACGGGCTGGAATTACTTTGATATTACAACTGTAGCCTAGCAACAGCGTCTATTTGAATCCGTATATGCATTTAAGAGGATGTCTATGATCAAGTCCATAAATTTAAAATTAGTTTTAAAAAATAAGATAAAAGATTAAAGACACAGAATGGAAAATTCTCAGAATTAGCCTCGGGAGGCACTGGCCAGAGAAAAGTGAAAGGGAGAAAGAGCAATATGAAGTAGCAGTAGAGAGGGGAATAGGAGAGGATGGCAAGGGGGAAGAAAGGCGAAAAGAGGAATAGAGTTTGGGGAAAGAAGAAAGAGAAGACTGCTGCTAATAATATAATAATAATAATAATAATAATAATATCTTTTATTTGCGGCGAGGCTCAGGCCATTTTGCCTGCTCTTCCGCCAACCACTTTCAAAATTTTATTACATTAGTGCATTATAGAAGGAGTTCAATCAATGAAAAATACGTACGCAATTTGGGTGAAAGTTTTCTCACATAGAAGACAGGAATGAAAGCGAGGGAGGAAAGAGTTGGTGGAGGGAGGAATGCTGTCACAGTATTTGTATGTTTAAAGTTATCAATTTCAAGTTAGGGATGTAATTAAAAAATGATCCCAATATGTAAAGTAAACACTACGAGATTTTACTCAAAATTTAGAGAAATTATCATTCTGTGACTAGGCAAGTTACATGTTGATGAGGATTGATAGAGATTGTTGCAAATCGGTGAAGTATTGATATGTACTTCTAATTGTTTCAAAGAGGTTTTATTAAAAGCTATGATTGCGTACGTATTACTGAAATACTCCTAAATGAAAACTAGAAATGGAGGGAATCTCGTCAGCATACAAGCGAAAACACATCAAGTAACTAGTGGAGCTTCCAACGCACATACTTTCTCGCTCTGCTTCTATACGGTCCTTTTTGCTATTCCACTACTTCATAAACAAGAAAAAAAGTGTATTATACCAGCAAACCTTTTCGGTACCGAGACCCGACAACCGAACTCAAGTTCAACGAACCGGCACTTATACCACTACGCAACACCAACACCGTCTCTGTCGAACAGAACCATGAAAGAATAGAACCGACCTATCAAATGGAAAATGCATGATTAAGAAAACAATTGATACGATGGCAAAACGCTTTACAAATACAAGAGACGTAAAAAATTGTTAAAAGTTAATTATTTGAACAAATATATACAGACATTTACAGTACATTTTATCGCAATTACTTATATTTTAGTCAAAACGTAATTCTATCGCTTTTATCATTAGCAGCCGGTAATTTTCAACATGGGAAAAACGTGTCTTTCAAACATGACCAAGAAAGGCAGCGATAAACCGCATTACGAAGATTCGTAAGGCTAGAAAGTAATAATCATTTCGGAAACCGTTAGGGATGGTAAGTTTATCGCATGCCTTCTGGTTATATTGTATTACAATTTAACGTTAAAATGCTCATAATTTTACTTGAATTGGTTCATACAGATATATACTAGACAACTGTTCATTTGACATGTCATACGCTTCAGAAATCGAATAACAGAGTTGAAAAATTGTTTAAAAGACGCAGGTAGTCCTGTCTATTTATCTGCATTGATTCTATTTCGTGAGTAGAAGTACTTCAAAGATGTTCAATAAAGTATCAACACTCTTCAATGTTTTTTCCTGCAACATCACATTCATCAAATTAAAATACCTCGGGGGATCGAACTCGGCACCTTCCTTATTGAAGATCTCAACCCGAAGGTGCATTAACCTACCGCGCTACGGGACCGACATGCGGACCAACGCTTATATTTTTAGTCAAAACGTACTTGTATCAGTTCTATCATTAGGAAGCCGGTAATTGTCAACATGCGAAAAACATGTCTTTCAAAAAACATGACCAAGAAAGCAGCGCGGTAAACGGATTACTCCACATAATTTATCCGATGATCGGCATTTGGAAATAACTACTGCGAGAATGTATGTGCATTCTATAGCACCTCTAGTTTATTTATACATTTACCTTCCCTTCTTACACACGTGCAGAAAATTTAAAGAAAAAATTGAAGCGGTTTTTGAGATAAATTTTTTTTGTAAATTTGAATCGCAATTTACGCAAAAAACTATTCGTTTTTCCAAAAAATGGTACATGACCTTATTTGAAGTGCTAATTTTGTACAACCGACTTTGTCTGAGGCGAAAATCTCTATCTTCAATTTTGCAGTTTTTAAACAGTTTTTTGCAATTTCGAAAAATTGGGCCAATCAACGAAAATGATACCTACGTCATTCCCTTCAACGTTCTTCGCACTATTCAACAACAAAATATAAAAAAAAATTTGGAGCCATTTTCTTTAAATTTAGAAAATCTCAAAATGGGCTTCATGTAAAGTACCCTAAAATTCTAAGATATCGGTTTCAAATTCAGGAGGCCATGAGACGAGTAAAAACGATCGGTGAATATCAATTTGAAGAAAATCGGCCGAACAGTTTAGGCGCTAGCGTTGACCACAGACGGACAGACTGACAGACGGACGTTTTTGCCGTCAATCGATTTTGAAGTGATGAATGAAGAAGCAACAAATCATGGAATTTGACTACACCACGAGATAGAGGATTTTTTTTTAAATTTAGCAACAGGTTTTATCCACTTTTTGTCACCAGACCCCTGCTATAAGAGATTTTCTGGCGAAAATTCCCCGTTTTCCGCCGCACGATTACATAACTTTCTCTTCTTACGAAGTATTCGTAAGGCGAGAAAGTAAAAATTCAGGTTCTAAGAGACAAACGGAGAACATTGAAAGATAATGCTTTGAAATGATTTACGTGTATTTCATAATAGTAATAAGAAGAAATTTGACAATAATAAAAGAATGTATTATCAATCTATTAGTAAAAAAATATAACTAAAAACATCCAAAAGTCAATTCAGTTTTAGGAAAATGTTTACAATATAAAAATATTCCCCAACCTAGCAAATTGAAATTTTTAATAATGAAGGAAAATGTTAACCATTAGAATATTCAAAGACCTGAAAAAATGACCGACATATCTCACCCGCTAGCTAACGATTTACGCTACACTTTTTTTGCTGGTATTGAAGAGAAAGAGGGAAGCAGAGGTGGAGGCGGATATGGAAAGGTTTATTGGGCAATAAATAGTCCGGGCACGACAACTGCTACTGTCATTATTGTTGTGAAGGTTTTTTAAAGTCCGAATGTGACATTGATTTGCAGTGTTTGTCATGCATGTGGGTATGAATATAAGGGGTAAGGATTACGACAAGGAAGAGAAATATGAAAAGACACGCGCGGTCCGAGGCCCTTTCCTTTAGGGTAATGCTCCGGGAGAAACCACGGGGAACTCATGATCAGAGAAGCCGACGCTTGCATTCTCTCCTGGAAGTCGATCTAGCATGTAGTAATATCGAGAATTCGCCATCGCTGCTACTTCGAATTCTAACATTCGGTGAGAGTCCGCTGCAGAGGACATCCTCAATGTTACTCTCAGCAACGCCAGCGGTGTGAGGAGCCGGTCCAGGATAAACTGAGACTCCATGTATTATAAAGGATCCGTGTTGGGGACCGTGGTCAACAAACAATGATCAACGTTGCAGTGACTAAAACCGTTGAGGGGATGTGTGCTGGCCAAAAAACGAAGAGAGGTTGGGAAGGACGATCCCCTATAATGGAATGGTTACTTAACTACTCACGCACACGATTTGAAAGAACCAAGGAATTAGCCAACTTTCTCATCGTCTCTGAAGTTACACACCACAAAAAACTGTTGGGGAGATACATTCTTCAGAACGCGCAGAGACATTTGGATCTTTAGGCAGGAGGATAATGTGTTCCACCTTCCTTGGCACAATGTAATACAGAAGTTGCGCATCACTGAAAGGTCTCCGGGGAAGGGTAGTACTAAAATAACGTCATTTAAGGGTTTAAATGAAATAAGCTATCAGGGCAGGTGTATTTGTTTAGGGAAAATCCATCCAAACTAATAAATTTTCTAACACTGTACTTTTATATCTCACTTCTATTGCCTGGATGTTTGTTGCAAATGCACGTTTCAGATGCTACTCTTTACACAGCCAACGAACAGCAGAATACAAATGCAGCAGAGGGAGGTATTTTCTAAAGTGGAAATGAAAACTGCGTGAAATTTCGTGCGGTTACACGGCAACCACGCGTGTAAGTAGAATTGCCGAGTGCGGGCGCGAAAGTTGTGAGGCAGGAAACGTCTTCTGGGTTGGAGGCGGCCGATGGGCGTCGGCGAAGCGGCTGGGCGAAGCGGCTGGGCGAAGCGGCTGGGCGAAGCGGCTGGGCGAAGCGGCTGGCGAAGCGGCTGGGCGAAGGGCCTTGACCCTTAGACCTCGTGCAGAGGGAGGCGAAATGGAGCGCAGGGGGCGATGGGGGAAGGGAAGAGATGAACGGAGTGACGGACTGCTCGCGTCAAGCAAGAGCAGACAATGTGTGCGCGATGATCAGCAGGCGACGGTCACTTACCCGCATCCAAAACCGCCTCAACCTACATCCCCGAACAACCCACGCAGGGGCAATGAAGTAGGAAGTGTGGGAATTCTACCGAAGAGAGGGGGGTGAGGCGACGAGTGGAGTGAGGGGCCGAAAGGCGAGTGGTCGAAAGGGCTGAGGGGGGCAACGGGGCAAGGAAACGAGGAGGAAGGAGGGAGGGACTGAGGGGCGGGAGGGCGAGTGGGACGAGTGGGCCTGAGGGGGCGAGGATCTGAGGGGGGCGAGGATCTGAGGGGGGCGAGGATCTGAAGGGGCGGGAATCTGAAGGGCCGAGGATCTGAAGGTGCGAGGATCATGAGGGGGCGAGGATCTGAGGGGGCGAGGATCTGAGGGGGCGAGGATCTGAAAGAGGCGAGGATCAGAGAGAGGCGAGAATTCGAGGGGCGAGAATCTAAGGGGGCGAGGATCTGAGGGGGCGAGGATCTGAGGGGACGAGGATCTGAGGGGGCGAGGATCTGAAAGGGGGAGGATCTGAAAGGGGAGGATCTGAAAGGGGGAGGATCTGAAAGGGGCGAGGATCTGAAAGGGGCGAGGATCAGAGGGAGGCGAGGATTTGAGGGGCGAGAATCTGAGGGGGCGAGGATTCGGGGGCCGAGAGAGCGAGGGTGCGACGGGCAAAGGAGCGAGGAGCCGAGAGGACACGGGGTGAAGGTGAGGGCGAGTGGGCGGGGGAGGGGCGAAGGGGCGAAGGCGAGGGGCGGTAGCGCTTCGCGCTCGAGGCTCGCGCGGGGGGCGCAGTGGCTCTAAGGTCAAACTCCGGACTCGAGAGGCACGTTCGCGCAATCCCTTTTCGCGAAGCTTCTTTTAGGCATTTTTTTGGGACGCAGTTCTGCAATTCGTAAGGACACCCTGGGGGCAAGGAAAAAGAAACACATAAAGGCAGAATAAGGAAAAGGAAAGTTAGGAATTCGAGAGAAACTTCGGTGGGGTTTAGGAAATGGGAATTGTAAGAGTCAAATGGCGCCTGTTCGAACTTGCGAAGCGAACCCCGGGCGAGGCCCCAGGCGGCGGGGGCGGGGGCGGGTAGGGATGGGGCAGGGAGGGGAGGGAAGGGTGGGGAGGGCGGGGCGGGGCGGGGGGGTGCCCGACCAGGGCACTGGCGGGGCCCGGAGCGCAGGATACGGTGCTAGGAAAATACGAGGCGGTGGGCCCGCTTGCGGCCGGCGAGAGACGCCGGGGGGCGGAGAAATACGCGGCGGCCAGGGCGACGCTGTGCCGAGGGGCGGGGGTGGGGGTTGGGGGACGGGGCGAGGCAGAGCCAGTTGCAGGTCAGCGCGTGGGTGACGCGCGGAGCGCCAGGGGGGCCCGACGCACGAAGAAGAAAAACGAACAGTCGGGAGAGTCGGATGGACGTTGCGGTGGGAGGGGGAGAAACGGAGTTCGTAGGCGACAGTGTTCAATATGGACGTGGACTGGAGGGAAGGAAAGGGGCGAGGAGAGTGTGGAGTACTCTGTGCAGAAAGGATTGGGGGCGGGAGGAAATCGCATGAGAAGGAGAGGCATCTTTCAGAGATCTCCAAAAAAACTAGCGGCAGTACTGAAACACCACGCTTTTGCTGAATCGTTATGACAATCGTTATGCTCGCGGTGCAGGTTCAGTAATAATACATGGGGGATACTTTAGTGTTTCAAAGATTAAATCCTGTAGAAATCATTTACATCACTTATTCCGGTTTATATGTATCATTATCAAGACGATGGTGTTACGAAAAGAAGGAAGACCGATACTCGGACGATAACCATTAATAACCAACCGCGTCCGGCTGTCGCCTCTGTTACAAACCTCAACCGTTAGTTATTTACAGTTTATCAGCCCAACGACGTTAATCGTTTAGACGGGCGTCCTTTTTGTCTGAAAAAAATTGACGGTCGTGTTCTGAGCGCAGACGTGCTGCTGAACGGGCGAACCCACTGTGTTCGCATTCGCCATTCTGGAGCCACACGAGGGATTATGGTAAAAGGGCCATCAGTTACGCATCTCGACCGTCTCTGACATTCATTGAGGGGCCATGAAAGGAAGTGCTACGTCCGTCCGTGACGTCATCCAGTCCTACCATATCTGCCCGCGTTTAGCGCACCAACCTTCCAGCAGGATAACGCGGTCCCCGCGAGGAAAGGAGCGACTCAGTGTGCTGTAGGGTACACGCCTTCTAACCCGGCCTGCACGTTGGCCGGACCTCAGCCCCATCCAACACGTGTGGGGACATCATGGGAGCCAGCCTTCCTTCCACTCACATACCGGCGAACATCATTTCCAAACTGTGACAAAATGTTCTGCAGGCGTGAGACACTAAAACAAAGTAGCACCTGTACGACAGGTCACATGCCAGAATTTCTGCATATGGTCGCGCTTGGGTGGTCCACACGTACAATTAAGTAATATTCTGCGCGAGTTTCGACCAAGCAAGAAAGTCCTGCCTGTCCCATGCATTCTGTTTTGTACTCAATCAATCATTGCAGTGTCTTCTGTCTTCTGTACAAACGTTTAGGTCAATTTGTGCATGGAAATATGTTTTTATTGTTTATTAGTCTCAAGCTTTTCCGCAAGTGTAGTTGTGACAGGGTGTCGAACAAATTTGAGCTTTTGGAATTTTCCAGAGATTTTTATGAAAATTGAACCTGTGCATATCATTATTACGCTTAAATACATTTAAACATTGCAATGAAAGAAATGTGCCGACATCTTGAGAGATTCTTTTTCTATCTTCTAAACGAAGTGCGCGGTAATCTTAAATTGTGTCAATTAATGATAATTCTAAAACGGTAATAACTTGGATTACATACTTGACAGTTTCCGTCCAGTACATTCTAATTAACTTGTATGTCCTGGAGTCCCGTCAAGCCAGATCACCACCATTCTTCTCCACGACAATTCGTGGCAATTAATTCCAAATTGTATCAATTAATCATAAGAAATTATTTAAATATTTTATTCACGTGTGCTGACATGACTAATCCAACTTGACACATCTTGCGAGCTTCCTTTGAGGCGTTGCTCACTGGGAATTAAGCACGAAAAGCTGCCCAAAAAGTCATATACCGAGCCAATCGCATGAAAACATTTAATGGTGGTCTTGGGGTCGCTCAACCCGAATCTGTAGCCTAATTAGAAAAGTTTTAAAACTGAAGATAAACAGATCCAATAACAGAAAAATCAATTTACAATTATTGACAGTCTCACGAAATATTATGTATCTGACTGCTACTCCTTCGGATGACAATTAGAATCTACAATGACCGCTACTCATTGCGATTCGATTTACTTGGACTATATAAAGTCCAGGAGATTCGGACTAGCAGATAGGACTCTCAGCTAGAAAGCATGTGGTTTGAGAATACCTAATGTACAAGGTTCGGCCTACTTCAAAGAGCTTCCTGTCCAACAGCTTGATCAGAAATCTTCAGAAGTTTTCGACTTCAATAGCTTGTGTGTTATTCGAGTCCAAAAAACACTGTGCACATTGTCCCTCGACCTCCATTGCCCCCACCCGAAACACAAGCGCTTCGTTTCGAGGCTCAGATTGCAACTCACTAGCGAATTTTCACGCTAACGACATTGTCAAAGCACTTTCTGTGGAACAATTATCAGCTGAACGTGGAATCCGCTGCCAGAATTGCTTTCGGAAAAGTCAGTAGCGAAATTTTATATCATTAATAGAATGGGATCTTGAAATCAAGCACAAAAAGCGTTATTTAAGAAGACACGGTAACGTGTTCAAGCGGCATTAAAACGTTTTCTGAGAACAAACATGCCAATAAATTACAAAATATAATTATACAACATCTTCCTATATACAATGAAATATTCAGAAATAATAAATAATGAAATAACTTATAATAATTACTTCAGAAATGGGAACTGCGTAACACATGAGTCTCGTCGTTTCAAGTACCGCGTCGTAACATCGTTTCAAGTACCGTGCAAAAAATCACATGGTTTGAAAAACATTACCTTAAGACATTTATTTATAATGATAGCTAAACCCCTCGAACCTAAATATTAGCATATTCATCAATTAATTTTAATAAATATTCATTGAAATGATAGTAGCAGACACAATAGCCCTGACGGGACGTAAAAATATTCGTTTTCTGACGGTACATTAAAAAAAAAAGAATTATATTACTATTAAATTTATTTAACATCGAATTCAGTAAAAAACTGTCTGGACGCGCTGTGGGAAGAAGTGTATTCTATGCAGTTCTTAATTCGGGACATGTACCCTAACCCACATTCACGTCAAATATTGATACAAGCGGGAGGAAAACTGAGCGTGTTTGCAAGAATTTAAAAAAATATTCGTTATGTGTAAGAAAACTATTTGCAAGGGCAAATCAGCTACCGGTTTTTGTTGTCGACCCTCATGTGCTCCTCGTGAAGGAAATTTTTGAAAGATTTCTTAGCTCCCAGTCCCACCACCCACACACCCATACAGCCATAAAAACGTGTTTTTAAATTTTTGAATATGGTGAAAAATACTTTGTATATTTTTAACTACAGGCCAACAGTCGAAAAAATCTGAAAAATTAACAATTTGTGTCATAAGAGAAATCTATTGAGATTTTTTCGAGCCTGTTCAAGGGTTCTAAGAAAAAAAGGAAAATTTGTTGTGTTAATTTGTTTCAAAAATATTTTCCGTTGAATTTGGAGCTAACAAAAGATC